>CANTUV010000072.1:11200000-11530000 GCA_947685225.1 Garcia nutans
GCAACAAGAAATTATAATATCACAAATTCTAGATAAAATATATTATGTCAGTTAAACACAAGTTGTAAAGTGGAAAACTTGTGATATGCAGACAATCAAATGTAAGTTAAAAATGTAACATAAACAATAATATATATCCAAACATGTATCCAAGCAAATATAGGAAGCTTTGATTTCATAAGCATAGGAATAATAATTAATCATCCAATCTTAATAAATAATGATTCAGTTAAACCATATTGAGTATCAACATATGCAATAAAATGTTCAATAGTAATTCATATTAATATACAATAATCATAAAATACTTTTCATGTGAACTCAATGAATTATCCAGATAAACTTTCCTGATAAGATAATTATGAGTTGACAACATATAAACATGTGACCATCAAGTTGAAGCATCAATTAAAACCATAAAGTATCTAAATGGTCTGCAAGGTGGATGAATAGGCCACAAATATATCCATGCATTCTTTGTAGAAATTAGGGGCACTCTAAATATAATTAGATGGGAAGATCTCGCAATTAATTTACCTTGAGTATAAAAAATATAAAAATAATCATCAGACAAAAGAAATTTCTAAATTTTCATTGGATGTCCATTTGTATTCTCAATAATACATTGCTTAATGTTTGAACTTAGATAACCAAGACGATCATACCAAAGTATAAGGATTTTGAGATCTATACACTTCTTGTGCATATAGTGTGACTCAACTATCTTTAATTTTTTATAAAGTACAATCCAGTTAAGAAATTTAGAATTTTTGAAATATGAACTTATTCAAATTCATAGAGTTAACGCATTAAAATTCAATATCTCTCTCACTTTGTTTTAATAGGATATCCACCTCGATGTATTCTTTAAAATTTAATAGAATTCTTTGGGATCTGCTTGGATACAATGAATTATCTATATATCATTTTGTTCAAATTTGGAATGTTCAAATTTAGAATATAAGGTGGACTCTTCTGAAGCCTTCAACCACATTTGCAAAACTAAATATCAAATTAACATTAATTTCAGCTAATGTTAATAATTATAACAAATATTTTCTGATCATGAAAATTTGTGTGAGTTGTGCCAATATATATATTTTTAGAACTTTTAATTTCAAATTTGGTAGGAAAATAAATTTTTTACCTTGAGCTTTTTATTAATATCTCGTCCATGATCTTGAAAAATATCACATTCACTTTAGAAAATGATGTTAAGCCTAGTTTTAAAATTGGTAGGAAAAAAAATTTTCACCAAGACCTTTTTTTATCAAGATCTCATCCATAGTCTTAAAAAAATATCACATTCACTTCAGGGGATGATGTTAAGCTAGTTGGATAAGCTTAAAGATTTTTCATCAAAAGTTAAAAATTTTGTTTAACTGTTGGTAAATAAGAAATTAATTTATAATTTTTTATGAATCTATGCTCTCAATATTGCTACTATAGGAGCACATTCGAGACATGAAATGTTTAATATTCTCCAGAAAAACTATAACAAATCCTTGATAATCAGATAATTAGTTTTCAATTTCTCATATGAATAATCAAAGGGAAAACCATTACTTTTAAGCGATCCTATGAAGATGCTTGATTTTCTTTTCATAATATCTCTAAGAGTCACAAAATCGTGGTGAATCTCATTATAAAGCACCAATAATAGATAATTTCTTTTGAAAATATCAAGTAAAATAAATTCAAGTTTAATGATATTTAACATTGTAAATATACCAAATTCAAATAAAAATCATAAAATAGATAGATTAAAGTGCTATTAAACAAATAAGGACTAAAAATTATAATTAGAGTTTAAATACCATAACTCTAAAATTATAAATGATCATATCAAATCATCATAAATGTCAATTTATTTACACAAATATATTAAAATTATGAGTTTTTAAACTTGTATCTTCATAGAAACATAGAAAATTATATGATTACTATATTAAAATAATTCAATAATTATTAACAAAAAGTGTATCTTGATTCATGATGAATTCTTGAGACAGAAAAAAAAAATTCTCTTTTAGATTAGAAAAACTAAATCCTTCTTCCTTCACTGTTATAACTTGTAGAGATTATTGTGCTGATAATATATTGTAAATATAAAGAAATAGGTAGAGAAATATGAGAAAGAAATAGATAAAAGAAATATAAGGATTTTTATTTCTTGTAAGTTCTACCATTTACATCACCAATGTTTATATTTGGGTATAAGTAGGCTTGAGATAAGAGTATATAATTAGAAGATTATAACTATAATCTGGATAAGATAAAGTTAATCATAATCTAGATAAGATTAATAAAATTGATCATAATTTGAATAGGATCATAATGTGGATAGGATAAAGTTAATCCAACTAAGTAGTTATCCACATATTTCCTAACAACATACTTTTTAACAAAAGTTTGAAAAAATATTTTTAACTTTAATTTGAATAAAATATACTAATTTGTTATTATACAAATGAGTTATTATTATCTAAAAGATTTTTTAGTAATGGAGTAAATAGCACATGGGCATCAACTTGACCATTATATCATGGATATATCAACTCAAATGAATAATTTTATAATATTATGAGTATTAATAAGTTCTCTAAAAAATTAGTTCTGATGAAAAAATAACTATTGTTATATTTGCGAGTCAAAGAGTTTTCTGTATAATGAAATTTGTTGGTTTCTTATATTGAAAAAGATGTAGATCCCATTAATATTGAAAATATTATTTAAAAATTATAATAAAAATAATTAGGTGTGTACTCAGGCCAAGTTTACCCATATAGTCTGTAGTCTGAGTATTGTACCTACAGCCCAACACTAAACTTAGTCATGCCAGGTTGACTCAAGCATACCGGGTTAATTAGCCAGGCTGGGCCATGGGCTATGTATTGTTTTTGTTTTTATTTTTTTTTTCTTTTTAAGTTACCAATAACTCAATTATTATGTACAAATTATCAGATTAAGTAACATCAAATAGATAAATGAAAATTTTAATTTACCAATATTTCTTTATAATAAATGAAATATTTTATTTTTTTAAGTTACCAGTATTTCAATTATTATATACACAATTCCCGAACTAAGTTACATCAAAGAAATAAATGAAATACAACAAAACAAAGTCCTAAAAAGTTTTTCCTTCTTTTTTTCTTATTTTTTTTTCAAAGAAGAAGGCAAAAGAAAAATAACGAAGAAACTAAAACAAACTCAAATAGTTAATAGAGAGACATGACTACCAACAAAATCTTGTTGGATGCATAAAAATACTATTGGCATCTTTACTCAATTTTGAAATTATTAATCATCTTCTTCTTGATCTCATGGAAAGAAAAAAAATACTTACACCTTTTAACAAAAAGAATAAAATCCACAATCCTAAACTGGAAAACAAATAAATCTACAATAAAAAAAATTACAATTAAAATTTAAAATTACCAAATATGCATAATCTATATTAAATTGTAGATTTTGATTGTAAACATATTAAAAATTGTAAAAAGATCTTTAATGAAAAGTTACAAAAAAAAAATATATTAAAAATTACAAATCTATAATAAAACTGAAGAAACAAAATAAGAAACTACATTCTCTAAACAAAAAAAATCTTTCATGCATGAGAATGACGCAAAACAAAATGGAAAAGAAAAATAGATCTTTCATGCATGAGGGAAAGAGAAATCAAGATTCAAGAGATTTGGTGCAAAGTGAGCCTCTGGTGGTAAGGCTTTACATAGAGAAAGCCTTTAACTGTGAGGCTAAGAGAGAACATGCAGTGGTTGATAAAACGAGGCTAGCTGGTTGAGGAGAGCGATTTACAATTGAGGGAGAAATCTAAGAAAAGATCTGGAGAAGAGAAAAGGGAGAAATCATATAGAGAGATTTTGCTATACTGTGGAGTATGGTAAAATTAACTAGAAAATGGCACAAAACTATCAGGCTAGGGTCTTTTTAAGTTAAATAAGTATTTTTAATTTTATTGTTTGTAAACCTACTAACTCTAAATTTTGTGTCCGCCCTTACTACCCATATATCCTATAATACTTACAATACTAATTTGGGTAATAGACTAATTAAAAGAAGCCATTAGTCTATTATACTTATATAGTAACTATCACACTCTTTGAACTCTAGGATATTTCCTATATGGCACTTTATATTTTCTATCGAACAAGTTGGAACTTAAACACCTCATATCTTAAAGAAATTAATTACTTTTGATCTTTCAAAGGAGAGAGATTTCACAGTACAATGTTTGAACCTGTTTAATTATAACACTAGAAATTCCATAATTTAATCGGATATTTTAGAAGGGTTACTTTTGTATAAGAATAAGTTGATTTGAATGTTAGAATCAAGTGCGAAATGGGGTTTCTTGATCAAATTATAGGTAACCCCATAAGAAGAGATCAAAGAAACTTAAAATTTTGGTTATTCGAATCATTTTGCATTCTTAAAAGAGAAAGATGAGGTTCTTTTAGATCAAGATGGAGATCAAGAAGAATTGTGTAGGTCAAATGATTGGCACTACTATTGCTCTAATCCTAACTTAATTACAATTGCATAATATTGCAAGCCTAATTGAAAAATAAAAAAAAGAAGACATAAAGAGGATGTTTGAAGACATTTAAATTAAGGAAAGAACAAATTAACATAAACAAATCTTTTGGATTGAATGAAACTCTTGATTGCAGCTTAAATCTCTCCAAGGTCTTTTCCTTCTCTCTATAGAAAGCTTGAAAACTTAAAAAGCATGTATATTTTAAATGATGATGGAAAAGGGGACTAAAGGATTGTTTATATAGGGGTTTGAAGACTTCTAAACTAATTAGAAATGAATCTAAGGAAAATCTGAAGACTTATAACCTATTTAGGAATATAATTAGGACAAGATTTGATAGAAAATCATAATTGGTAGACGTCTGTGAGACCTCCCCCAAGCACCTTGTCTGATTCGCGATGGGGTTGGAGTACTTATTTGGTGTTGGTTCACGTAAAATTGTGGCGTTCACTCTTCCATATATGGTAAACTCAGGTTTAAATGAGTCACCACTTTGAATTTTGTTTTTGAATAAAAATTTTAAGGAAAAGCCTTATGACTCCATTTTAAAAAAAATGTGCTAGTCGGAACTAAAGAATGAGTCCAATACTAGGTTTTCCGCTTTAAACAAATAAATTTAGCCTTAATATAAACCGAGATTTACATAATCTATTTCATGATGATAATTAAAAATATGCATGAGCAATTATATTATGTATCAACAATTATATTATGCATGAGCATGACATCCATTCACCCACATCCATCACAAAATAAGGTAAAAATAGTGTTTAAGGGAACAATTTAATTATTATATCTCAAAAATCAACATAAGAGGGGATCCCAACTCTAGCCCTTACAGGTACTAGATGGGCACACAAAAAGGAAATAAAAATACAACATTATAATGAACAATATAGCATATGAGATGGTGCTAGGGTTGTGAGCTCGATCATTTCAAATGAAATTCCAAACAAGTCTACATATCCTTTTAGTATAGGATTCAGAGCCTCGTGTAGTTCTGTCTACTCATAAAAGTGTTAAGGCCTTGGTGAACCTAAGGATGGAGACCTAAGGCTGATTCAAACTAGTTCAATTTTAGGCTTGAAAACATTTTGAGCACAATCCAATTAGTTTCAGGCTTAAAAATGATTGCTTACAATTGGATCAGTTTAGGTTTGAAAATTGATTTGGTGCAAAGTAGGTCAGTTTTAGGTTTAAAGAAATAATTTGATAACAAACCAACTCAGATTTAGATTTAATGAAAATATAAGATGATAAACCAACTCAGATTTAGGTTTAAAGAAATAATTTTCATGAATTAATTTGAAAATAAGTTTACTAATTTTGACAAGAATTTGAAAAGAATGAGCTTGAGATTTTACCTTCCTTAAGCATGACCTTCGTGGTGGGGAAGCTTCCAAAAGCTTTCTTGTCGGACTATGATTCCACCATTGAAATGGGTAATAACGGAGAACTTCCCTTGAAAAATGAGAAAAACCTCAAAAATATCTTGGAAAAATTATATAAATTGCTTTCAAAGCATTTTTTTTACTACTTTAGTAGTGAACAATGATGATTGATGATGGAAATGATGGAAAAGGTGCACTATTTATAGGCACATAGATCGAGATAAGAGGTCGCCACAGGGTTGCTATATAGTTTCCAATCGTTAGAGCAGTTTTAAGTGACCAAAACAGCGACTAGTGACCAGATCGATCACTAATAACAAAGCGATTGGTGATCGATTGAGCTTTCAATCATCGGTCAGCAGTCTAATGACTGAAATGGTTTGCTATCACCGATTGCTAGATTGGTGATTGTGCAACCAGATCAATCATTGCTCCAGGTCAGCGATCCCGACTTGTTGCACATGAAACTTCTAAAACCTTTTTTGGGACCATCTGACATTCGATCGATGTGATTCTTGAGATGTTGGAACCTTGATATGGTTTGTAGAAAAAGAGAGTTCATAGTTGCCCCTTATCATTTTGGTTGATGAAAATTAGTTAAGGTGATGGTTGTGAATTGACTAAACCAATGGGCAAATGTTTGAAACAAGTCTTAATTCCACATATTTTGATGTTGGGAGTTTATTGATAATAAAGATAACCACTAACATTTTCCAATTCCTATGTGGGGAGATGACGGTGACCTTGGTGGACCTAGTACACTTGACCAATGTCTGGTTCAATACTTGGGAGTTGGTGTTCTATGAGGACTGGCACACCCTGACTAACGACTGGCTACTCGAGTTTCTTGGGTACGTACCAGACCATGCATCCATATTTTTCTCCTAGTCAACATGGAGAAACATAGTTTTACTGCAATGGGTGGTGTTTCTACTGCATTTATGGCTCGCTCACTAATGCTGCTGATTTTAGGATGTCCTTCCTCCATGATGGATGGGATGACATCCTTAGGAGTTTGAAGGACTTATCGATGATTAGCGAGTACAACTTGGGTGGTGCTTTCCTGGTTGCCATGTACCGAGATATGGGAAACTTCTCCCATGGTCGCTTACATTCACCGGGTGGGACCTACCTGGTCTGGGAGGCACTATCTAGACTTTGTTTATTTCTTTCTTTTTATTGTTATGAATTTTGGATTCCAATTATATGCATGTGTCATGAATGTGGGCATATGAATATCTTCTCTTTATTGCTCCAATAATGAGAACATCCCAGACATAATGTCTTTGCTATTGGTCTACGATGGAGGCGAGAGTACTGGTGGAGTTCCACTTTTGACATGCCTAATTTCCCAACTTTATAAGGCTATTTCTACCACTTGCAACTGACAGAGGCATGCAATCTTTCCTTAATGATAACTTTTGCTTCAAGGACTGATTGATTGCTCTTATGCAAGTTAACTGGGTTCTGTTTTCTAAGAGATAAGGTGGGCTAATTGAGTACATGTCTTATGCTTGGCGCCTCTCCATTTGGTAGATCTTATCCATATCAGGGCACGTTCAAGCCTAATACCTTGGAGAGAGAGTGAACGGACAATTCATGAGGATATAGCATGTGCTAGTTGATCCCCCTGCGAACATGTGCACTCCATCCAATATTCATGTGACTATGACTCTACTGAAGGGCATGCTTTCTGAAGAACTCATTATGCCTGATGCCAACTACATTATGTTCTGCAAGGCTCAAATTATGGCCCGAATCCTTTCTTCCTCTTCAAATAAAAGCTCAAGGAGTGCTAGCCCTTTGTTAAGAGTGTCATCATGACCCTCGAGCTCGCGTGGCGGGGGCTCTCTTACATTGTGCCACTCTATTAGACCTAATGCTGATACATCTACTTTTTAGCTACCCCAAAATCCTGCTTGTTTTGTATGGATTCCAAATGGCGATCTTATGCCTCTATTCTACTGGATCCAACAGTATATATCATATGTCTGCTATGGGGTTAGACATTAGTACATAGTGTCAAATGTCCCTGTCTTCCCATTTCCAAAGGAATGTCCCTATTTTCCCATTTCCAAAGGACATTAGTTAGGCATCCCTTGTAACTCAACTTTTGTTTCACTGAAATCTTTTGTTTATTGATTTTATGTTGCTTTGACCTTACACTTCTCACAAGATTGGATGCGGCACACTTATACCATGGCTCTAAGAATGGAGTCCGGTTTGATTTAAGCAATAAGCCAACTTTCTATTGAGGATTTTGATGAGGAGGAAGGTCCAAGGTGGCCTTGACTTTGTTTTTCCCTCTTTTTAATTTATTATTATATGCACTAAACTTATGGATGGATTGATGTTTTTAATTATCTAATTATTGATTTTTTTTATGATATCGATGCTTGATGATGCATTCTGGTTTGTGATTTTCTTTAAAACAATAAAACAAAACAAAATAAAATGGGATGAGATTAAAGCAAAAAAAAAAAAAAAAGAAGGCAAAAAATTGAAATAAAATAAATAAAATAAAATTTGCATGAAAAAACGAGTGGACACGAAAACTCAATTGCTGGAAATGGCACGGTCACTAATTACTAGATCTGTGACCACCTGGCGTTTTAGTCACTGCTTGATCGAGTAGTCATTATTACCACACATAGTAACTGTTGATTAGTCCAGTGACTGGATTACAATTGTGCAATAACTGATCCTGCCAGGCAAAAATCTATATATACGATGTCAAGTTTAGCTATTAAATCACACTTTTCACATCATTTTTGCTATTCAAAGAGAAATGGAGCCTTTTTGCGAGTTGCGCCATGCACTAATGTCTTATAGGTTTAGACAAAGTTGATAAATTTTATTTTGGGACTATGGTATTAGAGTTGTCACTGGTTTAAGGGGAGTTAAGGTCAATTAGGCCTTTTTAAAAGCCTGCTTAAAGTTTTTGGATCTTGATACCCATGTTTTTAGGTTTAGGGTGAGAATGGAGGAGCTATGTCCAACTTTTGAAGAGTTCAGCATGATCTTGGGCAGCAACCCTGATGCTGCATTGGTGGTTACCGACACATGTTTAGAGAATTATTTTCTCTGGACAAGGGCCAAGTAGACAGGATGATAATGGGCAACAAAGTCAATTTAGCCAAAGTGATAGAAAGTTTTGGTTTCTCATAAATAGTAAACATGGGTTTAAATGATTTTCCACTTCAAATTTCTTTTTAAGGGAAACATTTAAAGGAAAACCACTTATGACTCCATTTTAAGAAAAAGGAGCTAGTAGGTACTAAAGAATAAGTCTAGTACTAGGTTTTTCACTTTAAGCAAATAAATCTAGCCTTAATATAAACTAAGATTTACAAAATCTATTTCATGATGACAATTAAAAATATGTGTGAGCAGTTATATATATTATGCATGAGCATGACATCTATTCATCCACATCCATTATAAAATAAGGTAAAAATAATGTATAGGGGAACAATTTAATTATTACATCTCAAAGATCAACATAAGAGGGGATTCAAACTCTAGCCTTTATGGGTACCAGGATGGGCACATATTCCCCAAAAGGAAATAAAAATGCAACATTATAATGAATGATATGGTATATGAGATGGACCTAGGGTTGCTAGGGTTGTGGGCTCGATCATTCGTATTAAAATATTCAAACAAGCTTGCATATTGTTTTGCTATAGGAATTAGAGACCCATGCAGTTTTGTCCACTCATAAGAGTATAAAAATTGGGGGGTGAGGGGGTGGTGATCTAATGCTAAGGTTCACCTAGGATGGAACCTAAGACTGACTCAAACCAGTTCAGTTTAGGTTTGAAAACATTTTCAGGGCAAACTAGGTAGTTTTAGGCTTGAAAATGATTTACATGTAAACCGGAACAGTTTAGGTTTGAAAAATGATTTGGTTAAAAACCAAGTCAATTTTAGGTTTAAAAAATGATTTTGGTACAAATCAAGTCAGTTTTAGGTTTAAAGAAATAATTTGATGATAAACCAACTCAGATTTAGATTTAAAGAAAATATAAGATGATAAACCAACTCAAATTTAGGTTTAAAGAAATAATTTTGATGAATTAATTTGAAAATAAGTTGACTAATTTTGAAAAGAATTTTAAAAGAATGAGCTAGAGATTTTACCTTCCTTGAGCGTGACCTTTGTGGTGGGAGAGCTTCCAAAGCTTTCTTGCCGAACCATAATTCCATCTTTGAAATGGTTCTTGATAGTGGACTTCGCTTGGAAAAGGAGAAAAACCTCAAAAAGATATGGAAAGTTATGTAATTATCTTCAGAGTGTTTCTAACTACTTTGGTAGTGAACAATGATGATTGATGATGAAAATGATGGAAAAGGCACAAGATTTATAGGCACACAGATCAAGACAAGAGGTCATTGCAAGTCTCCTATGCTATTTTCGATCACCTAAGCAGGTTTCAGTGATCAGTCAGCAGTGAAACATCGGTCATCGATCATAAGATCGATGATCGACTAAGCTTCCAATCATCGGTTGCCAAATCAATGACCGCTCTAGGTCACCAATCCTAGCTTGTCGCGCATGAAACTTTTAGAAATGCACCCAAAATGCAAATTTTGTAAAGTTAAGATTCAAATCACAATTATTCTAACTTTCACAAAGAAAACACATCAAATTCAATTGATAACAACAAATATATAGCTAAATTAATAACTAAATTATATTCAGAATATGATTTTATCAAACTCTTCCAAACATAGTTTGTTACTTGTCCTCAAGCAACAGTAATATTTTTCATAAAAGGCCTTATCATATTCTCAGGATTTTAATATACATAAATTTAAATAGTTAAATTCCAAATTCTGATTCTAAGCTAAGTTCCATAGTCGTACTGACTTCATCCTTCTCTCCTTTATTCAATAATTTCATCTAATCACAACCAATTATTGTACTTTAGATAAGCACAAACCCCTTTATTCATTAAAGATTTTAATAGAGTTTAAAGCAACTCGCCTATCTCATATGCATATTTAATCAAACTTTCTCACTAATTCAAGAAAAATTAAAAAGGTCTTCTTAAGCTTGTGATGGGGTCTTTTAACGCTAAATTACTAAGAAAACAGGTTAAATCCCCTAGAAATATTTTCAATTATGGATTCTTTTTGTCTTCCAACACTTGCTTTGCCTTTCTCCAAATTTTCTCCCTCCTTAATTTGAAGCTTATTTTCTTTTCTTATCTTCTTTTAAGAATATATGGGGATTTTATTCCATATATTTCTTTTCCCTCTTTATAAATATATATATATATATATATATTATATTTTCCCCAAACTTATTTTCTTTTGAAGTATTTAATTTAATCTTTGAGTATAATTTAGAAAATAAGGCATATCTATATTTCTTTCTTGGATTTTTTTGAAACAAAAACTTTTAAAAGGAATAACCCCAATTTAGGTAGTAAATAGGATCATTAAGATCAGGAACAATAAGCTAAAAATATATTATGGGGCACCAAAGACAATGTTTAGTTAAGGTGGATATACGAATTTGCTCAATAAATAATGCCTAAATCATATTTTTCCCTACTTAACAAGATTCAATATTGCCTTAAAAGTGTTTTTAAACGTATTCTAGGCTTAGGCATAATTTTAATCTTAGAACACATGTAAAAGAGTAGGAGCCCTATCTAAGTAAGAATGCACAAATTGGCCACTTTCAACTAAAACCAAGAATTTATTTAGGTCAAAATCTATAAAATGCAATACTTCACAAAATCTTCGATTAAAATTTTAAAATTTTAAAAAAGAAATTTAAGTATATCAATATAGTTGACATCATTGAATCATAATTAATTATTGGCCCACTGTGAATTCAAATCAAAGCAACTTAATTAATAAAAACATTCACCATGCCAAATAAAATTTTCAGTGAACATTTAAAATCTATCCCATAATAAAATAAAAAAAATATCCCAAAATAAAATAAAATATTTAGCAAGTAAGAAAAACTAAAATAGGTGTAATGAAAAAATAAAAATAGTTTATTGAAAATTTAGGGATCAACTCCCCCAAACATAAAATCACCATTGTATTCAGTGTCAACATCTAGGGGTGGTGGCGGCTATTGGGGCGGTGGGTAGTAAAGTCCAAATTAAGTGAAGAAGGAGTTTACCTGCTCACTGAGACTTGTAATATGCATTTTAGTGTGGACTTCTTTGTAATAACCATCAATCCTCTACGCATGCCCATCTATCCATTGCTCCAAACTCATTCTCTTTGTTTAACATCCTTGAATTAAATTCTCACATGTGCATTTGGATTTGGAGATGGTACTCTTGCCCTTTGCGCATGTAGTGATTTCATTGAAAAATCTGATTAAGAGGAACTAGGTTGCCTTGAGGAAGATACTCCTTTATTGTAATTCCAAGCTTTCTTGCAATTGTCTTAGGTTTTTTCATGATTCAGTATAGAAACTAGAATTTTTTTAAAAAAAATGAAGGTTTAGTGAAAAAAAAAAAGTGATGTTTTAAGGGAGCAATTAGTTGAGACAGGCAGAGAAACATTGTTTGGTGCAGCTAGGATTTGAAGATATGAGAGGAGAGAGAAAAGAATGAGCTATAAATAGAAAATAATATGCATGAAACAGCGATTCACAAGGTCGTGAAGTAAGTTTAGACCAATCAACCTCATGTGTATCTCCAGGGTACAATTTTGTTTCAATTTTCATGGCCATGGAAGTCAAGTAGCACCATCGTGGAGATGGATTCTCTTCTGTCTAGCTTGTCTTTTGAACTACCTTTGTGTTCTAGGTTGGTTCTCATATCCACGACCATGGAGATGAAGGCCACGGTGGTGTTCTTGATTTGTTATCTGCACCTCTTTGACCTTCAGTCCAAATGAATTTCCATTCCCATTCTTATGCCTACAAGCATTGTAACACCCCATCTTAGCTTATGTTCATAGACTAAGATGGAATGTTATTTTGTGATATTCGAGTCTTGGTTCTATACTTAGTCAATTTATAATACACATTTTACAAAAAATTTTGCCAGAGTTTCCCCTATAATTGGTGGTCCTAAGTGTCGCCAAAACTGATTTTTTTTCGATTTTTTGAAAATATTTTTTTTTATCTCAATCAATCTCAAACACTTCTATAGTCGACCTCCTTATATCCTCCACCAAAACCTGCATTAAAAATTTCACACTTTTACACACACATCCATACACACTAATTCATACCAACATACAGTAATTAATATACTTAGCACACGTACTTTGGTCTTTTACTAGTCATACATACAATTCTTAATTTATGCTAACATATGTACATGCCATTCTAGTTATATTACTTATAATAAATTTCTACCCAAAAGTTGCCAACACCAGCTGCTCGGGACACTGCAGAAAACAGCTTCTCGCTCAACCTACGAGTTTAGAAAAAAAAAACTAAACTCGCTAAGCGTTTGCTTAGTGGGTACTTAAATCATTGCATTAAATAAATAAATTAAAAGAGTAATTAAAAACATGCATTTGAATACTTTAAATAAATGAATAAGATCTAAACATAATGATAAAAGATTAAATCCCATATTCTGAATTTAGAAATTACTCAGTTTGCTTTTATCAATTTAGGTGCTCTAGTGGTGTAACAGAACATCAGCGGATGAGGAAGGGTCATGATAAACATATCTTGTCATGATCATATTTCATTTTCTTTCATCATAATTCTTGCACATGTGCCAATGGCCATTATCATTGAATCTTTGATCATATCATTGTAATCATCGGCCTTCAACCGGAATATCATATCATGTCATAAGCAGTACTGCAGTAATAGTATGATGCACCATATCCTTATCTCAAAGGTTCTGACATACCAAGTAGAGCATAAATAATTTATTAATTACTTTGGTCATGATATTCAATAAGTCATGATTTTTCCATAATGCATATATTACTAGGATAACTTCTCATGATGCCTTTCTGATTATTCCAAACCCCTTTCGTGTCATTTTAAATGATATAACATCAATCTATATCATAATATTCAAGTTTTAACACATTTAGAAAAATGACCAAATGAATAGTAGCGCGGCGCGTAAAATCGGCGACTCAATGGCGCGCGACTACTACATGATAAAATCTGTTTTTACTGCTGAAAATCAGTCAACTTTAGCAACAGTTTTGACCAAGTAAAAAAACTTATTTTTGGCTGAAATTTTGCAGGAAAACCCTTTCATAAGTTAACGAAATGCATGTAAAATTTCGTCAAAAAATTCCTTCGTTTACCCCCTCAATGGACTGCCCAAAATGAAAGCTGCAGAATGGTGCCCAAAATGGACCATTCGGCCCAACTTTCAAAACTTGAGGGGAATTCATTTTTTTCTTGCAAAATTGAGTTTTAGACTCCTTTTGTGATACCATGGAAGGACTAAAGATCCCTCTTTCAAAAATCAAACCAAAGAGATGACTAAAAGTTAGTCAAAGTTTATGGACAATTAACACAAATTGGGCTAGTTTGTTTTATTTTTTTATTCTCTTCACCATCAATTAACTACAAATGACTAGAAGGCACTTTCCCACATATTTACCACACATAATAACATCATTTCAAATCCATTTCAAAAGTCCCATAATGCAAAATATGTGAATTAAATGAAAAGAACAATGATTTAAGTACAAAACATTAATTCTTTTATTTCCCTTTGCTTTTCCTTCCCCTTTGCGTTTCCTTCTTCTCCTTCCTTACTCTTTGTTTCTCCTTCAAGAAATTTAAGAACACAACCTTAAACATAAACCTTAGAAATTTAGAACAATAAGCTACCCTCCAAATTCATATGAATTTCTACCTAAATTAACCATCTCTCATCATTAATCAACATATTTTTCCATTAAATTCATTTTCTAACCATCCTACGAACTTTCCCCAAATTCAACCTTTTTGAACCTTAACTTAGATCTCTTAAAATAGCCAACAATTTATGAAATTAAAGCTACACATAAAACCCCTTACCTTAAAGTCTTATTCTCCACCAAAGTTTGCAACCAAAAATAGCTACTTGAAAAAAATCTTTCTCTCCTTTCCCTTTCTCTTCTATTCGGCCAAAGCAAGAACAAAGGAGAGCTCTTGGCTTTTATTTTTTTGCTATTCTCTCCTCCAAATGGCAGCTAAGAGAGGTTAAGATGTGTTGGTGTAAGTGTTGGTTTCCCATTGGTACACTTAAGTGGGAAAATAGCTAATTTTCATTGGTCCAAATGTCTCTTTCTTTTATTTATTTAAAACCCAAGTCCTTGGACTTTCTTTTAATTATATTTTGGCCCCCCAACCTCCTTGTGCTGTAATTTTATGGTCTAAGGTGTGAAAAGACCAAAATACCCTCCGGCGATTACTCGTTCGTAACTTTTAAGCCGCGCACTTCCGCCGAATGCTGTGGTACACTTTTTGACTCAGTTTTTCCTCTACTTTTTATTTTTGAGATCCATTATTACTTTCGAGACACTTTTAAAAATGACCATAATGCCCCTAGTCAAAATCCCCTATATCTTCCAAACCGTGCATTTTCGGAAAAAACCGTGTCGCGCCGTTGCTACCCGATTTTTCTCTACTTTTCATTTCAGGAGTATGTTATATGCACTATTAAGGACCTCCGGAACAACTTTTGATAATTACAGTCACCTCCACAAAACTTTGCAATCTTTTCAAATGGGTCCTTTCAGTTCTACAGAACTTCCCTTCACTTCGCACTCTTGAGTAGCTTCTCGGGATGGTTCCTTTTACTGTACATGGACGTACTGTACATATGTATAAGTTGGGTCGTGACAAACATGGGTGAAAATTTCCAATGTTGTTTATATCTTCTTGATCCTATCTTTTATCTATTTTTCTGCTAGGAGTTAAATATTCCTTTCCAGACAAAGTAGGAAAATTTAAAAACAGAGAAAACAATGGGAAGAAAAAAAGTAAAAATGAACAAAGGGAAGAAAAAAATGTAAATGGAAAAAATGAAAAATGGAAAAAAAAATTTAAATAAAAATGAAAAAATTAATAGTAGTAAGAATGAAAATAAAATTAAAAAGTAGCATCGTGTAATTTCCTCTAGACTATGCAAATTAAAAAAGAATATTTACAAAAAATAATCTAAAAACTAAAATAATTTCCAAATTTACAATTTTAAGAAAATAAATTTCAAATTTACAGTGATAACAACTTTTCTTACAAAAATACGGAACCAATTTGTTTTTAATAACCCAAAGCATGAGTCCAATGCAAACTGATTTCTTCTTTGCTTGGTCAAAATATTAAGGTTTCTTTACTTAAATTTAAAAGGCAAAAAAAATGTTGACTTAACTTTTTTTAATTTCAATTAAATTTATTTTTTTATATATGAGTATATTGTCCATATAACTACATATATATTTAGTTATATATAATTACATATAACAGATGTTACATATTAATTAATTTATTATCTCAATTCATTTTCATATAAATTAATTATAATAAATTAATTAATACATTCTCATATAAATTAATTAAATAAATATAATAGTTGAATAACTATTAATAAGAAATAAAATCAGTTATATGTTGTTATCATATATTTTATACACAGATATGGACTACCATACATTTATTATTTTATGCACATATTTTTTTCATTTATTAATAATTTCAAAATTTTATACAATTAAAAAAATTAATTAATTAGATTAAAATTATCATGATTTGTGTTAAATAAATTTAAATTATATTTTATACACATGATTTTATATATTTTTTTATTTTTTTAATATAATTGAAACATATAACTTATTTTTTTTTAGTTAATTAAGTTTTCATATATTTTTTAAATTTTTTAAGTAAAAGAAAATTTTAATTAATTGCAAACTTTTTATAATTAAAAATAATTTAATATTTTTCAATTAATTAATTTAAACTGATATATATATTACATGTAACAATACATATTATAGAGCGTTTGATTGCATCAGAATTTCAGAAAAGGTGACAAAATATTCCTCTTTGACTAAGAATATTATGTTTATTTACAAATAATCCATATAAAATAAAATATTTAGCCCATTAAACTTTACCAATTAGTTGGTACCTATAGAGGAGTAGAAACAATTATTTTTACTGGAAAAGATGATTGTAGAGTCTCATATCAAAAAACAATTATATCTATGCTTTATGATATAGTAAAATTAGTAAGAGATATTATAAGAGTAGTTTAGATATTACTCAAACTTTATCTGTTCATATATATTCCATCTAATAATATATAAAAATTAATTTTTAATAAAATATTAATATACAAACTAATATATGATGTTATATATTGCTATAAGTAATATATATTAACATATAATTAAACATATATCACTTTTATATTCTTCATTCTTTTAAATTTTAATAAACATATATTGTTACACATAATATATACTTATATATACTCATATATATGTAGCATATAAATAAAAATTTAGTAATTAGCAACCGCGACGAACCATAATTGAAGATACAACAATTAATAAAAACTTAAAAATTGACCAAATAAGGATTCAATAATATATTTAATTTAATTCATATGAGATTATTATTATTATTATTATTATTATTATTATTATTATTATTATTATTATTATTATTATTATTATTATTATTATATGTATGTATGTTTGAATGTATACATAATTAAGTTTGGTAAAATGCATAATTAATTCCCTTTCCATTAATAATTTTCCCATAACTGCAATATTAGCTATTGCGTATACTTCTAATATATGTAATATATATTAATAATATTTATATATAACATATAGCTATATAGCCATATATATAATATAATATTATTTTTTTGCAGCGTATATTTATATATATCCACATGTAGTATTATTCTTTAGTTATTTATATACAACGTATTTTCACTTATAAGCTATATATAATATGTTAAATTTGATAGAAAGCTAAAAAATAAAAAAAAATTCTTTAAAGTATTTTATTGAAATCTAGAGTGCATTACATTAAAAAGAACGAAAATCCCCAATCAATATATTTGAATCAAAAGAAAAATATTATATATATATATAGTTAATAGTATAACATATATCATATATAATTGCAATTTTTTAAATATTTCTTTAATTAAACATATATCTTTATAATTTTAAACTGTTGGTTTAACCATCGTATTTTCTGAAATTTTGATGGGAAGCCTTATTAAATTACTTCCAAATAATTGTATTTTCTAGATATGTACCTCCTTATTCTTTTGCTGTGAAAATTATTGGATAAATTATGTTCAGTTTAATTGATAATTAAAGTTGCTCTTTCTTATGCTTTTCAGACATTCGGTTGCTGGTGATATTCATTTTTTTTTTATACGAGTAGTATGCATCCATGGTACCTTTCTCAAGAAATCGATTCTCAATTGCTTGTGCCTAATTGGTAGCATTACAGAGAAAGAACGAAATCCCAGCAAGAAAAAAATATTATTTGTTGTTTGAAACTTGAATGCTAGAAAATAACAAAAATGGAAAGCATTATTAAAACAAAATTTAAAAATATAGTGGAATTTACATTTACAGGTTTTGAGCGTGTAAAATTAATAGTAGTAAAATTTTAAAAAAAAAAAAGTTGAAATATAGTATACCGTGTAATTTCCTCGATAGAAAAGCCAATTCAACTAAGGGATTAAATTTATGGGATTATTATTATTATTATTTAAAGTATCTGTTTTTCTTTTCTTTTTTTTTTCAAAATTATTCACTTTTTCAGTTTTTAATTTCAAAAACATCTTATTTTCAGAAATATACATCTACTATATTTATTTAATATACTAAAGGTATATTAAATCTATATATCCAGCATAATATTAGTATATAACATATATACAAAAATTGCAGAGTATTTTTTTGAGAAAGATATTTAAAAAATGACTTATAGTGTAATTTTCGCTAAAATTAATTTGCAGTTTTGTTAGCATATAATGGAACCTTCATTCAATTAGTGCCTCAATATATACCATCATTGATTTACAGTGTAATTTTCCCAAAAATATATGTACTTCTAAGAAAAGTGAATCTAGCAGAGTGAATTCCATTAATTAATCTGCAATCCATTTGGCTAATCCATTTTGTTTAGAGATTCAGTCTAGATTTTCACTATTCAATATATACAAAGTTAAGACTAGCTAACCTCTAATCCTGTGCCTTAATCCCAATATTCATTATAATTAGGAAATAATTAATATAATTACAAATTCAAATCTAATTAATATTCAGACAGATTTTCTTTTTGACATCTACCTTCCTATGATTATCAGTACTTGCATGTACTTGAAATATATTACTAATAATGGTTAATTAGCTGTAATTAAGAGATTCATTATTTCATTTCAGGGTATGTAAATCTGTGTGCTTATTGTTATTGTTAGGATCCTTATTATTAATTACATGTGAATTAATTGGATTCTTATTCATTGTCATTAATACATTTGGAAAGATGAAACTAAAATTGAATTTTAATTCATTTCTTGAATCCCAGCATAAAACATATATATAAATGGAGTGCTTCAATGTTTTTAGACTTGAGGGATGGCTAAGAAAAAAGCAACATTGTTTTGTTTCTTTGCTTCCATTTTCATAGTTACTCAAGGCCTCTTGTGCACTGCAGCTGATCATGAAGATAGAAAGGTAAGTTCCCCATATTTATTTTCTTTCTTGCTTGAGAAATTGTCAATTAATTTTGGTCTTTTTTTTTTTTCTTAGTTTAGGTCTATATTGTGTACTTGGGATCTCTTCCTGAGGTGAAATACTCTCCATCAGCTCACCACCTTAGTTTGCTTCAAGCAGTTGTTGATTCCAGGTAATTAAATTTCTCAAATATTATGTTATTGCAAAGGAATTTCACATAATTTTATCAAACTATTCTTTCTTTCCCCATCACCTGCAGCTGCAGCTTTTTAGCTAATTCGTTGATGATAAGAAGTTACAGAAGGAGTTTTAATGGATTTGCTGCCAAGCTCACTAGTTATGAGAGCCAAAAACTAGCCAGTAAGTTCAGCAAAGAACTTTCTATTGCCTCTTCAATTTGACGCACACTAATAATTTCATGGTTACAAACCCTGATATGCAGGCATGGAGAGAGTAGTATCTGTTTTTCCAAGCAGAACATTCCAAATTCAAACCACTAGATCTTGGGATTTCATGGGTTTCAATGAAAATGCTATTCGAAATCCTACAATTGATAGCGATATCACAGTTGGTGTTATAGATACAGGAATTTGGCCAGAATCAAGAAGTTTTAGTGATGAAGGTTTTGGTCCTGCTCCAAGGAAGTGGAGGGGTGCATGTAAAGGCGGCAAAAATTTCACTTGCAACAAGTAATATTCCCATCTTGTTTAGTCACAAATTTCTTATATACGCACATGTTCTTAGTATTAATAAACCGTATTACCTTTTCTTTTCTTGCTTGTATTATGGATTTTATTAAACAATGTCGAATGCTTATTATACAGCAAGATCATTGGAGCTCGATTTTACTCCTCATTAGGAGCTATTGAATCTGCTAGGGATGACAATGGTCATGGAACTCATACTGCCTCTACAGCAGCAGGAAACAAAGTAAAAGAAGTCAGCTTCTATGGATATGCAGAAGGCACTGCTAGAGGAGGGTTACCTTCAGCCAGGATTGCCGCATATAAGGCCTGCAGTTCAGATGGGTGTCATGGAGCTGATATCTTGGCTGCATTTGACGATGCAATTGCCGATGGAGTTGACATTATAACAATCTCATTAGGAGGACGTTTTGCAGTCAATTTTTATCGGGATGAAATTGCAATTGGTTCATTTCATGCTATGAGTAAAGGAATTCTCACCTCAAATTCTGCAGGCAATAGTGGTCCTGATGCAGCATCTGTGACAAGTGTAGCTCCATGGATGCTTTCTGTAGCGGCAAGCACCACAGATCGCAGGATCATTGATAAAGTTGTTCTTGGGAATGGAAAGACATTAAGTGTAGGTATCACTGAAATTTAAGCAAGCATACCACTTTCACTTATGAATTCTAACAATCTACTTTGGGAAACAGGGAAGTTCAGTCAATACTTTCACTCTAAATGGGACAAAATTTCCTCTATCATATGGAGCTAATGCCTCTACTGAGTGCCCCCGTCTTGCTGCTCAGTAATTTCTACAACTCTACTTTGTTCAAAGAAACGAATCATCAATCGAATGAAATGTAACAAATTATTGAATTGCTTTTGTGTTTGATCAGGTCATGTATCCCTGGTTGCTTAAAAGACACTTTAGTGAAGGGCAAAATTGTGCTTTGCGATCTGTTTGGCGGACATATTGACGCATATAATGCTGGTGCAGTTGGTTCAGTTGTCCAAACTAACGAGTTCGATAATGTTCCCTTTGTTGTCCCATTCCCTGCATCAGCATTATTTGGGGATGCCTACAGTTTGGTCCAGTCCTACGTGAACTCCGCAGAGTATGAATTTCTATTAACAAGTTTCAAGTTACTCGCTTAATGATTACTTTCTTCAAATTTATAATCTTTGTTTATATTTCAGTTCGCCTCAAGCAGAAATTTTAAAAAGTGAAGTTATTAAAGATTCCGCTGCACCTATTGTTGCTTCCTTCTCTTCTCGTGGCCCGAATTTCATAGCACCTGATATTATGAAAGTATAATTTATGCCATCAATAATTTGTCGAATACTATTTGGTTTCATTGAATTTTTACTTATAGTCTTCAAAATAATCGCAGCCAGATGTAAGTGCTCCAGGAGTTGGTATTTTGGCTGCATACATACCTGTTGTTTCACCATCTACTAGCTCTAATGATGGGAGGAGGGTTCAATACAATTTCCTCTCAGGAACTTCAATGGCTTGCCCACACGCTGCTGGTGCAGCAGCTTATGTTAAAACTTCTCATCCTGATTGGTCTCCTTCAGCTATCAAGTCTGCTATTATGACTACTAGTAATCCTGCAAACAAAAATTAAATATAATGTTCGTTTATAATTAGGTTTTTCAACTTATTATATGGTATAGCAATCACAAACCTTTTTTTTTTCAGGTTGGCCTATGAATGCTATAAAGAATTCAGATGCTGAATTTGCTTATGGATCGGGGCATATAAATCCTGTTAAAGCTATTCATCTTGGACTTGTATATGAAGCTTCGAAAGGCGACTACGTTAAATTTTTGTGCAGTATGAACTATGATATAGACAAAGTAAGGAAAATATCAGGAGATAATAGCAGTTGCCCAAGTGGCAGTAACAAATCATCACCGAAGGATCTCAATTATCCTTCAATGACCATTGGAGTTTTGCTAGATGAACCCTTTAATGTTGGATTTCATAGAACAGTAACAAATGTTGGGCTTGCCAAATCTACATATAAGGCTAAAATCTTTCCAAACTCAGAACTCAATATCAAAGTGATGCCTCAAGTTCTCTCGTTCGAGTCTTTGAATGAAAGAAAGTCTTTTGATGTGAATGTTGTTGGCAGTGGTTTGAAAGAGATAAAGAAGGTGTCCGTAGCTCTGGAATGGTCTGATGGCATTCACAGTGTGAGAAGTCCAATTATTGTGCACACATTTTATACTAGCTCAGAATTCACATGATATTTCTATGGCTTTTGTATGACAAATCAAAATCAAATCACTGTATGTTTTCCATTTGAATTCATTGAAAAGAATAATAATAAGCACTCATATAAATGAATGATTAGTCAATTATCTGCAGCATTATTAGTTTGGCTACGTGATTTTCAACTTTTGCTTTATGTTATGCTTGTAATTATTTTTCCAGCTTGACCTGTAATTTCCAGATTTACAATCATGACTATAATTAAATAAAATAGGTTGATGCACGAATTGAAAGGATGAGACAAATCTTTTTTATGTCATGTGGAAACAAAAATAATATACTATAGGTCATTCCAATACAAAGAAATTTCTTTTTATTCTAAAAAGTTTGTCAATAAATAAATATATATATATATATGCACACACACAAAATCCTGGTATAATAATGATTCATTGCACAAATAATGATGTATTGGATTAGGATTTTAGTAGATTTTAAAAGAATTGGTGATTTTAATGAAATTTAAAGAATTTAATAAAATTTTATAGATTCTCATAGTATCTTATGTGGAATTTAATATAGTTTATTGGATTTTTATTTTAGACTTTGATAGAGTTTGATAAAATTCTAATATTTTTTGTATAATTAATATTTTGATAAAAATATAATATATTTTATTAAAAATACCATACCATAAGTATAACTTTCATGATATTGGACAAGTGAACAAATATTATAAAATTTTATAGTAAAAAAATAAATACATAGATATTAAACCAATGTTATCATTGTAAGATAAAAAAAATTATAAAATGAAAAATATAAAGATGAATTAAAATATAAAATAACATTTGATAAATATATCAAAATATTTTTTTATTAGATAAATATATCATCATATCCATTCTCCAATATTTATTATTATATAAAAAATAAATTTGCAAAAAAAAAAGTAATGACTCTTTGTTCATAGACTTAAAGCAGACCCTAACTGAGAATCATATTGTTGTGGAAATTAGATTAATTTTTTACTAATAATATGTATAGTGTGTGAACAATTGCACCAACAATTATACTAGAAAAATTTTCAAAAAAAAGAGGTGGGTCACAATAGACACTCTTAAATACCAAGTCTTTCCTTAGACAGAATTTCCCTAAACATATAATCACTAGCACAAAATACCACCACAACTATATTAAAAATAGCTATTAAATAATTAATAAAGAGAACACCAAATTTAACGAGGTTCGGCTAATTTGCCTACGTCCTTGGATACCAACAAAATAATATTACTAATTTTAAAGAAGAAATACAAAAGAGAGAGAAGAGAAAAATAAGCCTTATAAATAATTAGGCTTATTTAGAATGATCTTAGCTAAGGGAGGAGGGGTCCTTTTATAGCCTTAGGACCCCTCTTTATATTCTTAATTTTTCAATGTGAGATAACCATTTAGCCACTATTCACAAATCTTCACCTTGGCTAAATCTACAATATGCAAATTTTCTCTCAACAGAAACTATTTTAGTAGTGTCTCCAATTACGCTGTGAAGCGCTCATATTTAATTTTTTAAAATATTGATCAAGTTCAAACAATGGTTGAACTTAACAGTTGTCATCATTTTTGTCAACATATCTGCGGGATTATCAGTGGTCCGAATTTTTTGAAGTAATATTTCACCTTTCTCCAAAATTTCACGTACAAAATGATACCGAATATTGATATGCTTCGTCCTTGCACGGTAAACTTAGTTCTTTACTAAATGAATAGCACTTTGGCTATCACAATACACTTTAATGTGCTTTTGTCTAACTCCTAGTTCACCAAGCAACCCTTGAAGCCAAATTGCTTCTTTAACAGCCTCTGATACTGCCATGTACTCTGCTTCCATAGTGGACAAGGCAACTGTTGACTGTAACATAGACTTCCAACTAACCGACCCCTTAGCAAGTGTAAACACATAATCAGTAGTTGATCGACGTTTATCCAAATCACCAGCATAATCGGAATCACAATATCCAACTGCACATTGATCATCTTTCCCATCCCGCTCAAATATCAATCCAACATCTACGGTATTCAGAATATACCGCAGAATCCATTTCACAGCTTGTCAGTGCTCCTTACTAAGATCATGCATGTACCTGCTCACAACTCCAACTGCTTGTGAAATGTCTGGCCTTGTACACACCATAGCATACATCAACCTACCAATAATATTTACATATGGAACCTTAGACATGTACTCATGTTCCATTTCATTTTTAGGAGATTAAGATGAGTTGAGCTTCATACGAGGTGCAAGCGGTGTACTTACAGGTTTTGACTTTTCATTCAGTTCAAAATGTTGTAGTACCTTCTTCAGATAATGTTTCCTATTCAAACAAAGCTTCCCTTTCTTCCTATCTCTGCATATCTCCATGCCTAAAATTTTCTTTACTTCTCCCAAATCTTTCATTTCAAACTCCTGATTCAGCTGAGTCTTCAACTTCTCAATTTCTTCTAGATTCTTTGAAGCTATCAGCATATCATCAACATACAAGAGAAGATATATGAAAGATCTATCTTATAGCTTGCGCAAATACACACAATGGTCTTATTTGCTCCTTGTGTACTTCTGCCTCATCATAAAATTATCAAATCATTTGTACCACTGCCTCGGAGATTATTTCAATCTGTACAACAATTTTTTCAATTTACATACCCATTTTTCTTCTCCAGCAACCTTGACCCCATTTTTATTCTCCAACAATTTTTTCAATTTACATACCCATTTTTCTTCTCCAGCAACCTTGACCCCTTCTGGCTGAGTCATATAGATTTTCTCTTCTAAGTCTCCATGCAGAAATGCAGATTTTACATCAAGTTGAACGAGTTTCAAATACAATTGTGCTACCAAGGCCAATAAAATTCTAATGGAGGAATGTTTTACAACTGGAGAAAATACTTCATTATAATCAATTCCCTCCATCTGAGTATAGCCTTTAGCTACCAGCTTTGCCTTGTAGCGAACATCGTTCTTGTCAGGAAATCCTTCCTTTTTGTATATACCCATTTGTATCTAATTGTCTTCTTTCTCTTTAGAAGATTAGCTAGCTTACATGTCTGATTCTTTCCAAGGGACTGTATTTCATCATCCATGGCCTTCCTCCACTTTTTCTTTTCTGAACTTTGGACAACTTCATTATAAGTGCTAGGAATGCCATCATTTGATATTAGAGATGCATAAGCCACCATATCATCAAATCGAGTAGGTTTGTGAATCTCTCGTTGTAGCCTATTTATTGCAATAGATTCTTATTGTTGTGGAGGTTCTTGGATTGGAACCTCTTCTTCATCTAACTCCACCTCTACCATAAGAGTATTTTCATCTATTTTATTTGTTGCTGGGTCAACAATTCTTCTTTCAAACTCCACCTGTTGTAGAGTACCATCTGTTTGCTGCATAATTTCATTTGTTACCTTTTTCAACACGGTAGACTCATCAAAGGTAACATCTCTACTAAAGACTATCTTCTTTGTCCCTGAACACCAAAGGCGAAGTCCCTTCACACCAGTGGTGATCCCCATAAAGAGCATTTTCTTTACCCTCGAATCTAACTTTAATTCCTTAACATGGTAGTATGCAATAAAACCAAACACACGTAAGGAATCATAATCGGTAGCAGATTTTTCATACCACATCTCCAAAGGTGTTTTACCACTAATAGTAGCTGATGGTAAGCGATTAACGAGATGACATGCATATGTCACAGTCTCAGCCCAAAATTGTCTGCCCAACCCAGCATTGGACAATATACACCAAACTTTCTCTACCAATGTCCGGTTCATGCGTTCTGCCACCCCATTATGTTGTGGTGTATCTCTAACTGTGAAGTGTCTAACAATGCCGTCATCTTGGCAGAATTTCAAAAATGGATCACTTTTATACTCTCCACCATTATCTGTGTAGAGACATTTGACTTTTCTGTCTGTCTGAGTTTTCACCATCTTTTTTCATATGAGGAAAACTCTCAACACTTCTTCCTTTGTCTTCATAGTATACATCCATACTCTCCGAGAGAAGTCATCAATAAATGTTACAAAGTAGTGCTTTCCTCCCATTGAAGTTGTCTTGGAAGGACCCCACACATCTGAGTGAACATAGTCCAAAATACCCTTGGCATTATGGATTACAGTACCAAACTTCACTCTAGTCTACTTGCCTTTGACACAATGTTCACAGAAATCTAACTTTTGGGGTTGCACTCCTTTCAATAATCCTTGATCTGACAATAGTTTCAAGGATTTATCGCCAGCATGTCTCAAGTGCATATGCCATAATCTGATTGCTTTCAACTCTTGATCATTACTGGAAGCTACTGCTGTTATCCCAATAATTGCATTACCCCTGATAGTAATACAAGTTATTGACCTTTCTTAATCCTTTCATTATCACCAGTGGACCGGAAATGATTTTCATTACTCTATCTGCTGCATTTACAATGAAGCCCTTTGATTCTAGGATTCCCACAGAGATGAGATTCTTCTTCAAACTCGGTACATATCTGACATTTGACAGTGTTCTTATTGATCCATCATGATTCCTCAATTGGATTGAACCAATTTCTTTAATCATACATGGACCGTCATTTGTTGTGTAAATAGTTGCTCCTTCTAATTCTCTAAAGTCAAATAACTAATTCCGATTGGGACACATATGATGACTATAACCAAAATCTAGTAGCCATACACTAGAAGAGCTTGTTGATGACACAACAGCTAATGAAAAGTCTGAGTCTTCATCATCACACTCAGCTACATTTGAATTCATGATAGCTTTTCCGTTATTAGATTTGTTTTTATTACTCAGCTTGGAACAATTTATCTTCCAATGCCCTTTCTCTCGGCAAAAGGCACATTCATCTTTAGTTGGTCTGGATTTTGATCTCCCTTTCTTTTCTCTCTTCCTGCTTTGAGAGCGACCTCTCACAATCAATGCTTCTGTTGTTTCACTTGAACTCTCTTTCTTGTCTTTCTTTCATAGTTCGTAACTGTATAGTGCAGCAGTTACTTCAGAGAGAGTCACTCCAGCCTTCCCATGAAGTAAAGTTGTTTCAAGAAACTCAAACTCCTCTGGAAGGGACCCCAACAGCATCAAAGCCAAATCTTCATCTTTGAAAGTCACATCCAAATTCATCAAATCAGCTACCAACTGATTAAAATTGGTGATGTGTTCATTCATAGTGGTACCTGGAACATAAGTAAAGTGAAATAATCTCTTCTTCATATGAAGCTTGTTCTGACTACCTTTCTTCAAAAAAAAATTTCTCCAATGTCTTTCACAATTTACTTGCAGAAACTTCTTTAGAGAATGCATACTTCTGTTCTCTAGAAAGGCACGATTGAATTGTACCACAAGCCACATGATTGATAGTTTTCCAATTTTTTTCATCAATGTCTTTTGATTTCTCTTCTTCAATGGTAATGTCTAGACCTTACTGAAAGAGAGCGTCTAGAACCTCACTTTGCCACATACCAAAATGACTCATACCATTAAAAATCTCCACTGCAAATCTAGTATTTGACACAACAGTCTTTGACCAAATTGATGAAGTGGATGATGTCTCCTTTGGAGTGGATGATTTGCCTGAGTCCTCTGCCATTTCTGCTTTAAAAAATTATTTAATAGCTAACAAATGTGAAATACAAATAATTCAAGAAATTTTTTTCTGATGTGGAAGATCATACTAGGCTGCAACCACAGAGTATACTCAGAAAACCTTGGCTCTGATACTAATTATTGTGAAAATTGGATTAATTTTCTACCAATAATATATATAATGTGTGAACAATTGTACCAATAATTATACCAGAAAAATTTTCAGGAAAGAGAGGTGGGTCACAATGGACACTCTTAAATACCAAGTCTTTTCTTAGACAGAATTTTCCTAGACATGTAATCACTAGCACAAAATACCACCACAACTATACCAAAAATAACTATTAAACAATTAATAAAGAGAACACCAAATTTAACAAAGTTCGGCCAATTTGCCTACGTCCTCGGACACTACCAAAATAATATTACTAATTTCAAAAAAGAAATACAAAAGAGAGAGGAGAGAAAAATAAGTCTTATAAACAATTAGGCTTATTTGGGATGATCTTAACTAAGGAAGGAGGGGTCCTTTTATAGCCTTAGGACTCCTCTCCATATTCTTAAATTTTCAATGTGGAATAGTCATTTAGCCACTATTTACACATACAACTAGAAGGGTAATTAGAGAACTGAAAAATAAATAAACAAACACTGTAATAAATTAAAATAGAAATCTAAATTCTGAAATGGCAACCAAAAAGATATTTAGATTTATTGATTATAAAAATATGCACTAGATTAAACATGCGTTATATTTGAAAAACAAGTGAAACCATTGGCAATATCAAATTCAGAGATTTGGACCCAATTAAGAACAAAGTATGAGAACAAATTCAATAGTACACGCCATGAAGAATTCATAAATATATATGAATTATGCCAAAATATTGTAAATGAAACCTTACTTTTATTAGACAATGGAAACCAGGTAATACACACACACACACACACACACTCAGCATGAGAAACATATTCTTAATCCCATCTCAACTTCTTTACGTTAGCATTTTCACAACACTTTTTCCTATCAACTCAAGCATCGAATTTCCAAGTTTAAGAGTAACAGTGTTATTAAATAAGCTTTTCAAAGAGCCAATCTTTGGTATAAAAAATGCATGTTATGAAATTGCTTATCAATTTTGGAACACTACGCTATGTTGCTTTACAATGTTAGAGGAAACAAGTTAAGAGCATAAATTGTTGTGCTTAAACTCGGACACATAATTTTCAATTTAACTCATAATATTGCAAGACAAGAAGTTTGAACAACTTTGTTTTATGCTTTTCAATTTTGAAACACTACGCTATGTTGCTTAAACGACTTTTGTTTATGCTATGTAAATCAATAGTTTTTTGCCAAATGTACATGTAACGCCTTCAACTTTACTCTTTAATCAGTTTGTCCCTTGAATTTTCAACTTAATCATATAGCTCCTAATAATCCATGTTTTTCTTAACTATAAACACAAACCCTTTGAATTACATTGAGTTATATATGTTGAGTCATGATGAGTCACATTTTTCTTAATTAATTATCAACACATTTATTTTCTTTACATCATTTCTCATCTAAAATCTAAATCTCTAAAATATATTTTATTCGAATAACGTACATTGCAAAAAAAAAAATAAACAATTACATTTCGAGAAAGAAAGTTCAATAAACATCAAATCAGCAACAAAAGTGCAAAAGTAATAAAAAATGAAGAAAAAAAGTACTTGAAATGAAGCTTAGCTATTAGATTTTAGGAATTATATTTTAGATGATAAATAATTTAGACAGAAAGCAATTTAAAAAGAATATATATATATATATATATAAGTTAAGAAAAATGTGATTTTGCATGACTTGATGTTACTCAATATGACTCAATAAGTTTATATTTATAAATTAAGAAAAATGTGGGTTCAGAAGGCTATATGGTTAAATTAAAAGTTCCAGAGATAAATTGACCAGGTTACATATGTACTTGGTCTCAGTTTTTTTTAGTAATAAAATTTATGTAGTTTATGTTTACTCTCATCTCTCACTTCTTGCTCTATTTCCTACTATATATTTATTAGTGGTATCAAATCTTTTTTTATGAGACTTGTATTGGAGAAAATAATGAAAAAGAAAAAAAAAGATGGATTGAAGATTCTACGAGCATAATACAGCCGTGATTCCTTCAACTTGGCAGCATTTGCCACTGTGTCCCCTGTGCTTTTTTAAGTAAATAATTAACCTCTTAAACTTATTATTTTCATTAATAAACTATCCCTTAAAATAACATAAACATAAAAGTGAATACTCATGAGACACAAATGCTTTGACATAAGCTACACGTAGGCGGCATGCAATTAAAAAATTGACATGTCATTTTATCAAAAAAAAATGAAGCCCTTTGCAATCTAAAATCAATTTCGCCAAGATCTCATTCCCTCTCAAATTGATTTTCCCCAAATTGAAGAAATTTGACTCAAAACCCTAGATTTCATTATGAAATTAATTCGTGAAACTCCATCAGAACATCATTCAATCTTCTCATGATATACTGGGATTCTTTGTGTATAATCTCTTCTTCTTCTCTTTATACCCACTTGCCCTTGAATCTTCCAGTAAGAAATTAATGATCAAAAAAATGTATGCATAAACAAAATAACCCATGCCAAAATAACCAGTAATTTGGATCAAGGAGACTAAGAATCAAAAAGTAGAATTGTTGGTGAGTTTACCTAAAAATAATCATTACATTTTTCCCCTTCTCTGCCTATATATATATATATATATATGCTTCAATCCTCCTCCTAGAAAGACACACAAAGAAAGGCACTATCAATAGAAAGGGTTATTTAGTGGTAAACAACACACCATTAATTTGGAATAGCAATTGGGATTGCATTGTCACAAACTTATAATTAGGAAAGTAGTTGAACCACTTTGATTGATATATACATGGCATTAGTTGATCTTCTTTCTACTGATTTTATGGGTATAAATGCTGCAAGCAAACATTAAGCTTCAAATTAAATCTTACATTGCACTTCTACTCGGTGTTGCTGGTGGCATATCTCTCATGGCTAAGTGGGCTTAACACAGCTCTTAACAACAACTCTTATTTGGACTGGATATATATATATATATATATATAATGAGAATAGAAATTATTTTTTGTTAGTGAAATATATTATTAGTTTTTTCACTTTTGCAACATTTTGAGTAATGCAGCTGGCAGCGCAGTTACTCAAGGACAATTCTTCTTCATTTTTTAAAGTTGGTAGCAGGAAATCATCAAAGAGAAACTGAATTTATAGTATTAATGGGGAATATTCACTTGTCCTAGCTAATAAATTTTATTTTATAGTATTAATAATGGGAATATCTGAACTTGTTTGTGAACTCATCAATCTTATTATTTATTTATTACTTATTTAGGCTATACAATTTGGAGATGTATTGTTGTGCATTTGGGATGAAATTATGCAGTAGACTTGCGAAGATAGAAGATGTAAAATAAGCTAATTATTCAAGAGATTGCTTTGATTGTTAATATATATCAATTTAAAAACAAAATAAAATAAAATAAAATTCATGTTGATTATGAATCTTTTAGTTTCAATGTGGATGACTTGTAAATCCTGACATCAGTATGCTAGAGATGGCAATTTCCATTAACCCCTCTCTACTCCTATGAAAAATTGTCTGCACTTTTTATACAAAATTATCATTTTATGAACTGGAATAATATATTTGTTGTTTCTTGTTTCAACTATAAATAACTTTTTCCTTATTTATGTATAAGCCCCGGTTGAGTTACACTGGGTTATTGATTACTCTTTAGTACCTTTATATACGTGTGGAGTTGTATGAAAAATAATAATAATAATAATAATAATAATAATAATAATTTATCAATAGGTATTTGGTATCATGATATTTTACGTTGAAAATTTCAAATTTAAATTTCAATCAGAGTTAATTTTATATAATAAATTAAAATATGTCTGCATACATCTGTGAATTACCAAAAGAATATCAATAAGTTTTTAATTTTAATAATACTGAAATTATTTTTAGAGTTATGATATTGTAATTTAGAAGTCAAAGTTGTATAAAAAGAATAATTATTGGGTTTGCTGACAAAAGAATAATACTAAACCTGATATATTAATTTTTTATGTTATATATATATTATTAACATAATTTTAATTCATGTATATAAATATATATTAAATATTTTGAAATTTATCTAATTTTAAATTTTATTGTGAGAAAAAATATAAACTTTAAAATTATACAAAATTAAAATCACATGATCAAAAAATTAACTTATATATTTTCAAATTTTCTTCTTTGGCTCCATATTTATCTCTATTAATGCAATCTTAAAATCAATCAATCACACACGTTTATTCGTGAAAGGATTATGAACTTCCTCTTTACATCCACTAATTCTTAATTAGTACTCTCTCCGTCCCATTTTTATAGTTCAGTAGTTATTTACACATATATTAATAAAGGATGGTTAAGTTAGTTAATAATTAATTTTTTTCTAATATACCCTCATTAAATATAATACATTTTTAAAATTATTTTCAATTCTATTTGTAATTTTTGTGGAAAAATGTGTGTTAAGTGAGGGGATAATAATAAAATAAAGACTTTATTTATGACAAGTGGACTATAATTTGAGACATTCAAAAATAGTATAATGAACTATAAAAATAAAACGGATGAAGTAAAATAATATGTTGCAGTAGTAAGAGAGACATGACATAACTTTCATATTTATACTCATTAGGACACTCACATCATGATCTTAATGGGTTTCTTAATCCTAATAGAATTAGAACCAGACTTATAATATAAAACACATAAAAAGAAAATTACTTAGGCACGCCATGTTTACATTTAATAATCACCAATTAAAACAAGATATAATATATTATTTTCAATTATAATATTAACCCAAATATATATTTTGATAAAATAAAAAATATGCCTAATAGAAAATTCTAACATTCTCCTACTTTGACAAATTTGATTTTATAGAATTTATACGAAAGTCATTTATTTACTAAAAAGATTTAGGTTAACAAAGAAAACTTTTATATGACCATAATTTTAAAACAATAATATAGTCCAAAAGATGCCTTAAGTCTAATAGCTCGGTTTTATAATCAATATAAATTGTACTATGGCAATCACTGTATTAATTTATAGATACAAGACCATTGATAATTCCAAATGATATTGACATGAGCTATCAATGTGTTTTAGTCTAAGATGAATATTAGTACCGAATATGTGATTGAATGTATCAATTTCATATTTGTCCTGCTTTCAGTCTCTCATAAAGACACGATTTATGTTTTACCAATAAGCTTTTAGATCAACAAACTGTCACACTTTAAAATATCTTAAGACTTTTGTATGTAGTACTTATAAATTTATTTTATGCAAAACAATAATAAAAGACAATGATGATCATCCATATATACATAATAGCTCAATCATACATCATAAAATTGAGATAAAAGGAGTTCAAATACATTATAAAATAAACACAAAACTCCCACTAATCAAAAGTATCAAAAGAACTAACTACACCCATATCTATCACATTAGTTTTATATGACTCTGGTGCAATCGCTTTAGTCAAAGGGTCAGCCAACATATTTTTAGTTGAAATATGCTTTACTTCGATCTTTTTATTATTTACCATCTCTTGAACACTTTATGCAAAATGTTTAAAACTACTGGAGCCTTTATTGTTATTAGAAAAATTCACATTCGCCATACTATCGCAATATAACCACATTAGCTTAGAGATAGAATCAACAATTTTAAGCTCACAAATAAAATTTTTCAACCAAACGGAATGAGTTGCAGCACCATAACATGTTATATACTCTGCAAGCATGGTAGATGAAGCAATAAGAGATTGCTTGATACTCTTTAAGTCATATGGACATCCACCAAAATATGAATCTGAAAAACCTACTATTGCAAGCTCATCTACTCGCCTAAAAGTAAGCACAAAGTCTCTTGTATATTTCATATAACACATTACTTTCTTTGCAGCTATCCAATGATCCCAACAAGGATTAGACATATACCTACTAAGAATACTTGTTGTATAGGATATGTCTAGTCATGTGCACACCATTGCATGCACTAGGCTACCCTAACACTAGCATAAGGCACATTACTCAAACTATTTCTAGGACACTGAACCTTTATGCATTTGTCCCCTTTAGTCATGGGAACATGTCACATGGATAATAATGGATGCCACATTATTCAAATACATATATAGGCAGGATTAGCTGACAAACCACATGGATAATGAAAATTAAATTCATAATTCAACACATGTTTTCAATGTGACATACTTGTGAGAAAATGGTAGCTAAAGGGGATGAGTGGAGTTGATGGCTATGAAAGGTACTTGTGACATACCTATATAGGTAGGCACTAGAAAGGTTTTATTTTCACGTTCTTGCTTAATTTGCTTAATTAAAGAGGCATGAGTATAGCTTATGGGTACCTAAAATTTTGCTTATTTTGCTTGACATGAAGTTTCACAATCTTTGCATTTTAATTTTCACAATCGTTGCATTGAGTAAGCCAATGAGAGGAAGGCCATTTATATATTGGATAAGTTGAAACTGGAAACTGGCCCAGTCTCTCTGTGAATAATTGCTCTTTTTGATCCATTCCACTTCACAATTTTGTCTTCTGGCTCACAAATAAAGATATTAACACAATAAGATATACACCAAAGATGGTGGCTGCTAGGCAATGGCTTCAGTTTTCACAGTCTACCATGTTGATGTTATAAGTTTATAGGTAGAAGGAGAGTCCTATAGTGGCTTGAGGTCTGATGCATGGAAGGGCTATTATTTGGATGGATGCAAGGGCTGGTACACTAACTGATTTAAGTTTACCTAAAAATAATCAGTAAGACACACACAGGAAGAGGCTATCATATCAATAGAAAGGGTAGTTTAGTGGTAAACAACGCCATTTGGAATAGCATTTGGGATTGCATTGTGAAAAACTTATAAGGAAAATAGTCCAACCGCTTTGATTACTTCATGCCTTTTGATATACATGGCATTGGTTGATCTTCTTTTTGCTGATTTTATGGGTATAAGATTGTAAGCAAAAATTAGGCTTCAAATTAAATCTTACATTGTGCTTTTACTTGGTGCTGGTGGTATGTCTCTTATGGCTAAGTGGGCTTAACCGCTCTTAACAGGAAGAAGAGAAACTTGCAAAGGCTCTAAAATGAAAGCCATAGCTGCTCAAAAGGCATAATACTATGAATAATAAATGATTGAAGATTCAAGAAATTTGAAGTTACAGAAGAATAATATATCAACAACAAAAGATTATCAAAATGATTGTCTGTTCATTGGAAAAAGAAAGGTAAATTCACTACAACAAAAGAGGACTATGGAGGCATTTTTTTCCATATAAGGACGGTTTTAACAGCCTCTACAATGTCAGTGGTTTTTACAACCCTCATAGTTTCGTTGAGATAAGCCTTGTCTCTACACTTTTCCTGGCGAGTTTGGGGGCGCCGGGGTAAGTTTTGTATAAGGGTTGCCTTATAGAGGCGGCTTAAACCGCCTCTAAAAATTAAGCATGATAACATTGGCTCTTTTAATTTGTAGGATCAACCATGCAGAGGCGGTTTTAATTGTCGTAAATAAACGCTCTTATATTTTTTATTCAGGCTTTTGTAGCAACAATTATGTAAAAGCAGCTGAAACAGCCCTTGTAATATTTAATATGAAAAGAGTTAATAACAAGAGAAGAGGAGAAAGTTGGCTTATTTAATATAGAAAACCTGCTCTGCTTCTGAGGAAAACACATATGGATCATCGTGTTCTTTCTCACCAATATGGATTAGATGATAAATACATATTGCATACAGTTCCATTTCATGATGACAACACATAAAAATACATAATGCATAAGGTTCTACAATATTATATTAGTATCAATATATAAGCAAGCACCTTGACACAATTTATTAATAAACTATTAATAAAGATCAATACCTTTTTAAGAAGATAAAAAATGGAGTCTTGATAGATTTAGCTACGTAGACATCCTAAATCAATAGTATCTTATAATCTGAACCTGTAAAACATCAACAAATCTCATAATAAATTGATAAGAGTATCAGTAGTGTAAATTGATAAGAACAACATGCCATTTTCTTGCATGTAAATTCCATGTTCCCATTTTCCAAGTCATGAGAACCAAATTTGCCATACTCCCTCTAAATCTCAAAATTTTCAAGAAAATAACAAGTCTCATCACATATTATAAATTAATGTAATATTACAAAGTCCCATCACATATTATAAATTAATGTAATATTACAAAATATTTGAATGAAAACTAAAAAGAAAAGACGAGTCTAGAAACATCAAAATTAATGCCTAAAGAGAATTTCACAAGAAATCTTTACAAAGAAAATACTAATATCTCTTTCAAAAGTTAGACCCATTTGATGAGTAAATAAAGGGTGATTCTTAAGAATGACATTTGTCCTTTAATCTTTAAAGAAGAAAATAATAAAGAAAAGAAAAGAATTTCCAAATAAAGATATGATAAATATGAACTATGTGACTAATTAATTAATTAATTAAATTAAAGAATAAGCAAATCTTTTAGTTATACTTTGAGCTAAGGTTTCTCTTAACATTAGTATTGTTAGGATAAAATGCAGAAACAAAATATTTATATGGACAAAATATGATAAACAAAATAATAAAAAATAATAAGAAGATAAATAAGAAGATACAAATCTAAGTGGTTTAGCATTAGCCTACATCCAAGGGTGAAGGAGGGGAGCAAATTCACTATTAATTAGAAAAGTAGTATAAAGTAAGAGAGAATAATCACTCCAAACTCTTAACCCACATATACCGAATGTGCTCATCTCTTACAAAGTTACATAAAAGAAGAAAAATACTCCTAAAAAGGAAAAAATAAGACGGCTAGGGTAATTCTTTCACAAAACTCTCTTTCAAAGACTTAGCCTTATTGACCCATAAAAGTCATATTGATGCTAGAGTATGGAGGAGAGAGAATAAACTTCCTTAAGAAGGACTTGATCTAAGTGGCTAGAGAAAACATGTCAACCAAGTTCTTTGAACTCAATTAATAAAGCCTTATCAAGATGCTTTGGAAAGAGTAGTACAATGTACTTGGACAACTCACAAATTCAAATCACATTAACAAATCTCCGCTTTGACTTAATTTCTTCTGTACCACAAAAAAATAAAATTAACTCCACCTACTCCAAAAAGCTCCTAAGGGCAAAATTAACAATTAACAATTACCAATACCAATTAAGTTCAAACAATACTTGAACTTGCTCATTAAAAAAGACTTAGTCATTGTATTAGCCGGATCAACCATGTAGGGACAGTTTTCCCCAAGCCACATTATTAAATACAGCAATGTTATCGATGATGGTTAAAATCATATTATCTACCTTACCTTCAGGGGATTTGCCCAATATAAGGTTATCCACTATGCATACAACCCTTAGTTTTCTTGATCCTCGACATCCTGATGTATGGTGTCTAAATGCCTCTATTAACTACTCACGACTTAATCTACCATACTTCTATGCAAGTTTTAGAGTCATACTTGTAAAATCTTCGTTGTCTGAATAGTTTAGTCTAGTCAATAAGCAAACTTTAAGACAACCAAGATGGATCTAGGGTTGACAATGGGGCGGGGAATCCTCGTTTTCCAGGGAGATTTGCCCTGAACTGGGGGGAGATTCCTCGTAAATTTTTCCCACGAGGATGGGAACGGGGAGAAAAGTTTTTCCGTTGGTCGGGGCGGGGCGGGAACAAAGATTGTACTCTCCACCCCACGAGGATTCCCATCCCCGTCCTCGCAGAGATCCGTTAATTTATATATATAAATAAACAATATTTTATATATTATAAAAAATATATTATAATATACATATTATATATTTCAATATATATAATATATATTATATTATGTATATTGTGTTTTAATTATTTGCATATGTAAAATAAATTTAACTTAGTGTATTTTATTTGTTGTATTTTTTGAAGTTTATTATATATAATTATTAGATTATTATCTAATAAAGTATATAATTATTATAAATTATAAATTTTTTATATTATTAAATTTTAATTTTAAAAAATAAAAAATATAGATATTCCCAGCAGGAGTCCCCACGGATGCCGGGGCAGGGGCAAAATTCCCAGTTTATGTGGCAGGGAATCCCCACCCCATTCCCTGATAAGGTGGGGACGTGGATAGGGATTGTCCCTCCGCCCCCGCCTAGCCAGTTGTCATCCCTAGATAAACCAGCACATCTCCAAATTTAAATACGAGTTCATCTCTACTCATATTATAAACCAAGTGTAAGAAGACATAATTTATCAATCCAATCCATCTAATATTATTTTTCTCTAGGCATAGTAGATGGCCAATGTTGTATTGACAAAATAATGCAACCTACAATATACACCCCAGAGCAAACATTAATATAGTCATACTTTATCTTGATTAGCCTTTATTACAAAATTTATCTCCCAAATAACCCTTCTCCCTAAACACATAGAATTAAGTTAAATGTGTCTCCACCTACGCATCGGCATAATATATTCATTTTCCGGCAACACATAAAGCAAATGTCAAATATTAATACTAATAAAGTGATAATAAATTGATAGACTCTCATGAAGATATCACAAGATGTATAGTTCTACTTACATTTTTTTGATACATCTTTATCATTTTTGTCATTAGGGAATATTTCCTTTCTTATTTTCAGTGTCTTTCTCCAATATTTTCTTATCTTTTCCAGTATGTTTAGGGTCATTTCTCCTTCTTGTTGCAGATTCTGAATTGCCTGATACAACTACTAAAGGCTCCTGGGCTATCAACATTTACTTCTTTAGCAATAATATTTAGGAAGCAGCCGCCAGAAGGTGTGCTAGCGGCATATGATTCCATGGTTCTTCGGGAAAAAATATATAGTGTACATTGACATTATATACGACAATGTCATTATATACCATTGCCATGTTTATAGTATATGACAAACATAATAATGACATAGAAAATAGACACAATTATGTAAATTATCACACATTAGTGTTATACTAAAATGTTTAACATGTTCACACAACACTATCGTTAATATTTAAATATGGTAGTTTTAACATAATATGTACAAAATGTATGTTAGCAAGACTATTTTATAAAAAATACGGTTATGTTTGCATTAAATGTCTCAAATAAAATGTTACATTTACTTACCACATATCACAAAAGAACAACGATGTCTACGTTAAACAAAATAGTGTTACACATATATGGATTAATATAATACCAAAGGAAACACATCACGGCCATGAGATTAGTAAGCTAAAATCACACACCCTATATGAACACACACAATGATGGAGAAATATAATAAAATAACCATTTAACTTACTTTTGAAAACTCTGATGAGTAATGGATAAGTGGGGAATAAAAAAAAAACTCAAGGTTGATGCTTACGAGAGTATAAGAGATCCTTGTAGAGTTTGATGTTAGTAATGTTAAGAGAATAGTATTAGGATTTCACGATGCTTTGTGAGATGAACAAAGTGAGAATATCTAGTTTCGAAAGGTGAAACGATGACTTGGTAGAGAAGGTCATTTGTTTTTTTTTTCTCGAAGGGTATAAAATGTCAATAAAGGTCTAATTAATGATAGTATGGTAAAAAAAAAACTTTTCACTTGCTCAGGGTATTTATTGGTGAATTCCTTAAGCTTTTATGGATTATGATATAATAAAATAAATTAAAAAATATTTTGAAGTTTTTGGCCAAAAAATATTTTGAAACTAGTCACATGCCCACACGTTGTGGAGTAATTTTTTATCATGTTATAAAAATTTTATTATATACATAAAATTTTATATTTATATACTAATAATTTATTAAATATATGATATTTTATCTATATATGTTAATAATTTTAATCAATAAAATTTTAATCAATAAATTTTAGATTTAATATAATTAACAATTATTAATATAGCTGTAGGAAATAAAATTAAAATGTGATCTATTTTTTTATCTTTATAAATTAATAGTTTCATAAAATAAATTATGAGACAAATAATATATATATAAATACTATAAATACTATAACACATGACATTTTTATATTGCATAAATACATTACTTAATAATATACTTTTCATTCCTTTTTAATTTTAGTTAATAAATTTCTTGTATATAAGATATTTTATCTTCAGATATTAATAATTTATCAAATATATGTTCTTTAATTTTCACATATTAATAATTTCAGTTAACAATTTATTAATCATTATTAATTTATTAATAATTTATTATATATATAATATTTTATCTTCGTATATTAACCGTTTTAGTTAAAATATTTATTAATAATTTATTAAATTTATTAAATATATGACATTTGATATTTATATATTAATATTTTCAGTTATTAAATTTATATTAATAATTTATTGAATATATGAGCTTTTTATTTTTATGTATTAATAACTCTAAATATTAATAATTTATTAAATACATTATTTCTATCTTTATAAATTAATAATTTAAGTTAAAAATATTATTAATAATTTATTAAATACATAATATTTTATATTCATAATTTGATAATTTTTTTTACTAAATATAATAAAATAAATACTATTTTTGTTTCACATTGTGCATATATATACTTTTTGGCACTATATAATGCTTTCATTTTTCCTTGACTTATATATATATATATATATATATTAAATATTGATTAAGATTCAGAAATGTCAATATCATATATTTTATTTTTTAATTTTCTAAAATATATAAATTAATTATTATCATAAATAAATTATTTAATTTATAATTAATTTATTATGAATGTTAAGAGTTTTATATTTTTTAACTTTTTAAATTTTTTAAAAATATAAATATATTATTAAATTATATTAATGTGTAATTAATTTATAGAATATTAAAAGTCGCAAATACAATTTATTAATTATTAAATTTTAAAAATATTACAATTAAATAAAAAATTTAATTTAAAAAATATAAGTTATTTTTTTTTAAATTTGATGATGTTTTTTTTTTAAATTTGATGATGTAAAAAATAATATATATATATATATTAGGAATGTGCAAAATTATATATTTTACTATTTAGTTTTTTAAAATCTCTAAAATATATAAATTAATTATTATTATAATAAATTATTTAATTTATTATTAATGTTAAGAGTTATACATTTGTTTAATCTTTAAAATTTTTAAAATATATTATTAAATTATATTGATGTGCAATTAATTTATATTTTATAAAAAGTCATATATATATATATATATTATTTTTTAATTTTTTTAATTTCTAAAAATATATACTTAATAATTATTATAAATAAATCAATGAATTTATAAGTTAAAAGTCATATTTTTTTAACTTTTTAAATTTCTTAAAAAATATATAAATTAATCAATAATATTTGATTATAGTAATACTTGATTAATTTATAGAAAATCAAAAGTCATAAATGTAATTTATTTAATTAATATTATGAAATTAAAATAATGTGTAACTATTTAATAGAAGATTAATAATTATATATTTTAAAATTATTAAAATTAAATAAAAATTAATTAAAATAAAATAAGATAATATTATTTTAAAAAATTAACGATTCGTCAATTTTTTTAATATTTTTTTCAACCTTGGCTTATATATATATAGTTTTTTCCATACTTTAATTATTTATTATAGTCATTATATATTTTGTTATGGTAATTTTTTTCTAAAAATACTTTTAAAAGGCATAAAAAAATTTATTAATATCTTATAATTAATTGAATTGGACATAAAATATTTATCTATAAATGAAATTTGTGTATATAATTATGAGTTGCATTAAATTTATATTGCTAGTTTAGTTTAATTTATAAAAATTAATGAATATAAATTTATATAAATTTATGTTAAGGTAAAATGATTTTTCTAAAAAGTTATTAAATGTAATTTCATGATAATATTTTCATAATTTTATTATTGCACTTCCAATTCCACAATAATACTCTATATGGAACATTTTTGTCGTTGAATTAGACTTTTAAATATAGTCTAATTTTTATTATTTAAAGAGTATAATATCACAATTATATGATGTTAACATTAATTTAGCAGTAGATGCTTTTTTAGTACAGTAATATTAAATATTTAATTCCAATGAAAGTAAAAAAAAATGTATTTACAGTTGGATAAATGCATATTGATAATAATACAATTTTCTCATATTGATAAAAACAATTGGAGTCATATTCACCATATCTGTGACATCTACTGTCGAAGTGGAAGGAATTGATGTGCTTGAGTATTCATCAACTTTAACAATGAAGTGATAAACTATTCAAGAAGTGCACTAAGGCTAAGAGGGACTAATAAAATGGAAATCAAGAAAAAATAAAGCAAAAAATTAAAGATACTACCTCTATTCCTTCAATTCAGGATGTTTTTATCCCCACTGTCTGTTCAGCATTCCTTCAGTTCTGCATTACAAATTGGTGAGCGTTATATGTGCTGTCCTCCAATTCAAGATGAAAAGTAAAGTGGACTATGTGGCTTTGTAGTTGCTAGGTAAAAAAAAAAATGCAAGAAACACGATGCCAAAAAAAATTTGAGAACAATGGTTAAAAAGGTCCCGTCTTTATTTTCTTTAACTTTCAGTGCAGTTTAGCAAAATATATTGCTATCTTTAAATGATAGGACAAAGTATCTAACTGCTCACAGTAGCATCAGCTTGTAAATATGTAAATATTCTCTTCATAAATTAAAGTAAGAACAAAGCTGAAATGCTAGGAGAGCGCGCACGCGCGCATACACACACATATATAACCTTCAAATTCAGTTAAAGAAAATATTGGATTTTGTAGATGCATACATATATTACCACTTCTAATAATTAGCTACTGTTAATTGAGTCAGTTTTAGAACAACAAAAGTATTGCTAGTTTGAATTCAGAATACACAAAATATTGTTACACTTTCATATGCTCCACACCGCCTATATTATTTTCCCACGTACATGTAACCATAAATGGTGAATGCAATCATAAAAGGTTTTGGCATAGGCCAAATACATATATAGCCCTCTGAACTTATCACGTTTAGTCACTTTGCCCCTTGAAATTTCATTTTAACCACTGTACTTGTTTATTTTTTACTAACATACACTTATATTAATTAATATTGATAACTTTGTCACTTATATTTATATATTTTATACCAAATAGATATCTCAGTGACTCGGTATGACTCAGTGTAACTTAACGAGTTTGTGTTTATAAGTTAAGAAAATGCAAATTTAGGGAGCTATATTGTTAAATTGAAAGTTTAAGAGGCAAAATGACTAAATGTGACAATTTCAAAGGGCTGCATATGTATTTAGCCTTTTGCATATCTCTCTGTCTATGGGTACACTCACAAATTCAGACATAATCAATAGCATCCAAAACTTTCATGTGCTGACCTGAGAAATAAGTACTCCTATATATATGAATTTTGATTTTTCATTATAAAAGAAATTTTTCCTCCATCAAATTAAGACAAGAAACTGCATACCCACATTTATATATATCCACGTTAATTATTTCATCCTGGGAAGGGTAACCTGCAAGATAGTTCAATTTACACACTAATCAGTGCATTTTTCTATGGTAAAGCAAAAATGCAATCTTCTCATTCAATCAATGGTTTGACATTGTCATATGATTCAAAGCAGGCTGAATTAGGCAATTGTTTTAGCCAAAACAGTTTTTTGTTTCAGCGTCTATATACCAATTCAACTCAGCTTAAACTTAATCTAAATTATTGAGGTTGGATATATATAGGTTCTCTTTTTTTTTTGTCTGTTGTAAGTAATAATGAACTACATTTTCAGAGAGATATAAACCCCAATAGACTCAAAATACTTTTCAGAGAAAAGCATGTTTCAGTTCAATATTAAATATACTCAATGCTTTTCCAAAAAAAGCAGATTTAACTTCAATACTGAACAAACTAAAAATATATCAGTGAGTTCGAGGCCACAAAGTATTAAATGTGATCAGTTGGTAAATGTTTTCTTGAAAAAATAAACAAAAAAAAAAGCTCTCTAGATTTGCAAATTGCAAGCAAATGAATATAAAAAACTAATTACCCCAATGTAAAGGATAGGATCCTTCATAATCTTAATGAAGACTCAAATTAATCTTCATAATCTTGGTATATTCATCACCTGCAACATATAAATTTAGAAATCAATTAATGGCACAGTAGTAGCTAATTAGATTAGGCTAAACATAAGAAAACTGAACTTCTTCCCAAAAAACTTAAGCAATTGAGAACTAAAATATATCACAAACTTTCTGCTTTAGCCGTTGGTTTTCTTTTCATAGTTTTTAAGTCCAATCTGGAGCTCAATTGTATCAGTGAAGTTTCGTTTCTTCTCTTTGGAAGCATTCATGATAGTAGAGATTGCTTCTCTCAATGCCTCACTATGAAGCTTACTGCAAAACAGAAAGCACTCTAATAATTGAGAGCTGAAAATACAAAATAAAGCAAACACTCAACTGGACAAATTTCAATATACTCATGTATAACTCATGGAATAAAAAATTAAAAAACAAATATCCACCGGAAAGCAACTATTGCTAAAAAACAAAAATTCGCCTAACCTAAAAAATTAAACAGCCATAAAAGAAAAAAAATGAAAAAATAAATGAAGTGAAAAAACCTTAAGGCTGACCATAAAGTCTTAATAGTACTAATATGTATGTAGAAATTTTATCTCAACATTCATTAGCTTAAACTTTGACTTCTCCTAATCAAAGTTATAAACTTGCTAATACAATTACTAAAGTTTCTAATATCTTAAGGGAACTTTGTTCAATTACATTGTTATATAATTTTTTTAAAAAATCCTGGATAGGGTCTCCCTGTATGTGTAGAATTACTGTCAAAAACTTCTACTTTCTGCAAGCTCAAGGACCAGTGCAGGACCGTCTTGGACATTTTAGGGGCCCCGAGCAGAAAATAAGATATGAGCCCCTAAAAAATAGTGTCGGAGAGAAAATTTTAAATTTGAGGACCGTCCAAAAATAAATATTTAGGAAGGGCTAAAAATAACAATGTAAAATGTAACACCCTCATATCCTATATAAATACTGTACATATACCGGGTACACATACAATACGTATATAAAGTATAAGAATGTCACTTTTCGTCACAATAAAATCTTTACTTTAATTCTAAAACAATAATACATTTAAACATATGAGAGTATTTACAAAATCATTATCCTTTTTAATGATAATACATATATATAAATGTTACATTGTCTCTTTCAAAGATTCATTTATACATATGAATACATTCTTATGAGAATACAAAATAATTAACTTGTACATGCATGCACCACCCTCTAGTTGGTCTCGAACTACACTTGCCCTCTTTGTGACCTAGTGGCTTATCTCCAGCTTCATCACCTATTTACCTGCGCGATTAATATAATCGCGCTAAGCTCGAAAGCTTAGTAGTACAAATAAATATTAAAATATAAATTACAAAATAAACATACCTCATGTTTTTAGCATCATGATTTATCGTTTTCTTATTTTGTTTCTCCTTTTTCAATGCATCCTTCATATATTCCTATTACTCTCATAACATTGCATACATATACATATATAGCATTACAACTAAACATAATTCAATAACTAGGTAAAACATTCCTTAAAATGATACTTACCACTTCCACTTCATATACATAGTATATATATCATATTATACCTCACAATCACATATTTCAACATCGTTTCTCTTTCCAATAATTCATCGATGTGATACAATCATGTCATACTTCATAACATTACATCTCATTATCTCATTTATTTAATTCATTATCCATAATTTACCATTCATGAATCACATTTAAACAAACACAAGCATGGGCCCAAAGACACTAATATGCCATTCAATTTTCAGAGTTAATGCCTTGGTTTAATTATCACATTTATCAATATCATTATCCCAACTAGGCTTCAAGGATTATGTTCAACCAAGCTTCAAGAGGAACAAAGTATGCTAAGTATCAACCCAACTTGGCTTCAAGAACAAAACCCAACCTAGTTTCAAGGGTTGTAACATCTCAATTAGGCTTCAAGGACAAGACCCAACCAAGCTTCAAGGGGAGTATAACATGTTAAACTTCAACCCAACTTGGCTTCAAGGATCAAGCCCAACCTAACTTCAAGAGATTGTTACTATTAGGCATGCCACCAACAACAAAACTCTGAAAATGAATAACATATTAGCCACACAATTCATTTATTATTTCATTATTAATTTCATTCTCATTCTCATCATCATTGAGGCAAACATGCCTCAATCATCATTTACATCATCATAGCCAACCACAATGGCATCATTTAGGCAAACATGCCTCATTTATCTCATTTTCAATATTATAGCCAATAACAATGGCTCCATACAATCATCATATCTCAATTCACAACTCATTTTTCATCACAATATCACATCTCTTTCACATTTCATATTTCATCACAATATCACATCATTCATATTTCATATCACATACATTTCATATTTTATCTTTTATATATATATATATATATATCCATTCATCATTCAAGTATACACAATCAATTGCATTATCCTATCTTCACACCTTTCATAACACATATATATATTGAATGCTTTCACATTTCATATATTTTATTATACATTCATATCTTTCATATTTCATAGCCTATACATTATTAATATATATTTATCAATAATATAATCAAATAAGATTTAGTACTTACCTCCAAAGAATTTAACACCCATCTAAACTTCTCTTCCATGAATCCTTCAATACTTGGATTAGGGGCAAATCAATCTCTTAAAACCTAATCCAAAAGTGATCATACACACTTACTTAGAGATACACATGAGATAATATAAATAAGAATCAACTAGGGCAAACTTTACACATGACACGCTCACCAACACGGGCGTGTCCCTGATCGTGCCCTAACTCCACAACACAGAAACATTGACACGCTCATAACCACGGGCGTGTCACTGGGCGTGTAATACATTCTGTCTCTTGGAAACATCGACACGTTCAACAACATGAGCGTGCTCATGGCCGTGTCAATTCATCAACAACACAGTAGCTATGACACGCTCAATAACACGGGCGTGTTACTGGCCGTGTCAATTCTACTGCCACACAGAACTTGTGACACGCTCAGTGACATGGGCGTGTCACTGCTCGTGTCACAAACCCAGAAAATAGAACCAATGACATGCCTAACAATCTGGCCGTGTCCCTGGGCGTGTCAGGCCAAAAACATAGATTCCGGCCAACACAACAACTCAACCCATAAACAACTATCTTCCATCATCTTTTACTTTAATCAAACTCAACCAAACACACCCAAAACCATAACAAACTTACCAAAAACACCAATACCACTCAAAACACACACCAATCATCATTATAAACATCATCCATGCATCAATTAATCAAATCCCCAATTCATTAAACTAAACCCTTATTCAACAATTCATCATCAACTTCACAAATAATCATATTATCATCATCCAATTACCAAATCAACACACATATATATACTTCAATCTTTCAATATCATCATCATCACACAACAACCATATCAAATCCAAACTCAACAATGAAAATCAACTCAAAGAAATGAATACTTACTTGAATCCTTTGTCAAATCTTCATCTCTATCTTCAATCCTCTTAAAATCCTTAAGAAATTTGATATATAATTCACAAAATCACATCTCTCTCTCTCTCTCTCTCTCTCTCTCTCTCTCTCTCTCTCTCTCTCTCTCTCTCTCTCTCGTACACGAAGAAAAAGAAGAAGAAGGAGGAAAGAAAGAATTTCTTCTTTCTTTGTTCTTATCCCCTATATATATATATATATATAATAATAATAATAATAATAATAAATCTCAAAAATCCTCTACCACACAATCCATCTTTTGACTTTCTTCTCTTCTTTTTCTATTATTATTATTAATTATATAAATTCACCTTTCCAACACCAATTTATACTTTATGCATATGAGATGTATATGTTGGTATATTTATATGCCTTATATATTGCAATATATATATAACATATACACTCTCTTCACTTCTTTCCTCTTTCCAATTAAACAAATACATTGAATCCAAATACAATAATAACTCCAAAACTTTTAAGGTATACTTTGGGATATTACAATTCTCTCCCCCTTAAATAATTTCGTCCTCGAAATTATTCAGTACAATAACACTCCATCCTTAACAATTCCACCATCTTATCTTTATGTGATATTAATTGTATTCTTACCTTATGATTTCATCAAATCATAAAAGTTTTACTCTCCCCCTTAGAGTCAATCATATTTTCAAATTTCATAACTTGTCATGATTTATACCTTTATATCTTATTACATTCAAGATATTTTATCACTTCATCTCTTTATAATTATCCTCTTAACTTTAACCTTAAAAATCATTGACTTATATCTTAATATTGATTATTCCATCATTACAATCATTCTTAAAACAGACTTTTATCAAATCTTAATTGATAATAATATTCTTATTTTTCATACACTTAATTCCTTCTTTAGTATTTTTCTCACTTAACACCAATGTTAATATAATATTCTGAACTTACCTTACAGGAAATCAACTTTTTCCCTTTAATCACCATTTACAATTGAATTAATTCAATCCATTTATGTTCATTCATCTATCAGAATATTACATTATACACATCATCATTTATATCTTATACCCTTAGTACAACTATACATATTAAATCTCAATAATAATTCTCAATTATAGCAAAAATCCAGATCAATAGATCTATTCCCCACAATATAATAACATCTCAATCTTGATTGATTCAATCCAATAATTATATTATTTAAATTTATCATTAAATTCTCACTATATATATATATATCTATATATAACCTAATTCCATAAGGTCAACTTATTTTCAAATTCTAATCTTTTCAGATGTATATATAATCAGCTTTTTGAAACTATGATCATCAATAACAATCCACTTCAACTTATCTTTCACTATACGTATAGTTTATCTTTCATTATCTTAGTACAATTCCCACCATTATTTTCATAATTATCTCATACCATACTTATTACTCATAGCTTATTCACTTAAATTTTAAACCCGTCCACTTATTCACTTTATACCTTAAACATATTCAATATAACTCTCAATCACATTTTGAAATTTCTTCCCTTATCATCTCCTCACCTACCATACCATTACTACATTTACAATACTTATCTTTTTCTCACAATATTCATAACTAAATTACTAACACAAGAATTATAAAATACACTTCACCAAACATAACCTTTAGCCATGTTTCTAGATACATAATTATCAATCTTACCAAGGCTATATTACAGTCATATTTTCTCAGTCCCAATTCTGTGGATAACAAAGCTAACCGGCCAAATACAATAAACAACTCATATGGCCATAGGAGATTAATGGGTATATCTGAAACTTATTAATCAAAACTGTTCTTCTATTATTCTATTTCCAACTTTTCCAAATATAATACTAAGTTGTATCGCAAAGATTATATATCCATTCTTCAAACTTTACTACATCAAAAATTAACACATTTCAACTCTATCTCAAAACAATTTACTCTTAATTATCTGGTCATCATTAGCCTATCTCATATATAACAATATTATCTTTAACCTCTCCTACGCACATCATTCAATCATATACAATTCTTACACAAATTTCATTCTTTATACTTTCTTCTTCTCTTATAATCTCTTATTATATCTATAACATAGAACATTTTCTCACACCAAAACTTTGAGTTCATAACATTTATGATAGTCAAATTAAATTATTGCCATAACAATATTACGGTCCACTATTTCCCAAATCAATTCTCATTTTTCACTTCGTCACATAATCTATTTTTGCATAATTCAAGGCCTAATTTATCTTAGGTCCGCTACCACACACAATATCATTCCCAATATCATTAGACCAATAGTTATACCATATACACATTTATAGATCACCTAAAGAAGATGTCTCACCTTCCATATTTCTTATATATTACTATTACATTCATAAAGAAAAATTATTTCACATTCTCTATACATGTATACACATACTCATACAATGATATTTAATTCCTCTTTCATATATATTCAACACAATTTAACATTTATTACTTTTCATTGAACAGCATCATTCTTATCCCTTTTTGACACAATTTAAGTTATTTATCAACTCAACACATATATACATTCTAACCATGATAATACTTCACAAAATCTTAATCACATTACTAAGATGACATCTCTCTCACATTTATTTTTAAATGCATTCAGTATACCACCTTTACATCCATTTGTTTACCCTTCAACATATATATATATATATATATATATTACTCACACATTTATACACATGTACATTACCTCCAAACATATACACATTGAGTCCAATAACCTCTATACACTTTCCAAGTCTAGTTAGTACGAATCTCAATTTCTTGAACCAACATTGGTCCATCCAATTCTCACTATCAATCTTATCTCATGACCTAGCCTTGCACAAGTTTGTCAATGCAAGCGTAATTATTCTTATACTATCAATCACATTACCCAATTTAATAGTAATCTTATATATAGTAATATTCATTCCACATAACTCACAAGTTTAACTTACATTAAACTACCAATATTCAAATAATCTTTATCCAAATTCCACTAACACTATAAATTCACAACTTACTATTTTACTTAAATTTCCATTTACTCATCTTGTTTTCTTAATATTAACTTAAGAAAACATCTTATATATACATATTACAAAGCAACATCAAAGTATATCCTTTTCACAATTATTGAAGCTCATTTAAAAAAAAATCCGAATGTTACATCTTATCACCATTAACATGAGCTTTAACAATCACTCAAGCATATTACATTTCTAACATTAAAATCACAATGTTTGCATTTAAAACAGCAATGCAAACAGCACCATTATCTCTTCCTATCTAACCAACATCATCTTTTTTTTTCTTTTTAACAACTTTAACTTTACATATTCAAGCCTTAAATGGTCAAGCTTTGTCTATACCCATCAACTCATTCAATATACCACCATACTCTCTTCATTTAACATCATATCTATTCATATTACCCATCCAACCATCTTTCTTCTTTCTAGAAATCCAAATATAAGGTTTAGTAGAAAGAGATTCAAATTATAGAGGAAAGATCACATACTTTAATCTTGATTTTGTTTTTAACTCATTCTCAACTTTATTCTTCTAATCATTTCTTTACATATCAAACACATCAACAATCAATTTTTTTTTTTGGAATAAATTCCCATTCTTTAATTTAGCAATTAAACTCATATAAATTTTTCCACATCACTTTTTCTTTAATTTCCATTCATGTAGAATTTCATCCACACACTATTATCCATCTCATATAATTCAAATACACTTCAATTCACATAATACCACATTTGAGACCAACCTAGGTGTTAATGCATATGCATGTATCAAAAATTTCATTCTTTTCATTTTCATTTATCATCATTTTTTTTCTTTTAAAACTTTTTTTTTAAATTTACTTAGGCCGAGAATCTCGAAACCTAAGCTCTGATACCAAAATAATTGTAACACCCTCATATCCTATATAAATACTGTACATATACCGGGTACACATACAATACGTATATAAAGTATAAGAATGTCACTTTTCGTCACAATAAAATCTTTACTTTAATTCTAAAACAATAATACATTTAAACATATGAGAGTATTTACAAAATCATTATCCTTTTTAATGATAATACATATATATAAATGTTACATTGTCTCTTTCAAAGATTCATTTATACATATGAATACATTCTTATGAGAATACAAAATAATTAACTTGTACATGCATGCACCACCCTCTAGTTGGTCTCGAACTACACTTGCCCTCTTTGTGACCTAGTGGCTTATCTCCAGCTTCATCACCTATTTACCTGCGCGATTAATATAACCGCGCTAAGCTCGAAAGCTTAGTAGTACAAATAAATATTAAAATATAAATTACAAAATAAACATACCTCATGTTTTTAGCATCATGATTTATCGTTTTCTTATTTTGTTTCTCCTTTTTCAATGCATCCTTCATATATTCCTATTACTCTCATAACATTGCATACATATACATATATAGCATTACAACTAAACATAATTCAATAACTAGGTAAAACATTCCTTAAAATGATACTTACCACTTCCACTTCATATACATAGTATATATATCATATTATACCTCACAATCACATATTTCAACATCGTTTCTCTTTCCAATAATTCATCGATGTGATACAATCATGTCATACTTCATAACATTACATCTCATTATCTCATTTATTTAATTCATTATCCATAATTTACCATTCATGAATCACATTTAAACAAACACAAGCATGGGCCCAAAGACACTAATATGCCATTCAATTTTCAGAGTTAATGCCTTGGTTTAATTATCACATTTATCAATATCATTATCCCAACTAGGCTTCAATGATTATGTTCAACCAAGCTTCAAGGGGAACAAAGCATGCTAAGTATCAACCCAACTTGGCTTCAAGAACAAAACCCAACCTAGCTTCAAGGGTTGTAATATTTCAATTAGGCTTCAAGGACAAGACCCAACCAAGCTTCAAAGGGAGTATAACATGTTAAACTTCAACCCAACTTGGCTTCAAGGATCAAGCCCAACCTAACTTCAAGAGATTGTTACTATTAGGCATGCCACCAACAACAAAACTCTGAAAATGAATAACATATTAGCCACACAATTCATTTATTATTTCATTATTAATTTCATTCTCATTCTCATCATCATTTAGGCAAACATGCCTCAATCATCATTTACATCATCATAGCCAACCATAATGGCATCATTTAGGCAAACATGCCTCATTTATCTCATTTTCAATATTATAGCCAATAACAATGGCTCCATGCAATCATCATATCTCAATTCACAACTCATTTTTCATCACAATATCACATCTCTTTCACATTTCATATTTCATCACAATATCACATCATTCATATTCCATATCACATACATTTCATATTTTATCTTTTATATATATATATATATATATCCATTCATCATTCAAGTATACACAATCAATTGCATTATCCTATCTTCACACCTTTCATAACACATATATATATTGAATGCTTTCACATTTCATATATTTTATTATACATTCATATCTTTCATATTTCATAGCCTATACATTATTAATATATATTTATCAATAATATAATCAAATAAGATTTAGTACTTACCTCCAAAGAATTTCACACCCATCTAAACTTCTCTTCCATGAATCCTTCAATACTTGGATTAGGGGCAAATCAATCTCTTAAAACCTAATCCAAAAGTGATCATACACACTTACTTAGAGATACACATGAGATAATATAAATAAGAATCAACTAGGGCAAACTTTACACATGACACGCTCACCAACACGGGCGTGTCCCTGATCGTGCCCTAACTCCACAACACAGAAACATTGACACGCTCATAACCACGGGCGTGTCACTGGGCGTGTAATACATTCTGTCTCTTGGAAACATCGACACGTTCAACAACATGAGCGTGCTCATGGCCGTGTCAATTCATCAACAACACAGTAGCTATGACACGTTCAATAACACGGGCGTGTTACTGGCCGTGTCAATTCTACTGCCACACAGAACTTGTGACACGCTCAGTGACATGGGCGTGTCATTGCTCGTGTCACAAACCCAGAAAATAGAACCAACGACACGCCTAACAATCTGGCCGTGTCCTTGGGCGTGTCAGGCCAAAAATATAGATTCCGGCCAACACAACAACTCAACCCATAAACAACTATCTTCCATCATCTTTTACTTTAATCAAACTCAACCAAACACACCCAAAACCATAACAAACTTACCAAAAACACCAATACCACTCAAAACACACACCAATCATCATTATAAACATCATCCATGCATCAATTAATCAAATCCCCAATTCATTAAACTAAACCCTTATTCAACAATTCATCATCAACTTCACAAATAATCATATTATCATCATCCAATTACCAAATCAACACACATATATATACTTCAATCTTTCAATATCATCATCATCACACAACAACCATATCAAATCCAAACTCAACAATGAAAACCAACTCAAAGAAATGAATACTTACTTGAATCCTTTGTCAAATCTTCATCTCTATCTTCAATCCTCTTAAAATCCTTAAGAAATTTGATATATAATTCACAAAATCACATATCTCTCTCTCTCTCTCTCTCTCTCTCGTACACGAAGAAAAAGAAGAAGAAGGAGGAAAGAAAGAATTTCTTCTTTCTTTGTTCTTATCCCCTATATATAATAATAATAATAATAATAATAATAATAATAATAATAATAATAATAATAATAATAATAATAAATCTCAAAAATCCTCTACCACACAATCCATCTTTTGACTTTCTTCTCTTCTTTTTCTATTATTATTATTAATTATATAAATTCACCTTTCCAACACCAATTTATACTTTATGCATATGAGATGTATATGTTGGTATATTTATATGCCTTATATATTGCAATATATATAACATATACACTCTCTTCACTTCTTTCCTCTTTCCAATTAAACAAATACATTGAATCCAAATACAATAATAACTCCAAAACTTTTAAGGTATACTTTGGGATATTACATAAAATAATAATTTTTATACAAATTAAATAGTAAAATATAAAATTTTTATATAATAATTTTTATATAAATTTTAAAAGTATTTATATAAATTAAATACTAAAAATAACAAATCTCCTAATTGAACATCTTTGAGGGGCCCTCAGCAATTGAATATATATTCTCCTGATTTGAGGGGCCCTGAGCAACTGCTCAGGGTGCTTCCCCTCATAGCCGGGCCTGGACCAGTGCACTTACAACTACATCTACTCTCAAAAATATATTATGGGATGTTGATTTTGCCATTTGAATAATCCACGCTCAATTTCCTTGCATACTCTCGGTGCCTAAAAACTTGCAACTTGATTTTTTCCGACTTGCAGCAGCATGGTCATTAGGACTTTTGTAATCGCTCTATCATTGTTTTGATAACCTTAAGCTCTAGCACGATCAATAATCACCAATATCAAGCTTAGCTTTTCCTAATAAAGGACTTCGTTATTTCAACTCCTCTAACAAAATTAAACTCAATCGACAGAAGAGCGCACAAACCTATGCCAAAACCAAAACAATAGTACCAAATACAAGCTATGTGATAGTAAACAAAACTTTTGCATAAACACAATCAAAATAACAAAATTAAATTCCATGATTCCCAATTCACGGGCAATCTTAACATATTCGCAGTTGAAGGAAACACAAATTCTTTTGAAGTGTGCACAATATTGAATATTCGATTCAAAACATCGAGATAGATAAAAACAAAAACAAAATCTCAAATTTATACCAAGGGTTTTGGTTCAGGCACAGCAACAACCATACCTTTAAGGCCCGGAGTAAGGATGACTTAGCATCCCAATCTCAACCCTTGGTCTAGAATTCCTCTTCAAAATGTACTCCTCATCAAAAGATCCAAGGGACACTAAACACCCATTTGCCTCAATAAATGAAAAAGGTAAAAATAAATTAAATATACCCTTATTCATTTTTTATTTTATTTAAAATATTAAATATATTTTTATTTTTATTAAATTATTTCATAAAATAATTTTTTTCTATTTAACTTTATTAGTGAATATAATAATTAAAATTTTTTATTTATGTCACATTGCATTTTATGAAAAATATTAAATATAATCTTATTTATATTAGATTGTTTCATAAAATAATATATTTTATGTGAAATGTTAAATATATTAATATTTATATTAGGTTATTTTATAAAATAATTTGAATTTTTTTTTGTCTCTTTATCTTTATTATTAAATATAGTAATTAATAACTTTACATAATATTTTTATGAATAATTTTATATTATTTAATTAATAAGATAAAAATTTACTTTAATATAAAATTTTATATTATATTTTTAATAAAAATAATAATAATAATAATAACATAGAAAACTTGAGGAATTTTTTCGGAGTTAGAAATTAAAATAAAAAATTTTTTATTGGAGCTGCGAGGTTCAATCAGTGCAAGAACGAAAATAATAAAAAACATAAAGAAGAGGAAAGGATTGGATTAGATTTAGATGTGAAATAGGCGCCTGACACGTTATGGGAAGCGCTGCCTTAGCATTTCTCCACCAACGCCACCCTCTTCTAATCTCTTCTTCTTCTCTCTTTCTCTCCAAACCCAAATCCAAATCCACAATAAAAAACCATCTCTCCTTCACTCTTTCTCCTTCTTATAATTCCAAATTTCTCTCAATTTGCAGTGCTCTTCCTGAAAGCGGAAGACAATCCTTTACAAATGAAGACCAAGAAGAAGAAGAAGAAGATGGGGAAATCAGCAGCAGTAGCAGAATTGGAAATTCAGGAACAATAATATCATCGTGCGTGGTGGGTGTTCTCACTGGACTCTCTATAGTTGTTTTCAATAACGCTATTCATGAAATTCGTGAATTTTTCTGGGATGGTATTCCCTATAGAGGGGCTTCCTGGTTGAGGGAAGAGCCTCTCGATTCTATCTGGACTCGTGTCATCTTTGCCCCCGCTTGCGGTGGTCTAATTGTCGGAATTTTGAACGCAGTTCGATCTTTCGTCGGTGACAATAATAATAATAATAATAATAGCCCTTTTGAGGCTACTCTCATCCCCTTTCTCAAAGCAGTGGCTGCTTGTTTCACTCTCGGTACTGGAAATTCCCTTGGCCCTGAAGGTCCCAGCGTCGAGATTGGCTCTTCTATTGCTAAAGGAATTGGTTCTCTTACTCTCTCTGCTCGAGATACCCAAACCAGACTCTCTCTTTTGGCTGCTGGCTCTGCTGCTGGAATTGCTTCCGGTTGGTGATTTTTCTCTTGCTTTTTTATAATATTCTTTCTCGGAAATTTTTGCACTAAAAAATTTCACATTTTCAGGATTCAATGCTGCTGTTGCCGGTTGTTTCTTCGCGGTGGAGTCACTTCTGTGGCCATCGTCTTCAGATTCATCTCCATCCCTCACAAACACCACTTCAATGGTTATACTTTGTGCTGTAATAGCTTCTGTTGTATCAGAAGTTGGCCTTGGTTCTCAACCTGCTTTTAAAGTCCCTGAATATGACTTCCGCTCCATTGGTGGTAAGTCATTACCTACACTTAAAAGTTTAGAGAGACTTGCGTATATTTGCGCTGCTACCATTTGTCACAATTCCTTCCATCATTGTCGTCATTGCCAAAAGACTTTGTACTTTGCTCTTGAGAATTGTTGCCTAGTTATGACACTGGCTCCACGATCCAATTTCTTATGTGAAACTTGATTTAATTCAACTATAATGAACTTCCCATACGGCCTTGATGTTTACAGATGTAAACATTTAGGTTTTATCAGAAAGATGAATGACTTTACTCCTAAAACTATTCATCTCATTTTCAGAACTTCCATTGTATCTGTTGCTCGGTATCCTGTGTGGCTTGGTTTCTTTGGCCCTGTCCAGATGCACATCGTTTCTGTTGTTAATTGTCAACAATATTCACAGGGATGCTGGCATACCAAGGCCAGTCTTTCCTATACTGGGTGGCTTTTCAGTTGGAGTAATAGCCTTAGCTTATCCTGAAATCCTATACTGGGGTTTTCAGAATGTTGACATTTTGATTGAATCTCGGCCATTTGTGAAAGGCCTCTCAGCTGATCTACTGCTTCAGCTTGTAGGAGTCAAGATAGTTGCAACCTCTTTGTGCCGGGCCTCTGGATTAGTAGGAGGCTATTATGCCCCATCCCTCTTTATTGGTGCTGCAACAGGAATGGCATATGGGAAAGTGATTGGTTCTGCAGTTGCTCATTCCAGTCCGGTATTTCAACTTTCCATATTGGAGGTGGCATCACCACAAGCATATGGCCTGGTACCTTTCTTTGACGCTATCCCATCAGCTTGATAATTTTTTACATTTAGATTTTTTAACTTGAGGAACCTTTTTTTTTTTTTTTTTTTTGAGAATTGGAAAACTTAAATTTTAAGGGTGTGTGATATAATTTTAGATAGTCCTGCTAAATTCAGAGAATTTTTGATGGAAAGCTTTGAATAAACCTCAGACTTCTTATAATATCAGAGACTTGAGGTTTCATATAATCTCACTCGAAGATCAAAGAGAAACCAGGTGGCTTTTAGATTTTTCCTAGTGTTAAGATGTCTATTTCATTCATAGCCTTCAACTGTAATGGTAAGCCCTCTATGTCATAAAGTTCATTTTGTCTGGATATCTTTACGAGAGTTTGGTATTAAGCATTAATGCCTTTGCTGTTGTAAAGATTGCCACAGGATTTTGTTTTTTGACTAGCCAATGAGCCATTACCCAATAGAGCCATGTTAGGCGAAGTATGACTTTCAAAACTCACATCAGGGCACCACTTTCAAAATTCATATCAAGACATTTCAGCCAATGTAAAGTCTAGAATTTTACCATCACAGTAAACAAGTGCTGCTGTCCTTCTGACTAGCCTTTCAGTACACTTTTCTCTTAACATGGGTGTTGAACGTGCAATATTTGTTTTCACTCCTTTTACTAATCAACAGTAATTGAATCTTGAAGATTGAAAAAATAAATCTATTTCAGAACATTATGAATTCTACCAACTTTTCAGAATCATCTGTTGGAATAGCAGCTATGAACTCTCTACCTATTTTGTAATATCTCTGATGTACAGCTGACTTGATGGATAACTTGAGGAATAAGATTTATTGACAATTGCTACAGTTCAAGTGTTACCCTAATATAAACAGCTTCAGCATTGGACTCAAAGTGTTTTATAATGATTTTTGTTTAGTAATTTTGATTTGTTTGTAATGCTTAACAAAATTCTGGACTGAATACCCTAAACCATTCAAAGATATATAATATGGCTAGTTACTGGGAGTTGCTAATTGCAGGTGGGAATGGCTGCAACACTTGCAGGAGTGTGTCAGGTACCTCTCACTGCAGTTTTGCTGCTTTTTGAATTAACACAAGACTATAGAATAGTTATCCCACTACTAGGAGCTGTAGGGCTGTCTTCTTGGATTACAGCTGGACAAACTAGAAGAAAAGATGTCAAAGAGACCAAAAAGGTCAATAAGGGAAATGCTATTCCATCTCCACAACCTGAAATATCTTCTGGTTATGTACCAGCTGAAAAAGCTCCTTATGCAAGTAATCTTTGTGAAGTTGAAAGTTCTCTTTGCATAGATGATTCAAGCATGGAAAATGAAGTGTACAAGAAAAACATTTTTGTATCAGAAGCCATGAGAGTACGATACGTAACTGTTTCCATGAGCACTTTGGTTACTGAAGCAGTGAATCTCATGCTTGCAGAGAAGCAGTCTTGTGCTATGATTGTTGATGGCAACAATATTTTAATTGGTTTGCTAACTCTTGGAGATATTGAAGGTTTTAGCAAAATTGCAAAAGCAAAAGCAATGAGGCGCAAGGTGCAGAATTCTTCTTTTAACAACCATTCAAGATTAAAATAGCTTTTGAACAGCTGTTGTGCCCTGTCTTGTAATGTTTTTATAACACAAGTGAGAAAAGGCCGAAAATGAAAAATTCCCAGTTAAAAATCTTGAATGAAATCAAGAAAGAGAAAAGAAGAAAAATGGGAATTGTTTTGTTATGTTCTTCAAGAAGATAATAAGTGCATTTGGAGAAAATATGGCAATGGATGATCTATTTATACATTGATGCAAGTACTTTTAATTACAGGCATTCTACCTATGTCCTTTGTGAACCAAATGGATTCAAGTTTTGAGTTTTAGTCTTGATTATTGAAGTTCCTAAAGTTCTTGACAAGTCTGCAACTTGCTGTTCTTTCCACATCTGGTATTCACCATTTAATCTAAAATTAAACTCTTTTCATTTCAGGAGCTTTTAGTATCTGAGATTTGTGCATTGGACTGTAAAAAATGTCAAGTACCATGGACTGCTAAGCCTAGTATGGACCTTTTATTTGTGCAAATCATCATGGATAGGTATGGGATGAGTGAGGTTCCTGTTGTTTCAGAAAATGTCCAGGAGCAGATAGGGCACCCGGTTGGCCTTTTAGACAGAGATTGTATCAATGTAACTTGCAGGTTTGCTCACAAACTTTGCACCCTATATTAATTGTGCTTTCTTTATATAGTCATAAATATGTCTCGTGTCTATAATTAACTGATTGTTCAGTTGGGTGCTATGTTTTCATTTACACTCTGTTGGTAAACCAGAGAGAGGGAGAAACAAAATAGGGAGAGAAATTAATGAAAAAGAAGTTGGTTATTTTCCTCTTATTTTGATGAGTGGAAAATATATATATTCTAAAATGTGAGAGAGAAGAAGATATTGCAAATTTACAATATTACCCATTTTTACATAACTAGTTAGTTTCACACATGCGTTGCATGTGATTATTATGATTTTTGAGCATGTTATATGCTAATCAAATATTAAGTATCTCATGAAATAAAAATATTTGTAATTAATCAAATAAAAAGTTTAATTAATTCCATAAAAAAAAATAAAACTAGTGACAAATATATTCCAGATCTTTATTTGACGGCAAATATTTTTTATAAAATACAAAAACCCTTGTAATTAAACTTTTGTTTGTTTTGAGGGAAATTGATGGAAAAGAAGAGAATATAAATTCTATTTCTCCCATTTTCTTTGTTTGCATAATAATAATAATAAGAGGAAGAAAATAAGAGAAAGGAATAGAAATAACTTCCTCCAATTTCCCTCAAATCCTCCAAAATCTCTTCCCACCAATTTGGAGAGAAAAGGAAGTGAAAAAATAAAAAATGGTATAGTTTAAGAAGTTTCTAATTTATATATATCAAGTAAAAATAAACTTTGTAAACTTTACTTTTTCTTGTTTTAATTAGATAACCAAACAAGGGAAAGGAAATATGAGTTATCTTCTCTCTCTTTCTTTTTCTTTTCCCCTCTTTATTATTATTATTTTTTCCATTGCACTACTAGTGAACCAAACAAAGGCTAAGAAAACTTATTTAATGTTTAAATTATTTGCCCTACAATACCCAACTTTGAAGAATAAAAATGCTCGATAAAAAATAATAAAAAAATCCATCAAAAATATAAAATAAAACTTACAAAGAAAGTAAAAGTTCATGTCATGATATAAAAAGTAAAAAAAAAATATCATTTATGATTGAAATTGAGCATTAAGAATGTTCTGAATACTTAAATTTGTAATGATTACTTGTAGGAGTATTTATAGAGTAATGTTGATAGATTTAAAAATCTTTCTAGGATTAAGATTATATTTTTAATACAATTAACTTAAAAATAAGAATGATTTTTTCCCCTAAGGATCTTGCTCAAGTGATCCACAAGCATAAGAAAGGAGGTCTTACTAGCCAATCATCTCATCTCATATTGCAACACCCCCTAACATGCAGGAGAGTAGCTTATCTCATCTTATAAGATCCTAGGCGTCCTTCCAGCGTGCTAGTTCTTCCCATATCACATAACCCATGCTTGGGAGGTGCATAACACATAATCATAAGAGCAAATCCCATTGGTAATCTCCTACATTATCTTACTTATCTTTTAGTGGGAGGATACTCAACTCCATTCACTTGACCTCATTATATATAATGTTTATATCATCTCATTTGCTAAGCATTCCCCACCACTTTGTTTGATTTGTTATCTAAGAATCACTTGATTTCCAATATAATGCTAAAGTTTCAAAACAGATAACTGAATTATAGTCAAGATCAGTTGTTACTGATAGCTGCAATTGCATCTTCAGAGATAGTGTTTTCCATTGTAAGGCAATATCTGATAGTCAGCGGTGGCAATTCTTTTCTATAGGTTGTTTGCTGACGTCTTAGTTGCTCCTATGCATCAATATAAACATACTCCAGCACATCCTTGCTTCTATGTATAGATGGCTTGAGAGTAACTATATTTTGTTTTCAAGGATATAATGTTCACATAAGTCGACCTTGTATTGTTTTATTCCTTTTGTCTGCTTCCGCCTATGAAGTTTTACCATGTCACATTCACTAACCCAAATGCATGTGCTAAACTCTTTAGTCATTGAAGTCTATTTCTGAAGAGGATGAACTAGCAGCAACATTAGTTTCATTGCCCACAACAATACTTCCAACTAATTTGTACAAATAATTCTCTAATCATTTCTCCTTCATTATAACCATGATGCCTCCGGCAATTTTAATAACTTAATTACTAGGATTCAAAAAGCCTCCATGCAAAGTACTTTCTAGATTGCTGAGGGAAATTAAGTTATTTATTTATTTATTTATTTATAGTACGTGTTTGACCTTATTTAAGGTTTTAACCATTCATGGAGCAGCCATGTCTTTAATCGTCCCTATTCCTATTATCTCACAAGCATAATATGTTGGAGTTTTGAAGACAAATTGAGAATGAAAAACAGAACATAGGCTCATTGCTTTTTTTACAATATATAGAGAGATAAAAGTGAGGATTTTGAGTACAAAGTTGGATTATAGCCATTACAACAAACATTCAAAAACTAATCCATATCTACTACCATGCCTACTAATTTTCTCACTATTACAACAAACATTCAGATTTGAAAAATATAATTTTTCCTCCAAAATACAAAATATTTAGAGAGTAACTAAGAAAATTCACAATTCTCAACATAATTATTGTTCAAAATAACAGTATCAGGTCCACACTCTTTGGAAGTACCAACCAGTGTCTAGTCTCTTTCTGAAATATAATAAGATGAACAAGCATAATATAGAGTCAGACTCCAGATAAGAGTTACTACATGTGGAATTCACTATCAATCCATCACCATTGTCGTCACTACTGTCGTCGTCATTGCGCAAGCTGAATTTGGATTTTGTTGTTTCTTGTCATTTTTAATGCAGACAACCTCTTCTATAATGACACTTATAGTGACACTTGTAATGCATCCTTTTCACCTTAGCTATTATTTTATATATGATTGTCAGTACAATATCAATATATTTAATATATAAAAACAATTATTGAAATATTAAAAAAAAGTTCAAATACTATAGCTAATGGATATTCATATATAGCATATTCTCTTTATCAATATAATTTACTTAATAATGTGAAATTACACATGAAACACCATTTGACATCAGATGGGTTTATTGCAAAGGTACAAGTGATTTTTTTTTATTTAATGAGTATGTTGGGATAACAAACCAAATCCCACATTGGAAATATGAAGGAAGCTCACCTTACATATAAGTGTCCACTTGAACTCCATTAGTATGAGGCTTTTTGGGAGGTGTCCAAAAACAAATCTGTGCGGGCTCAAGCCCAAAGCGGACAATATCATACTAATGTGGAGTTAAGATGATGCTAGCAGGATCTACAATTGGTATCAGAGCCCGGTTCGGATAAGCTGAAAAGTGGACTGTAAAAGTTTACACAAAGAATAGAAGAGAAGAGATAACTTTTTATTATAAGCTAGGCTATTTATACACAGCAGTACAACAGATTACAGTTATGAAAACTATTTAAAATATTTACAGCTAAGAAGTGATAAGAAAATATAAGGTTATACTTATCTTTCTGTTATCTCTGTTATGCCCCCGCAATTCGTGATGGTGAAGCACGAATTGTTAACTTATTACGCAGGAAGGAGTGGCGCTGTCTAGTTAACGGCTTCGTAAGAATATCAGCAAGTTGATCTTGGGAGCATATGAATCGAACCAAAAGTTCATTTTTCCTTACTTTGTCTCGAACAAAGTGGAAGTCTACTTCTATGTGTTTGGTTCGGGCGTGAAATACTGGATTTCGTGCAAGATACGTGGCTCCAAGATTGTCACACCAGAGAGTAGAAGTAGACATGGGTATATGTATTTCTTGAAACAGTGATTGAAGCCAAGTAACCTCTTGTGTTGCCATAGCTATAGCCCGATATTCTGCCTCCGTCGAAGATCAAGCAACAATTTGTTGCTTCTTGGACGACCAGGAAATAAGATTGCAACCCAAAATTATAGCATACCCAGAAGTGGATTTTCGATCAGAAGTGTCGGAAGCCCAGTCTGCATCCGAATAAACATGAAGATCAAAAGTAGGAGACTTGTTTATAGTTAATCCATAATTCATGGTCTGCTGTAAATAACGCAAGATTCTTTTTGTTGCTGCCCAATTTGCTTCAGTTGGCTGGTGACAATACTGAGCAACTCTATTGACTGCAAATGTGACATCCGGTCTGGTGATAGACAAGTATTGAAGACTTCCTACCACTTGTCGATAAAGAGTGGAGTCACCATAAGCTGAATTAGTGCCAGAAGATTCTCTTTGAACAGCAGGTGTGGCAAGCCCTTTACAATTCATCATCTTGGCCTTTTCTAAAATATCAATGATATATTTCTTTTGAGAAAGAAATAGTCCAGTAGCAGTTTTATGTACTTCTACACCCAAGAAATAATCTAATTCACCCAATTCTTTTAGCTTAAAATTAGAATGCAGCATATCTAATACCTTTCGAACAGCAACCTTTGAAGATCCAGTGATAATAATATCATCCACATAGATCATACAAAATATTTGCACACCATTGCTATTATAAAACAATAAAGAAGAATCGGCATTAGATATTTGAAAACCATACCGAACCAGTGTGGAAGTGAGACACTTATACCACTGTAGAGGAGCCTGCTTGAGTCCATATAAGGACCGTTTCAACCGACAAACATGATCTGGTTTCGTCAAATCAGAGAAGCCAGGAGGTTGTTCCATAAAAACATCATCATCTAGGGTGCCATGAAGAAACGCGTTAGATACATCTAACTGCGAAATCAACCAACCTTTTGTAACTGCCACCGAAAGAACCACCCGTATGGTAGTAGGCTTAATAACTGGTGAAAAAGTTTCTTTGAAATCAATTCCTGGCCGCTGATTGAAACCCTTTGCTACTAATCGGGCTTTAAACCTGTCAATAGAACCATCTGATTTCTCCTTTATTCTGAACACCCATTTTGAACCAATAATATTAACTGCTTCAGTTCGAGGAACTAAATCCCACGTATGATTCTGAATTAGAGCATTAACTTCATCTGCCATTGCCTCACGCCACCGAGGATCAGCTACTGCATTGGAATAACAGGATGGAATTTGTAACTGCTGGTTAGCCAAATGAAGAAAAACTCTTGGTTTTAAACAGCCAGTTTGAGAACGGGTAAGCATTGGGTGAATTCTCGCTGTTAATGGGGCTGCTTCTGACTTAATCGCAGCAACTGGGTGATCAGCAGAAGAAGCAATAATTCGGTGATCAAAAATAGGTGAGGATTCTACCGATGTTTCTGCCACCATGGGTGAAATCGCTGAAGAAGAAGTAGAGGACTGAGAATCCGGTGGAGCAGTAAACTGGGAACCCATAGCAGAATTTGTCAGACTTGGAAATGGGCCCAAAATTCCCTTTGAGCTTGAATGTGGAAAAGGAAGCAGAACACTAGAATCTTTGCATGGAGCACTGGATTCGGTTTTTGAAGTATCATTTAACGACCGTAGCGGAAACACATGATCAAAAAAGCTAACATGACGTGAGATATACACATGTTTAGTAGTAATGTCTAAACAATAAAAACCCTTATGTAATTTGCTATAGCCAAGGAAAATACACTTGGTAGAATGGGAATCTAATTTGTGTTTTGCGTAAGGGCGAAGCCATGGATAACAAGCACAACCAAAAGCATGAAGCATGTCATAATTGGGTTTTTGTTTAAACAATATTTCAAAAGGTGTAAGAGAAGTATTGTTATGAATAGACAATCGATTAATACAGTAAACCCCACATTCAAAAGCATAAGTCCAATACTGTAAGGGAACATTAGAATGAAACAACAGCGCTCTTCCAGTCTCAACTATATGGCGGTGCTTCCTCTCCGCACAACCATTCTGTTCTGGGGTATAAGGACATGAAACCCTCTGAGTAATCCCACTATCACTCAAATATTTTTTCATTGCCTGAAACTCTCCACCCCAATCAGCCTGAAACATTTTAGTGGACACTCCAAAATAATTTTCAACCAGAGTTCGAAACTGCTTAAAAACATGTAACACATCCGACTTTTGTTTAAGAAAATACACCCATGAGTATTTACTATAATGATCAAAGAAAAGAACATAATAACGATGCCCATCAACCGAAGAAACCGGTGAGGGTCCCCAAACATCAGAACACACCAATTCTAAAGGGCGAGAAGCAGTAAAAGAAGAATTGGGAAACGAAAGCTTGTGCATTTTACTAGAATAACAAGCATCACATGGATCAACAGTTTGAACTTTATTACAAGCTAAATTATTAGAAACAATAACTCTACGAACTAATTGAGAATTGGCATGCCCCAAACGAGCATGCCAATCTAGAAAGGTAGCAATATTAGCTTGTGGACGTGACACTTGTAACAGTAGAACATAGAGCCCATCTCTACTCTGGCCTTTGTAAATGATTCTCCTCGTGGGGATATCCTTCAAAACAAAATAGTCAGGAAAAAACTCTACTGATAAATTATTCTGAATAGCAAAAGCAGAAACAGATGCTAAATTGCGAGTGACAGTAGGAGAAAACAGAATATTATCAAAGTGAAAAGAAGAAGATGCATTACGAAATATAGAAGAACCAACAGAAGAAACAGGTAAGGTATTACCATTGCCAATTGTCACAGAATCAGTTCCAGCATAAGGCTGAACATGAGTGATATTCCCACTATCCGGTGTTAAATGATAATTAGCTCCAGAATCCAGTGTCCAATCTTGATGGGTTGAAGTAGTTCCAGTTGCAGCAAAATTGGACTCAGCATTCTGATTCTGTTTAGGTGACGGACATTGACGGCTAACATGTCCTGAACCCCTGCAGTTATAACATGTAACAATCCCAGAACCTGTGCGATTTCCATTAGACTGAAGTCCACGAGTCCCAAAATGATTCCCTCTACCAGTCGGCCCAGCAGTTGAAGATCTATACCCAGAGTTATGTCCTCGTCCTTGACCCCGACCAGAATTTGAACGATTGTTCTGCGCAAAATTTGCGGTGGGTGAAATAGTCAAGTCAGTTGACAAAGAAGCCATCTTCAGTTGGGACTCTTCACTTAAAAGCAAAGCATACAACTCATCATAAGAGATCGCAGTATTACGTGCCTCTATAGATCGTACAAACGGACGATAAGATTGATCCAGTCCGTCCAATATATCACAAATGAAGGCCTCATCAGAGACCGGAGCTTGTAGGGCAGCCATAGTATCAAAAAGCTCCTTTGCACGCTTGAGATAATTTTCAACAGAATCTGCTCCCTGATGGAGTCGTTTCAGCAATTTACGACACTTCATCAATTGAGTCCTAGCTCCTTGCGAAAAAATGGACTCCAACTTGTCCCAAATTGTACGAGCAGTTGTTAAACCAACAATCTGCGGTTGAAGAGATTCTGAAATTGAACAGAATAACCAGCTAATGACCATCTGGTCATGACTAAACCAGGCTGGATACGCTGGATTTGGTTGTCCATCAGCCAAGACAACTGGAGGTGGACTAGCAGTAGAGGTAACGTGATCAGCAAGACCATACCCATTCAGTAAGGGAAGAAATTGAGCCTTCCAAAGAAGAAAATTAGAGGAGTTGAGCTTAACTGGTAGATACTGTGCTACATTAGGTAATGAAGAAGCCACAAGAAATGAAGCAGAGGTAGTAGAAGCTGAAACAGCTGAAGTCGAAGAAGAAGAGGAAGAAGAAGACAACGATGGTTCAGTCATCGTGAGAAGACTCTGATACCATAAAAGTTTACACAAAGAATAGAAGAGAAGAGATAACTTTTTATTATAAGCTAGGCTATTTATACACCGCAGTACAACAGATTACAGTTATGAAAACTATTTAAAATATTTACAGCTAAGAAGTGATAAGAAAAGATAAGGTTATACTTATCTTTCTGTTATCTCTGTTAGACTGTGTTGTGTGGGAGGCCCTCGGTATGACCTCGCGATTGAGGATCTGTCCGCTAATAGTGCCTTGTGTCGAAAGTCTTCCTGATTAGCGGAGGTCAGGCGGCGTGTCCCGTTGGATGATAACGGCGGTACAAAATATTTGAGCGGATGAAATGGGTTATCGCTTGAGGGGAGGCCATGAGTATGTGGTCTTGGTTCGAGGGAAGGATTGTTGGGATAACAAACCAAATCCCACATTGGAAATATGAAGGAAGCTCACCTTACATATAAGTGTCCACTTGAATTCCATTAGTATGAGGCCTTTTGGGAGGTGTCCAAAAACAAATCCGTGCGGGCTCAAATTCAAAGCGGACAATATCATACTAACGTGGAGTTAAGGTGATGCTAGTAGGACCTACAGAGGATTCATTAATTTGATATATTCATTTTCTTTTTTTTTATAAAATTAGTTATTTTATTATCATAAATATGGAAAAAAACATATTTATGAGACTTAAACTACCGAAAAGAAAACCCAATCCAATACATTCCCAACCTAAATCATCTCAAAAATATGTAAAAATCCCCAGAATTTCGAAGTACATATAAAATCACAATAAACACAATAACTATCAAGCTAAAATGCAGATACTAAGCAACGCAGCAACAGTCTAACCTCCCAAATGATAGACAACAGTATAAGCATCAGAATCGCAGTACCAGACTTACACTGTCCAAGCTACACCATCCATGCTTTCAGATTAGACTCCCTAGTGACTCCAGCTTTAGCGAGAGAATCAACTACAGTGTTTGCCTCACAAAAGATGTGTAAATAGCTAGCAGATGATATATTCATTTTCTTAATTATATCATTAGTAACATATTTCATAAAAACATATTTTTAATCGTTTTTTCCTACATTATTGAATGTTATTGCTTTTATTCTTATAGTTGAAATTTAATAATTTACGTTAGTAAATAATATTTTAGAAAAAGTAATATTAGAGTCCTTATAGTATTCACTGTTGAAATAGCTGTAAAGTTACTAATTCTGACTTTATCATAGTAAAATAAGAAATTTTATATAGCATCTAGAAAAAAAAAGTTTCCTTTTGAGAGACAAGCAAAATTTTTATTTCTCCTCTGGTTTGAATGTAAAGGAATATCAAGGTGTTATATGGTATGATATTTCTATACTATAGAAACTGGTTCCACACTGAAATTTTCTGCACACAACTATGGCATTAGTCTTTTTGCTGATCTAGTTTTTCAATGTTTTCCTCCTTTTGGGGGAATGGATGCAGAGCTCTTGCAACCAGAGAAACTCTAACATAATAACACTCCTGATAGAAGGAATGGTCACTGGATAAGAATGGTGCCTTTCTGTGAAATTTGCAGTGATATACCAGCAAATGAAACTGACTACCTGCAAAGATCCTGTTATGGCAAACAGGTCAACATTTCAAACTGTTATTGAATCCATGAACATACAAGAGAGAATTCTAGTTTGGTGAAGAGTAGCAGTCACCATGTTGTGCTTCAACCAGAGAAAATGCTAACCCAGGGGAACTATTGAAAGGTCTTGGCTTGTAATTTTCAGCATTTGTGTTTGGCTGAAGGACCTGGAATGGAGAGATTTAAATTTGACAATATTTAAGTTCTGTTTAACTATTCGATTCATAAATGTGTATCGACAACTCATTCATTCAGATTGTGGTTTTGAAATATATATTTATTGGATTTGAAAAAAAAATATATATATATATATATATATTACATGTGAAGTCAGCTTGTACTTGTTATGTATCATATGATAATTTTTTCAATTTACTATACAATTAAATTCGGTCATCATAGCGACAAGAAGCACGCTGCTGGCAATGGACTAAACTGCAACTGCACTATACTTATTTGAAGTCCTGGAATCATTGACAGTTGATATTTGGCTCAAAAAGTAGTTGTAACTGGCTTCTTCTGTTAAGAAAGTTATTCTTGTAAATTCAAGCAGATTTGTAATTTGATTTTTGATAGTTGTTTATGCAATGCTTATTTAGTTAATGTCAACTGTGCTCTGCCTTCACAGCCTAAATAAAAGCGAATTTTAACAGCACCATACAGCAATTTCTTTCAATGGCAAAAGTATCATGAAACATTCGTAACAAAGATATCAAACTCCCATACAACAGCTGAATACAATATTAAGTTTGCAAAAATTCATTTTAAGTTCCTTTTTGTTTCCAAAAAGTGCATTCACCTGTTATGTTTAAATAATCCACATTTAGAATATAAGAAATGAAATATCATTACAGAATGCCCAAAAAAATTGTTTCTTTAAATAATTCATATTAATGGCTTGTACAGACTCACCATTTGGTAACTCAATGATTACATACACAAATCAGCTGACTTGACTCATTATTAACATGGTCTTCTTCAACTTACGGCTTGGAGAACAATTGTTCAGTTGTCTTGTTCATGTTTTCCTGTTCAACTTTCACACTTGATTCATCAATTTGCATTGGACCAATTTCTGAAGCCTGCAAACAACAATATCAAATCAGCAAAAGGTCTTCAAGTGTTAAATATTAAATAATCTATTTATCTCTGTATTAGATATGTGCACTTTCATGAATGTATCTTTTGCAAGTGCTTTGGCGTAAATCTTTACCTTAGCACTTGCAGAGTCATCTGCTGTTGTCTCAAAGCCTCTAGGATGCTCAGCAATTACTTTCCGACTCTCCTGAAGAATACAGAACCAGCAATTATTAAAAGAACCAACTACCAATTGGAACAATGCAGTGATCTAACATTTGATAACACAGATGCAAATGGTACAATGAAATGTCAGAAAATAGTAAACAACATTAATAATGTGAAATGTTTAAAGAGTGTCCTTATCGGAGGAAGGGGCGTGCAATCCATGAGGGTGAACATATACAACACTCACCCACCCCAAGAAATTTGATTAAAAAACCCTTTAAAAAAAGTAGCAATTAAGAATATATGTAAATGACTTATTTTGCATAGCCAATAAAATATGATTTTTACAGCAGAGAAGAGTGATTAGCCCAATCTGGTTGCTTCTCCTAAGTGCTTACAGTTCGATGATATAATTATCTTACTCCAGGTTGTCACTTGACTGATTCACAAATTGCAAAATTGTTATAACTTAACCTCCTACTTTGCATATCCCATCCTCCAATCTTATCACCCCATTTGGAACAAATAGATTCTATAAAATTTTGCAGAATTCATTTTGAATTTCACATTTTTAAAATCTTTTTACTGGAACATTCAAAATGTTCATTTTAAATACACAATTTCAAATCCATAGAATTGAATATAATTAAAGCAAATTCTATTAAATAGGTGAAATTTCCAATTAATTCCACAAAACTGACAACAAAAATATTAGGGGTAAAAATACCCCTTTTTCTTTTTTCTACTCGTTCTCTCTCCTCTCTCCTCTCATTTTTTTTTTCTTTTTTACTTTATTTCTTCTCTCTCCTTTCACTGTCACTTTCTACTTTTATCTTTTTATTTTGTTTTATTTGTTTCTCTCTCAACTAATTATTTTATTTTATTTTGTAAATTAAATACTAGCAATAAATATGAGTATAATTATTTTTTTTGTTTGAGTTAACTTTTTTCCAATAAATTTTATTATATTGAGGGCATTATAGATTTCTTCCAAATATAAAAATATGGAATTCAATTAAATTCCATATTTTAAGTTGTCATTTCAAAATGGAATTCATTTATCAACGAACTATACATTTACAATTCATTTGCTCCAAAGGGTCATACATTTTTCGTGTTTCATACAAAGTATGTCGGTCATGTTGTAGGTTCCAATGTTCACAGATAGTAAGGTTCTGGAGGCAAGGGCAGGACTTTTTGAAAGAGACAGAGAACGAAGATAACGAGAAGGGTTTTGTACTTTGGAAGCAGCAAAAACATAGTTCTGATTGATTGTTGGAGCAATATTTGAGATGCACTGAATTGATTACGGCGAAATGTATCATAATTACTACTATAAATCTACATTAAAGAAAAACCAAAAGGTAAAGAAAAGTACATTGGCAAGCATCTAGTATTCACACCCTTTCTGAATCATTTTTCAAAGAAATATAATAATGTTTGTCATATCCATGCAAAATTGGCATATTTTAAATAGTTAGGCTTGGTAAAGGTGAAAAGGTAATGAGACAAGATAAGAAGACACTAAATTAGACTGATATATATATATATATATATATATTAGAATATTGGAAAATAAAGATAAGTAGAGGTTTGTATAGAAAAAGACAGAGCAGATCATACCAGATCTTTCGGCTCGGCCTCAATTATCTCTCTCTTCACTCTGCTTGGTAAAGGCTTGCTGCATAAAGGGTAAGTTAGAAGACAGCAAATAGAAATAATGATGAACTTTTCTTACTATTTTTTTTTAGAAGAATTAAGGATAAGGGGATAAAATAAAATACCAATCATCATCAACATCCATGTCAGAATCCGGATCCCATCTCTCATCTCCATCATCCTGATCTTCATCTGCCTGTACAAGAAATAAAATTCATTAACAGCAAGCCAACACCATGCAACAAGTTTGACCTGAAATTCTCACTTTTTTACATGAGTATAATCATTATTATTTTTTTGTTACAGACTTCTATTTAGTAATTAAGTCAATCTTTTTTAATGAACTTTATATTTTTAATAAAAAAAAGAGGAAGTTAAAAATTTTCCTTTTTTGATTAGGTTCATAATAGAAATATACTAATTTTTAACTAAAACATCCATTTGAAATTTGAATTGGAAATAATCTGCCTGAAAAATTCAGGCACACCTAAGCCCAAGGCTGTGCTGAAGAGCCTAAGCGCACGTCGACAATTGGCACCTTATATAAGAATGGAGCTGTAATCGAGCCAAGTCGAACACAACTTTAAAAAGCTCAAGCTCGACTCATTATAAAATAGTCGAATTCGAACTCGAACTCGAACTCAAACTCAAACTCGAATCGAGTCCGAGCCTAACCCGAACTTGTATCGAGCCAGCTCATATATCTTGTATCTCAAGCTTGAACTCGAACTTGATTTAAATAAGTTTAACGAGTTCGATGAATTTATTTTATTTTTCATTTATCTTTTCTACATTCTCATAAAAGATATATTAAAATTAATGTTTATATGAAAGATGAACAACATGATTATATATTAATAAAAATAAAATATTTTATTACTATAATTGTATTTTTATATTTTACTATAAATTGCTAAGTTGTTTTATATTTTATATTATTTAATTTATTTATCACATATAATATTTATTAATAAATTATAGAAATTAAATTAGTCAAAAAAATTAATATATTCATATGCATAATTTAATATATATAAATTAAATTATACATATTTTTAATCTAATATAATAAGCGAGCTAACTTATAAATTTTTTAAATGAGTCAGCTCGCGAGCTAACGAGCCGAGTATTTCTCAGCTTGAGCTTGGCTCATTTAACAAATGAACAATTCGAGCTCGAGCCTGAACTAGCTTTTACCTAGCCGAAACTCAAGCCGAGCTCGAGTAACTTGGTTCATTTACAGCCCTACCTGGGTATGTATAAGGCGCAGAGGGTGGGCTTAACAACACTAATAAAAATATATTATCACAGCTTAATTAAATTTTAGATATCAAAACTTATATCACACGAAAGCATCATCCTATACAAGTTGAGATGATATGACATTATTCAATGCCAATTGTCACCCAAATAGAAAAAGCATTATATCATCTAATAAAAATAATATAACACTCTATTTGTGCAAGTGGGATTACTGAATCCAAAAAGGACCTGAATGATAGAACAACAAATAGTTAAAAAGTTGAAGAACTATAAATTAGATGAGCAAAACAAACTTACCTCTGGAAGCTCAGTAGCGGGTGGCCTTTCCTGAAATGGCACACTAGGTGCATGCTGAAGCTTTGAGAGATTATCAAGAAGTTTACACTGTATCTCCTCAAGTAACTGACGTGAATTCTTATTTTCCATGTTACTAGGAGCAACATGGAGGGTATAGTCAGGACCAAAGTACTCAAAATACTCATGCTGTGGCATCTTGTCATCAACTTCAATTCCAAGTGCAACACCCGTCTGTTTACACAACATATTAACAAAAAAGTAATCAATTATAAAGAAAACAATAAAAAGCAATTATTTCAGTTACTGTATATAAGATAGTATTCTTGTCCATGTACAACAATGTTAATTTAGAAACTATTTTTCAAAAAAGAAAAAATGTACCTCATAGCACCAACAGCGAGCAACATTCCGAATGGTATAACCACCGCCACCCAGTAGTAATAATGGCACATTGAAAGACCTCATAAATTTGACACACTCTGCATGGCCCTTGATTGAAAGATTGAAGCAGCCTAATCTATCCCCAGATAATGAGTCAGCACCGCATTGAAGAACCACAGCACCAGGTTTAAAAACTTCCATTACTTTTCCAATTATTGGCTTAAATAGGTAATGATAGCTCTCGTCATCAATTCCATCATCCAATGGAACATTAAGAGAGTAGTATTTCCCTTTTGAATATCCAATATCACGAATATCACCTGTACCAGGAAAATAATCTCCAAATTTATGAAATGAAACAGTCATGACTCTGTCAGTGGTGTAAAATGCCTCCTCCACACCATCACCATGGTGAATGTCAATATCAACATAAAGAACACGCTGCAAGACAGATAAAGGAAATGACAAGAGTATAATTTCGTATTAGCTAATATAACGATAAGACTGTATCTAACATACTCAAAAATGAAGTTCAGTAGTTGCCAGAATTGTATGATTCGCAATCTCCACTGGCATGAAGTGGGCATACAAGTCAAAAATTGACAAAAATCACAGACAAATCTACAACTTGCAATTTGGATAGTACAAGTGACTCAATTTGCAAATTGCAACTCTCACAATGTAAATTGTAAACACTAAACTATGGGGCAGTTTCCACTTTCTTTTTCTTTCCCTATCTATTTCAACTCTCTCCTTTAATCTCCTCTCCATCTCTTCCACTTCAGGTCCCATCAATGAAGGAGACAGATGATATGGACATTATACATGTAACAGTTGTTAAAAGATTTATATTGCTTAGACAAAGAGGGACACAAACAAAATAGAATACAAGACAAACCTCATGCTGTTTAAGAAGCTCCAAGATTGCAAGGACAATATCATTAACATAGCAAAACCCAGAAGCTTCACACTTCTTAGCATGATGAAGGCCACCAGCCCAATTGATAGCAATGTCGCAGAGACCATGATTTAATTTAACAGCACCACCAACAGAGCCACCGGCATAAGTCTGGCAGAAAGAGTAAAGGCCATCAAAGACAGGGCAGTCTTCCCCAACATTAAACCGCTTGAGTTGCCTAAGCTGATCCTGCTGAGTTTCAGGGGTAATGCTGCGGAGGAAAGTCACATAATCATCAGCATGGAATCGGCAAAGGTCCCTATCTCGAGCAGGAAAGGGCTTAAGGACCTGCATATGCTGAAGCAAACCATAGTGGGCAAGAAGAGCATGGGTCATTCGAATGCGGTGAGGCTTCATAGGGTGTCCCTGACCATAATAATAATTGCCCACCTCTGGATCATAAAAATAGCAAACCTTTCTCTTCACCCCATCAGGACCTGAAGGTAGAGAATTCCCGCCAGTCTCCATTTTTTTAATTACTTTTAAATTCTATTATCAGTATTTTCTACTAAGCCACCACCACAGCTGCATATCAGGCAAAGTAAACAACCCTAGTCAGTGAGAATTTAATTTTAGGTTATGCAATGGACAAGATGAATTCAATGTGAAGAATCAGACGAAAATACAAAAAAGCCAGGAAGGAATGAAGGTTTCACTTGGCTCTAGATACAATATATGGCAACAGAACCTATATTTAAACAAGAAATTTTAATGCCTTTCACTTCCCATATAATAATAATAATCATAAAATTTTTCCAAATAACAATAGTAATAATAATAATCGTTAAAGTAAACAAAACCCATAACAGAAATACAGATTGAGAGAAAAAGAATGACACTTTCAAGACGAAAAATTAGAATAATCAAAACCCATATAAGAAAAATGCAAACTTTGCGACAGAAAAAAGAGAGACTGGTTTGCTTCACCGTACCTCTATCTATGCTCTCCCTTTCTTCTTCTTCTTCTTCTTTTGTGGTTTAATTGTAGAAACTATAAAATTAGAATGCGTTCATATGTTTAGATATAAGAACAAAAGCATCTTAGGATTTCTAAGCTCGACTCTGATTTCTGTAATTCCATAAATTTCTGGAAATCGTATTGCTGTCTAAGCCCAATGCAAATGATGGGCCCATCCAATTGATTGTTCTTTCTTTCTTTCTTTCTTTCTTTCCTTTTTTTTTTAAATTTAATAAAAATACAAAAAAAATTAAATATAATTTTAAATTTATCATATTTATAAAATATTTATTAAAATATTAAAATTTATAAAATATTTATCAAAATACCAAATTTTTATTAGTTTAAAAATAGTTTACATAGAATTTATAATAAGTTTATAAATTTTATACCGTTTATAATAAGTTCATAATGAATTTATAATAAAATGACTAAAATACTCATAGTAAAAAAGTAAAATTTTTTAAAAATATAGTGGAGGGTGTTATTTTTTTTTAAACTTAAATATACCTAAAACAATTTTAATAAAATTAAAATTTATGGGTGTGTTTACTTTAGATAAAATTTTCATTTTTGAAAAATTTTTTCAAGGAAAAACAAAATTTTGTATTCCGCGTGATTTTTTTTTGTTGATGGTCTTTTCTTTTAGTGGGATGATAATTTTTTTAAAAATATATTATCATTTTAAATGTTTTGGCTTTTAACTTAAAATAATTTATATAAAAAAAGGAAATATAATGAAAATAATTGTTACATTTTATATAATCAAACATGTTAAATCAAATATTATAATTATATATTCCAATATTTTTTGTGTATTTTTTAAGAAAAAAATAATAAAAAAACAAATAGTTAATAATAAATTATTTCTAATTTATTAAATGATAATACATATAAAAGATATGCACAATTTCAAAAATAACTTATTTATAAATACTTAACTTTATGATAAGTAGTGAATTTAGTCAATGAGGGATTTTTTTTTATATAAGAAATAAAAATATTCATTAATAAAGAGATAAGCATACACAAAAGCCTTGAAAAGCCGAAGCAGAAAAACAGAAAAACAACTCCTCCAATAAATACAACAAGATCCCAATAACAGGAAGACTCCTTACATAGACAAAACCCAAGGAGAGGCCTATAGAAACAAAGAGGGTAGCAGCCTTGAAGCACAACAAATTTCCTAAGTCCCAAACAACTTAAGATTTAAGAAAAAATTGAGGGGAAGAAAAGCCAGAAAGGCTAAACATGAGACTATTGGACAAGCAGCTCAAATAAGACAAAGTGTAACACCCATATATCCTATATACATGTAATATATATACTCTGTATATATAAAATACGCATATAGAATATTGGAGTACCACCTTAAATAATCAGTATTAGCCCCTCATTTCAATATTAAAAATAATTATAAGTTTATAATAGAAAATCTCTGAAAAAATTTCGCTAGAGTTTTATCTGCAATTCTATAAACTCCCAAATCATCAACCACTCAACATGCAGTAAAATTTATGCTCCCAAAATAATGTTTATAATCAAACCTCCAAATCACCATTTACCAATTCACAATGACAAGGCTTTATATCCAAAACATTTTTCATCATAAGTAATGGCATATATATACATAACATATTCAAATCCATTATATACATATGATATGATTGAATTATACAAAATCCAAAATACATATTAACAAAATTATACATGTATGCAACATCATCCCAGTTGGCCTCGTGGCACCTATATTTTCAAGTTTTCACACACACTTCGGTTCACCATGGTCTGCACTTTTAATACCTGCGCGATACACACTACGACACTAAGCTCAAGAGCTTAGTGATACATACTATAATAATAATAAAGATAATAATAATAATAATAATAATAATAATAATAATAATAATAATAATAATATATTAATTAAAAACTAATACACACATATCAAAACACACAAGTGTTTATGCCATCATTCTATGACATGCTCCACATAATGTACTTTTTATTTAATCGTTCATTATCTTTTAATTTATATGTTGCTCGTCCAAATACTCAATACATACATGTCAATATCTCATAGACACGCACACATATACATACATTCATTGGACCCAATAAGTCCTTGCACAATACCCAAGTTCTAGAAATATCAATTTAAGCTATCTCGACACCAGGGCAAATATCACATAAATCACCCGAAGGTCGCCCCTGTGGATACCGAGGCTAGTACCATATAATCACTCATAGGTCGCCTCTATCGACACCGAGGGCAAGTGTCATATAAATCACCTATAGGCCATCCTCTATTGACACCAGAAACAAGTGTCACATAATTCACCCGAAGGCCGCCTCCTCAGTATAGTACCAATCTCAATATTCTTGAATATAGCACTGTGCAAGGTATACATACAATACATATCACATCATACCATATTTTCACATTTATCATATTTTTTTATCTTTCTCATATTATTTATCAATCATATAACTTAACCATAAGTCACATCTACAATGTGATTTTTTTCTACATTATATCATATTCATTCACTTTCCATATTCATGTCATGTTCAACATTTTCTCAAGTGATCACCTCAATCTATGATCACTTACGCCTTTCCTCATAACATTCACTTCCACCTTACACAATAAAACACATTTCCACACATTTTATCACATTTTTCAAACATATTCATTTTCGTTCAAACACACACATATATATAATTTATTAAATGATAATACATATAAAAAATATTCACAATTTCAAAAATAACATATTTATAAATACTTAACTTTATGATAAGTAGTGGATTTAGTCAATGAAGAAATTTTTTTTATATATAAGAAATGAAAATATTCATTAATAAAGAGACAAGCACACACAAAAGTCTTGAAGAGCTGAAGCAGAAAAATAGAAAAATAACTCCTCCAATAGGAAAATAACGAGATCCTAACAATAGGAAGACTCCTTACATAGACAAAACCCAAGGAGAGGCCTATAGAAACAAAGAGGGCAACAGCCTTGAAGCACAACAAACTTCCTAAGTCCCAAACAATTTCAAATTTAAGAGAAATTGAGGGGATGAAAAGCCAGAAAGGCCAAACCTAGGACTATTGGACAAGCAGCTCAAATGAGACAAAGTATAACACTCTTATACCCTATATACGTATAATATATATACCCTATATATATAATATATACATATAGAATATAGGAGTGCCTCCTTAAATAATCAGTATTAACCCCTCCTTTCAATATTAAAAATAATTATAAGTTTATAATATAAAATCTCTGAAAAAATTTTGCCAGAGTTTTATCTGCAATTCCATAAACTCCCAAATCATAAAACACTCAACATGTAGTAAAATTTACGCTCCCAAAATAATGTTTATAATCAAACCTCCATATCACTATTTACCAATTCACAATGACAGGGATTTATATCAAAAAAAAATTTCGTCATAAGTAATGGCATATATATACATAACATATTCAAATCCAGTATATACATATGATATGATTGAATTGTACAAAATCCAAAATACATATTAACAAAATTATACATGATGCTACATCATCCCAGTTGGTCTCGTGGCACCTATATTTTCACCTATATTTTCAATTCTCACACACACTTCGGTTCACCCTGGTCTGCACCTCTATTACCTGCATGATACACACTACGATGCTAAGCTCAAGAGCTTAGTGGTACATACTATAATAATAATAATAATAATATATTAATTAAAAACTAACACACACATATATCAAAACACACAAGTGTTTATGCCATTTGTTCTATGGCATGCTCCACATAATGTACTTTTTATTTAATCGTTCATTATCTTTTAATTTATATACTGCTCGTCCAAATACTCAATACATACATGTTAATATCTCATAGACATGCACACATATATACATACGTTGCACCTAATAAGTCCTTGCACAACACCCAAGTTCTAGAAATATCAATTAATCTATCTCGACACCGGGGCAAGTATCACATAAATCACCTGAAGGTCGCCCCTATAGATACCGAGGCTAGTGTCATATAATCACCCATAGGCTGCCTCTATTGACACTGAGGGAAGTGTCACATAAATCACCCGTAGGCCATCCTCTCTTGACACCAGAGGCAAGTGTCACATAATTCACCCGAAGGTCGCCTCCTCAATACAGTACCAATCTCAATATTCTTTAATATAACATTGTGCAAGGTATACAGGCAATGCACATCACATCATACCATATTTTCACATTTATCATATTTTCTATCTTTCTCATATTATTTATCAATCATATAACTTAACCATGAGTCACATCTACAATGTGACTTTTTTCCACATTATATCATATTCATTCACTTTCCATATTCATGTTCAACATTTTCTCAAGTGATCACCTCAATCTATGATCATTTATGCCTTTCCCCATAACATTCACTTCCACCTTGCACATTAAAACACATTTCCACACATTTTATCACATTTTTCAAACATATCCATTTTCGTTCAAACACACACATATATATAAGCATTTCAAAAGTACACACACACACTATCTCATTATTTATCAATTTTCATCATATTCACTCTTTTTCCATAATTTTCCATATTTCTTAACAATTTCCTTATTTTTCATACATATAACATATATTACATAGCCACATTCACAATGTGGCCTATTTTCTCACTCTATCTCATTTTCCACATTGTATACTTGTTACATTTTATACCCTCACCCTCATCAAATACATTACACAAAATATCATCATTTTCTTTAACAATCTCAATCAACATGTTGAAGTTTTAGTCACTTTTGCAATTTTACATGATATTACTTTAGAGGAACATCAACATCCTTTAAGGTATACCAACACACACATTTATACCAACATGGAAATTCAACTAAAGAGTTAGCAAAGTGTGTACTAACCTTGGAGATGACAATTCCTTCACTAATTTTACCATCCAAACCTTACTTATTCAATGCTCTTCCTCTCTTTGATTTTACAATTCCACCTTACTCAAACCTAAACCACATTTTAAGTAAACATATTCTATTAACAACACATTCAAAACCATTTTACACATCCAAACATCAATTATATTTATTCCACCCAAAATTGCTCCAAAACCCTAATTTCCCTCATTTACAACCTTATTTAAACTTCAACATTTCAAATTCATTTTCATCATTTTACCATAGAATCATCATTTATAAATCAATATAACATCATTATAAACTATTTGAGCAATTATTGAAATCTCCTACAAAAATTCAAATTTCACATATCTATTCTATAAACCCTAAATCATCATCTATGTCCATCTCAACAAATCAATCATTAAATCATCATATACACATCCTAATTACTTCATAACTATCATCTTCCCTAATTAACAATCATTTTATCTCTCTAACCATTCCAAACATAATCTTAGAATTAAATAAAAATAAGCTTAGAAGAAAGAATACTTACTTTAATCTTGGTTTTCCTTCAAAATCTACTTGATTCCTTTGAAATTCTTGTAAAATTCTAAGTGTTTGAAGAAACAAAAAATTTCTTGGATATCCATGGAGAGAAACGTTTTTGGAGAAGAAGAAAGGAGGAAGAAGAGGTTGAAATATGTTTTATTTTTCCTCTTATTTTACTAACCACACATATATATTTTATTATTTTATTATTTATTTAATTAAAAATCTAATTTCCTTCTTCCACTCAAAATTAATTTAACTTTGAATTATTTAATTAATTTTCAAATTTTCTCATCATTTTTCACTATCCAAAAATCATTTTAATTTTGAATTATTTATTTATTTAACAACTTTCCATCCATAATTATACATATATAATAATTAATTAAATAATTCTCACCAATCACCTTTCTTCCTTCTTTGACTTTCTTTTCTTCTTCTTCTTCTTCTTCTTCTTCTTCTTCTTCTTCTTCTTCTTATTATTATTATTATTATTATTATTATTAACTTTTTCACCACAATTGTATACTCGATATATATATGGTATATCTTATGTATATGTATATGTCTTATATATCTCAAATATGTATAGCATATATATATTTCATATCTAACATATGTACATTTTATATTTCTCTCCACCAATCATACCTACATAATCCTCCTTATTATTTAATCCAATATATACTAAAATGGGGATGTTACACAAAAATGAAGAGCTGAAGAGGAAACTAGCCAGAGAATAGGAGAGTTGACTAATGGTTCGAGATGGGGGTAAAGAGTAGATCACATAGGCTTGCATATACCTAGAGGAAGAAGGATATTCTTTTGAAGACAAAACATTCTCATACGAAGCTTTAAGTCCTGAAGCTGACTCCAATAAAAGAGAAACCCTTTCAGGAAGCTCCACCACCAGAGGGAAGGCATTGGACTTCCAAAAACTCCAAAGAGATAGATAACAAAATGGCATCTAAAGCCATATCTATATAAAAAATACATAAAAATCATAACAACGAGTGAGAAACAACAAGAAAATAAGGAAAACATGGGGTCCAAGGCTATCGCTGAAAATACAACCGTCAAACAGCGTAAGACCCATGCTAAAAACTGAGAGAGCGCTGCTAGAGAGAAGTCAGAGCTAAAATCTAAGAGAGAGAAAAATTTTCTTTTTGTCAATGTAGGAATGTACACACATATAATTATATAATTATATATATTATGAATAAATATAAATATAAAAACATTAATAATATTCAAATATATATATTTTTATTAATTTCATGTATGGAAAGGGAATATCTAAGATTCAAACAAGAGACTTAAATGGAGCAACAACACTCTTAGCCATCAAACCAAGACTTGTTGGTTAATAATATTCAAATATTAATTTTGATAAAAAAAAAATAATATGCTTAAATTTTAGGAAATTCACTAGAAAAATATCCTCGGAACATATTTAACACATTTTAGATCTCATTTACCATAAGTAGATCTCTTTGAACGTTTATACCCTTTTTATTTCAAAAAAGAAAGAAAGAAATCCTACTAATTCTTTTCTTACCCCCAACATCATTATGATTCTCTTTCTCCCTCTCTCTCTCTCTCTCATTCTTATTTCGCTCTCACATGCATCACTCTCTACATTCTTGCATGTATCCCATAGATCTACTATAGTATCACGGTGATTTTTACTTCATAAGGGCCGCCAGACTCAATTTGTCTTTATGAATATCCAACAACGAACATCGCGATCACATAAAGGAAGATTGCAATTGCAAGAATTGAAAGTTGAAAATTCTTTGATTTGTTGACTCTCACATGTCATCTTCCCATTGGTATGTTGAAAACTACCAATTCTCTTTTGACTAATATGAATGGTGAGGTTGCTAGATCTCTCCTCACGGTCGCTACAAGATTAGTGCTAGGGTTGTGTAGACCCTTAATTTTTGACCCAGTACAGTCCAAAGATTTTAAAACAGTCTGAAATAATTTTTTGTGGTATCAATTATTTATTTTAATATTTATTATTTATTTTACTTAATATTTATTATTTATTTTATTTATCATTTATTTATATATATATATATAATAAAAAGATCGGCGACAGCAGAATCGGCGACGAAAGTCACTGGCGACGAATTGGCTTGGGCCAATTCGCCGCAAACCATGGGCGAATTTGTCGCAGGCAAAACCTGTGATGAAACTTCACCCCGCATCAAGTTTTACCCGCGTCTAGCTTGCCCAACGCCAATTTTGCCCGGGCTTGCGCACAGTTCTCTCCGAAACCTTGTTTTACTTGGTTTTTGATTTATTCCCAAAATAATTTTTAATTTTCTTAACATACTAGGTTTTTTTTTATTTTAATTACCTATAAATACCACAATAAAATACACAGAAAAGAGATGATTGGATTCGACCAGAAGGGGGCTTTGGACTTTTTTTGGAGACAAAACTTGGAGAGGCAGTGACTATTAGGGGAAGCAATTTACCATCTAAAAAAATCAACAACAAGAGAGGATCCATAATCAAGACAACAAATCAGTGTTGTCTTGGTGATTGTTCTGCCAGAATTTTACTCAATAAATTGTGGAGGAACCAACAACGAAGGTATGTTTTCAAACTAAATAAATATAATATGCTTTGATTGTTTTAAGTATTAAATATGTTATTTATTCACCTAAATTAATTCACAAAAGGTTATGCATTTAAAGTTTTAATACATCACAGTAGCTTCAATGGCTTCGTTTAAGTTTTTAAAAAATTATCACAGTAGCCTAAGTACTTAAAAATAATAATGATGTTAATATTCTTAATCCAAACCCTAAACTGTTTTCAAACCATTAATCCCTAATTGTTTAATATTCTAAAACCCTAAATTATAAAACCTAAATCCCAAAACCATGACCTAAACCCTAATTTCTAAACTAAAAACCCTAGCCTTGTTTTCCAAAACCCTAATCATATTTTCCTCAAACCCTAAAACTAGTTTTTAAAATTTTATGAGGCGCTGCCTCCTTGACCCTCGCCAGCTAATCTGCCAGCGGGACCGCCATATGGTCTCATCGAAGTGGTCAATATTTATTTATATATTATGAGTTTGTGTATTTAACTTTCTTTTTTTTTTCCAAAGCCCTAATTTAGTAATTAAAATTCTAAAACCCTATTTTAAGATGTAAACCCTAAACTTATACATTTATTACTTTATTTAGTTTTAGATTTGATTATGTAGTTTATTATATATTTTGATGATTGATTTATTTGATTTCGATGTTTGATTGGTTTAATTTATCATGGATGGATATTTTCTTTATTATTTTGATTATTATTTATTTATTTTGGTATTAAAATTGTAAGAGTTATGTTTTCATTATTGGGTTCCTCATTAATTGATTTTCATGTAATTTAAATTATTTTTATATTTTGAAATTAATGTAAAGGACACATTTTCACCTTTCGGTGGGTGCCCTATTTAGTTTTAGATATTAGACGATGTAAGGATATGTTTCTATCCTCGGATGGGTGTCCATTTGTTTGTTTTGTTTGGATATTGTTGTGATTTTAATAAAGTATTTATTTATTCTTATGATCACATGTAGTATGGATAATTTTATTATATTTAAGAATTTTATAATATTAAGACCTGCGAAGGAAGCCAGTTCTAATGAACTGGGCATTGTAGGGGTGATGGACCGTTTCTCACATTCCCTACACGTATCCAACTTTACGAACCCATTAGGGGGTTGAGAATTCCTTAAAAATTGAGTCATTCACCCCTTTCTTTTTTCAGGCCTTTTCGGGTGGCGACTTTATTTTTTCCGGGCTTAGGCCCGTATTCTCTAAGGCCCCGAGCCTAAACAATATCGAAGTTATAAGAACCATTCCACCGGGAGTGGGGGCGAAAATCCCCGCTCACATGTTAGCAATGGGGCAAAGAATCCCCATTCCTAGTGTCCCGAATAGGGTGGGGATTCCTCGCCATCTTCCCCTGTGGGGGCTGATATGAGGAGAATCATCTCCCCATCAATCGGGGGGGGGGGGGGGGATGGGGAATATACTCCCCTCCCTGCAGGGATCCCCGTCCTCATCCCCATCCCTGCCCTTATAAAGACCTGATGTATAATTTATATACATATATATTTATATTTATATTTATATATTATAAATATATAATGTAATATATATTATTATAATATAATATATATGTTATATGTTGTATTTTAGTTGTTTGCTCATGTGAAATAAATATAACATAAATTTCCCATAGGGATCCCCAAGCAAATTTGCCCCCGTTTATGGGTCAGGGATTCCTCGCTAAGGCGAGGATGGGGATAGGGATTGTCCCCCTACGCTCACCTTGTCCCATTGCCAACCCTACTTAGTGCACTCAAATTTTGAATGTTATGCTCACCACGTATGCTTTCGCCATTTTGCACTTTAAGTGATGGATTCTTGTCACGGTTGTGCTCTTACCATTGTAGTCACAAGATAGCCAGCACAGTTAATTCAAAGAACATGAGATAGATCATGATCTCTACTATGATCAAATGAATCATTCTTAATTGTTGGTGCAGGGGTAAATGGTTTGGCATAGTCGCAATCTCCCAAAAATTCCAAGGAATGATTTGTGAGCTTCATGCTATCTTCTCTATGACTTTGGATTCAAAGGATTGAGCTGTAGTGAGGTTGTGATGGATTTGTTGCCAACATGATTTACAAATCCATAGAACAATTTGAAGATTTTTCTAAGGCTTTCCATATATTCACTTGATGAACAATTAGTAACCTTCAATTTGATTGCCTATAATCAAAATAAAGTTAATGTGATAAAAAATTAATGAAAAATGGTCATAGGAGTAATAATCTAGTAGAGCCTAATAGATTTAAGGGAAAAGACATTGTGGGATTTTCTTCCATGCTAGAACCAAAACCTCCATGTAGTGACGATGGTTACGAAAATTTTAAAGGGAAATACATATTTTTACATATGAAGGAAATGAACTATAAATCATTTCACTATGATTTGTGTTTGGTGAATTCATATGAGGACAATGATGAGAATCATGATGGCACAAAAGACAAACATTTAGCAAAAAAAGATTCTAGAGAAGTTGTACAGCCTGTGGAATCTTGTTCCCCTTCTCCTCCTTACACTCAAGCTTCTATAGTTTTTCCTATGCCTACTTCCATCAATGACAATGTTACATATTTTTTATTTGGTTTAATAATTCCTAGTGAATTGGTTTGTGGGGAAAGTTTATATCAAAAACTATTGAAGAGAACAAACAATTTAAATAAAAAACCTTTCAACAAAAACTACAACTACACTAACCTTGAGAGAAGAAGAAGCTCAGAAGGGATAGAAGGAAAATCCTCGGTGGACCTCCAATGCATACTCTTCATCTTTAAAGAATGAATGAATTAATCAATAATAATAGTATCATGTTCTAACCACTAATTTATATCATTATGTTTAGCCTTTCTGAGTTTTTCATGCTTGTTATTAATGCTTGAAGTTCTTTTCTCTCTCTTTTTCTTGTGATTTCTTGTCCTTTTTTACTTTTCCCTTTTTCCTTTATTCTTTCTTTGCTTCTCTTCCTATATATGTTTTTATCATGAAAACTGATGTAAACTATGATAAAAATGAAAATAATGAGAACTTGATGAAACTACACTTTTAAAACTTCAGTAAAAATGACACCTTGACATAGAGATACCACTTGGACTAGGTAAGGACCTCTTAATACTGAATACATGGAGTTTTTAGATCTGGAGATACCAATAAAGAAAAAGGCTCAAGATTTTTTAGCATAGATTGTCTGTGAGTGGTAGCCCTCCACTCCCTTTTGTAATCATGTGTGAGGCCCGGTGTCTGGTCCACCAGAGGATGGGAAGAAAAATGTAGAAATTGGGCTAAGTCTCACACAAAAGTGTCGAGGTCACTCTTCCATCATAGGCTATGCTTGGCTCAAGTAAAATGGTTTTTAAAGAGTTACCACTTAAATTTATTTTTTCCAGAAAAGAAGGGAAAATTTAAGAAAAACCCTAAAGTTGGCTTCAATATTATCCCATGGATAAAAATTACTGGCCTTGAACCAAAGGATGGATTCGGGGCAAGGTTTAGGCTTTTTTTAAGTAAAAGAAATTTGGCCTTAAATTAAATAAGAACTTACAAAATTTATTTCATGATATGACACTTATGATATGGTATGACAAGTAAATGGACAATACACATTCATACATTAATCCATTCAAAAGAGATAAAGTGCAAAAATTAAATTAAACTTTACATTTCAAAAACCTAAAATAGGGGATCTTAACTCTAGCCTTATAGATTCTCTGTTGAGCTCACCTTCCCCAAAAGAAAGTAAAGTAAAATAAAATTTATGATTAAAGTAAATGTAAAGGAATTTTTTTAAGAAAAAAGTAAACTTGGTACTTGGAGTGAAATTCCAAGTAGGTTTGCATATCTTGTTTCAATGAGAATCAAAGCCCATGCAGTTCTAACCATCTTGAGATGGTTGGTTTTAACTTTGAAAATTGGTTTTTCAACCTAAACTATGTGAGCCTTAGTTTAAGTGTGAGCCTAAGTTTAAGTTTGGTTCTTTAGGTTTTAACATGATAAAACCTAATTAAGTCCAAGTCCAATTTTAAGTTTAACTTGACAAACTTAAGTCCAAATTTGATTTTAGCCTAAATTACGTTAGTTTTAAGTTTAAGCATGATTTTTTAGTTTCTAGTCCTTTAAAATCTAAGTCTATATGGAAAATTAGATTTAACTCGATAAACCTAAGTCTAAAGTTGATTTTAGATTCTAACTCTTTAAAACATAAGTCTATATTGAAAATTAGGATTAACTCGATAAACCTAAGTCTAAAGTTAAATTTTAGGTTCTAACTCTTTAAAACCTAAGTATAAAAAAGTGATTTTTATTTTGAAAGATGAAATTTTAGGTTTAAACCCTATTTTTGAAAAAAATTCTTGATTTTGTTCAATTTTAGTCCATTTCAAGGTCCAAAGGATGGGCCTTGACCAAAGTGTAAGTTTTAAGTCTAATTTCATATCCAAAGCCCAAAGGATGGGTTTTGGATCCATGAGAGTCCATTCTAATTATTTAAACATTAATTAAAAAGAAAAGACTTTAGAAATTTAGCTTCTTTGGAGCCATTGGTGGTGGCAGTCTTAAGTTATGGCCTAATTAGAGTTCCACGTTTGTTTAGGGTATAGGTTGTAAGGAAGCAACTAACTCAGGGTGGTTTAAGGAAAATGACCAGCACCTGAACTTATTAAAGAAACAAATTTTAGGCAGTTCGCACTAACGAAGATTGAACCTTTTACTTTTAAAAAAGGGAGAAAAGATGAAATAACTAGCAAATAAGTATTGCTTGATTGAGTGGAATGAAGAAAAATGACATTGGAGGGCCTATTTATAGAGTTTAGGGGGTTTAAATGGAAAAAATTAAAAAATTAGAGGATGCAATTGAAAATCACATTGCAAGCCTACAGCAGCAGCAACAAATGACATGCTTCTTGTGGCAGTCCTATGTAGAAAATTTTCAGAGGCCTATTCTTTTTTTTCAACCTTCATTTTGAGTGATTCAAATTGCATTATGATCGTAACAGATTGAATTTTAATATTATTGTGAAAAACTAAGGGTTCACAATTGCCCCCATCATGTCGATCTCGGTTCCCAAGGCCAGTATGACAGAAGTGAACCATTAATTAAAATTCAGTTTGTTGGGTCCAAGAGTGATTGTGTACAATATAATAGCCAAAATGGAAGGTGCTTAACTGATCATGACTGATTGATTGAGATTCTGGTGGTTTTTCACCATTTATGTAGTCAGCTTCTGTAACTATTTGTCATGTCTATCACTTTCTTTTATGCTTACTATACCGACATATAAAGGGCATTATTATGGACGCGTTGCTTTAAACGGCTCACAAATCAGAGTTGAAATAGTCCCAACATATTTGTTTGAAATTTGAAACCCAATCCCTATATAAAAGGGCCATCACTTGAATTTGCAACACTCTTTCTTATTTCCTAAATTTCCTTCTCTCTACTTCCAAATTCTCTCAACTTCTGAATATGGGATCCACTCCTTTACATTATTCATGTCAAAATGAGTGGAAAACATTACTAGTGGAATCTAAGAGACATGCCTCAGTTACTGGATCATTCAAGGTATTTATATCCCTAGCTTAACTTTAATTATTTATGATTTTGTCCTAAAACTTCTCATATTTGCATTTTGACCCTAAAATATTAGGAAATTGCATTTTTGCTCAAAATTGCTAGAATTGATTGCATATTGATCCTTGCTCCATATTTAGAGTGTAGGAATGATATTTTGCATGAAACTCTATATGTTTGGGCACATGTGGAAATTATAAAAAATACTCTTTATTGTGCTTTTGGGCAAAAGGAAATGCAATTAACACACTTAAAGGATTAGAATCAAATTTAAATGATGCAACATCACCTTTTATGAGTTTTGCAATAATTGTTTATAAAGAATTACATATACTTCAACCCCATAAAATTATAAAAATGCCTTTTCTTATGCCTTTTAGCACAGAAAGTTTAGTTAGCTGCCAAAATACACTAGGAACAAAAATGTAATGTTACTCCATGGTACTTACAATGACTTGTGGAAGCTAGGGAAACTTGGCTAACCTACATATACCTAATGAGGTGATCCAATTGATCAAGCCAACTGGCTTTTTGAATTTCTTAGGTTTGGACAAATATATCCTAGGGAACATTCCTCTACTGAAGGCATTAGGGGAGTAATGGTGGAACAACACAAACACCTTCCACTTCCTGTGCTATGATTTGACTTGACTGCCATCACCAGGATTTGGTTTCGTACTAGAGTGGTTGAGTACTTTAATGATTAAAGGGTTTTGAGGCAAGAGAAAGTGTTTGACCTGATTGAGGGCCATCCTCCATGGACTTTCACACATGTTCCTTGCACTTGGTTGCATTCACGCATCAAGACTCTTCTCTCTGATCCATTTACCCTACTCCTAATTTTTTGTTGTAATTTTTGACACTCTTTTCGAGATACTATGGACTTGGGCATTCTTTGCTGCCTTCAAGATCTTGCTATGGTTGGTGCATATGATTAAGGTGAAGCTATGTTGAGCACTATGTACTGGGAGATGGGTGACATTTCTACAGGGAGTTGTGCATCTTTGGGCGATACCCATGCCTTCTGGTAGGTATTGCCTTGCACTTGTTCATTTTTATTTATATTGCTTATGTTCTGACTTCATTATTTTTATGCATATCTAGTCCTGTGAATATCTTGGATATATTGGCCCAGTCTTGAGAGATCCACTTCTCATAGAATTCCCTATTGGGGTTAGATGGAACAAGAGCAATAGGGAGGGGTCAAATTTGCCCCCTTTTGGCACACTGTGTTCTCACTTTGGCTGCCTCAACATTGATGATGTAAGTTTATTTTTTGCTCCCCTATTCATAGCTTTCGCATTTCTTAAATTGATCTTGCTTCCCCTTTTAGCATATTACTTGGATGTTGTATTCTAATTGGTTCCTAGAGGCACAAGATGCCTTCTTCTTCTTCGAGCCCCGTGGCTCAAGATGTACTACCTTGGAGAGTGAGTTATGTACTAGCATTCTACAGATTATTGTATTATACTTGAGTTTCCTCCAATTTTTATGGGGGTACTAACTGATCAGTTTATCATACCAAACCTGGATTATGATGAGCTTTATAGGCCACGCCAGGTGAGACCAGGCAAGATGCCTATTTCACTAAGGTCTACTCCCCATTCTGTAGTACATACAACATATGTTGTATCTAACTTGGCTAGTGCTTGTAATGCCCTACATCAGACGGCATACTATCCGAGTATTCACTGATGATATGGTCACATATGTTACTTTATCAAGTAGCAGAGTTAGAGACTTCCAGGTTCTAGAGGGATCATTTTGCTCGCTTTGTGTTGACTAGACTGAGATACCTTCTAATTTTTTTGTCTTACTTAGACCTCTATCTTTTTGTTTTGCTAACCTTTTTGAATACAAGTTCCCATTAAGTGGCATAACGCTTTTACACCATGGCGCAACATTATAGGCTTGGCTTTAATGTAACTTTGACATGATTGGCTGCAGTTGAAGAACAAAATCAAATGCTCAAGGAGGCGGCTTGGGTTGCAGAGGCGAAGGCATAACCATTGATTTGACATGCTTTTCTTTGAAGAAGAACATGTAGAAAAATGCAAAAATGCACATGAAAATTATGTATAACAACTTTTTTGAATGTTTTATGCTATGATTGGATTTACGTTTTAGATTCACACAAGTTATTGACGTTACAAATTATTTTACAAATTACCCAACAATTTGCAAATCACTTTTAAAAAACTAAACTACAAAATATTATTTTTATACAAAATGCTATTATTTATTTATTTATTTTTACAAAAAAGGAAAAAGAAAGAAAATTGAAAAATTTTGGAAAAAATGGGGGTTGGGGGAAAATGGGCCTGCTGCGTAGCTCCTACCATAACAGGTCTTGCAATTGTGGTACACACTGCCGCATCAGCCCAAAAAACTATTGCGGTAGCTAGAAATGATATCGTGATGCCCTGGCCGAGCTAAATGGCTATAAATAGCCCCTTTTACGCAGAAAAATCATGTTTCTATGTATTTTTTTAGTGCTTCCTTAGTGCTAAAATTCTTTTAAAAGCTATTTTTGTACTTTTAAACCATTTTTGGCCATTTTTCCCACTTTCATCCTCTTTCCATCATTTTTCCAATTTCCACCATTTTTTCATCATTTTTTTTTCAATTTTCACCTTTTTCAATTATTTTTTACATCTTTTAATTTTTTTACAAATTTCTACCATGGAGTCCGCCTTTAGTCACACTATGCACTCACAGATCTAGAGGCTAAACAAGTTGGACAATATTATTTTGGGGAGGTTCGGTATTGTGAGGCCTCAGCCCGAGCATCATGCCTTGCCAGCCAAAGGATGGCAAGCCAGAATTCTGAAAAATTAGGCTATATCTCAGTAAAAACCCGTAGTCACTTTGTCGTCATAGGCTACGCTTTGCTCCAGTAAAAAATAATTTTAAAGAAAGAATCGCCACTTAAATTTATTTTGGAAAAAGGTGAAATTTAAGAAAAACCTTGAGTTGACTCCACTTATATCCCAAGGATAAAAATCAGTAGCCTCTAACCAAAGTATGGATTCGGGGCTAGGTTAGGCTTATTTTAAGTAAAAGAGGTTTGGCCTTTAATTAAGTATACAAAACTTATTTCCTCTAAAATGACAATTACAATATGATATGACATGTAATATCCCAAAGTATACCCTAAAAGTTTTGAAATATTTATTATTATATTTGGATTAAATGTATATGTTTAAGTGAAAAGAGAAAAGAGGTAAAGTGAAGAGTGTATATGTTGTATATATGAGATATATGCAACATATACAAGTCAAAGAAATGGAAGGTCAAAAGAAGATTTATTTATTTTTATTAAATTAATTGAAATGGAAATTAGTAAGTGGATGAAGATTTTTATGAATATTATATTAATAAATTGCTTGGTTGAGAATTAAAGGGAGTTTTAGTGGTTGAAAGAAGAGTTGAGTGTTGACTTTGCTTTTCTCTATTCATCTTCTTCTTCTTTTCTTTTCTCCTTGGCCGGCTAGCTCCATAGCAAGAGAGAAAGTGAGATTTTGTCTTTCCAAACTCAAGATTGAAGGATGTTTCAAGTGATCAAGTTGGAAATCTAAGAGTTTTCATCACTTTTGGTAAGTTCTCCACGTGATTCTTTGGTTTTCTTCTAAATTTGTGTTTTGAGTTTGGTGTTTGATTGTTGATGGTATGTGTATAATTGATTATGGTGTATTTGAGGGTGTTTAATCTTATTGGTGTTGATTTTGGAGATAGAGTTAAGTTTGGTGTTGGAAGAAAACAAGTGTTGTGTTTGAGTTGTGTGCATGTGATGGTTGTGAATTGGTGTTTGATATATGTATTGAGTTGTTTTGATGTTTTTGCAAGTTAGTATGGTTTATAGGTGTGTTTAGTTAAGTTTGTTTGGAGTGGAAGATGGTGGAAGTAAGAGGTTTATTGGATGTGATGTTGTTGCCGGAATCAGGATTTTTGGCCTGGCATGCCCATGAGCACGGCCAAGTCTTTAGGCGTGTCAATGATTCTATTTTCTGGATGGGTGACACGACCAGTGACACTCCCATGTCACTGAGCGTGTCACAGCTTCTGTGTTGTAGTAGCATTGACATGCCCATGTCACTGAGCGTGTCATAGCTACTATGTTGAGGGAGGATTGACACGACCAGTGACACGCCCATGTCACTGAACGTGTCAAAGCTTCTGTGTTGTGAGTTTAGGGCACGGTCAGGGACACGCCCGTGTTATTGAGCGTGTCATGTGTAGAGTTGGCCCTAGTTGATTCTTAGCCTTATTATCTCATGTGTATCTTTAAGTGAGTGTGTATTATCACTTTTGGATTAGGTTTTGAAGAGATTGAGTTGCCCTAATCCAAGCGTTGGAGGATTCTTGGAAGAGGAAGTGTTTAGATTGGTGTGAGTTGCTTTTGAGGTAAGTACAAACTTACATGGTTGCATACATTTACATGACTTTGGGACTTAACACATTTGATTGTAAATGTGTTAAGTAATTTATTACATTGGTAATACATTTGATTAATGTTATGATTTGCATAATATGAAAGATATGATGATCATTCAAAATGTATGTCCAATGCAATTGGTTATGTATACTTTAATGATGAGATGTGAAGCCATTGTTCTTGGCTATAATGATGCAAATGAAATAATTGGGGCATGGTTGCCTAGTTTGATTTATGAGAAATGAATTATGAAAGAGATTGATAACGAGATAAATGAATTAATTGTGTGCCTAGTATGTTATTCAATTTTCAGAGTTCTGGGTTTGGCGGCATGCCTATGAATTGCTGGGCAGGTGAAAAGAAGGGGTCGTAAGTCGAGCCCAGCTGATAAATATGAAATATGATATTTTTGAGGTGAAAAGACCGGGTCGTAAGCCTCAAAAATAGTAACAGTCTAGCCGGGTTGAGGACCAAGATACTGAGGCCCTAGGGTCTAGCCGGGTTGAGGTCTAAGAGACTGGGTCTGTTACATTATCCATGGATAGATATATATATATATAGCCTACGGGCTTGATGAATGTAATTATGGACCAAAGCAGTAACTCTGAACTTTGAATAACATATTAGATCCTTTTTGGGTCCTTGCTTGTCTTTGTTTCAATGTGAATCATAAATGGTAATACAATTGAATAAGATAAGGAAATGTAATGTTATGAAATATAGCATTTTTGAATATGATCTCTATTGCTTGAAAGCATGACATTGACATTGCATTAAAGCATATTGTTATTGTGGTTTGTACCACAAAGCCTATGGCTTAGCGCGATTGTGGTTCATCGCGCAGGTGACAGGGTAGAACCGGAGAGTTCAGCTAGACCGAGTCAAGTCTAGACTTTGAAGTGTTGATTGTGGGCTTAAAGATCAGAGACGAACTGCCAAACATGTATAAACTTTATGTTTTGTAAATATTGATTTTGATGTATATATATATGTAAATACCGCTACATTTTCCGCTGCTTAATAAATAAATGTTTTATCTATTATGTTTTATAATATAACTTAAATGTTTTAAGTTTTCTCATATTATTGCTAAAAGAAAAGATTTGTTTGTGTAGTAAACCGTGGCACTCCTGTATCTGGTATACGTATATTACAGATATGGTTGTATGTAGTGTGCGTATATGGGGTATAGGGGTGTTACATGACAAGTCATATTCATGCATTCATCCATCCATCAATCAAATAAAAGTAAAGATAAATGTATAAGAATTAAACTTTACAGTTTAAAATCTAAAATAAGGGGGTCTCAACTCTAGCCATATGGATTCTAGAATGGGCACACATTCCCCAAAAGAAAGCAAGCAAAATAAAGTTCATGATTTAAGTAAATGTAAAGGAAGTTTTTTTAAGAAAAAGTGTACTTAATACTTGAAGTGAAATTCCAAGTAGGCCTACATACCTCTTTTGAATGAGAATCGAAGCCCATATAGTTCTAACCATCTTGAGATGGTTGGTTTTGATTTTGAGAAAATTGGGTTTTTTAACCCAAGCTATGTGAGCCTAATTCTATGTCCAATTTTAAAACTAGGTTAAGGTATATTTAGAACCTAAGTCTAAGTCCATGTGAGATCTTAGCCTAAACTTAGTTTTAAGTCTAACCAAGTAGCATGAACATCATTTGTTAGACAACTTGAACATCATCGGGAAACATTGCATCTGGAAATAAGATTAGGTTGTGAGAGGGATGAAGCAGTCAGCTTATGATGGGTAGGTGAATGGTGGAGCTCGTTAATTTCATTTAGTGGCACCATTTGGTAGGTTTAATAATTATGTGGCTAAAGGTGAGTGACATCGTCTAGTAGGCTTAACAATTGGTTGGCTATAGGTGTTTAGTTCATAATAATATGACACTACAAAAATATTCGGCATTTGCGACGGAAATCTGCGACGGACATGTTTCCGTTGCAAATTTGCTACGGATCTGCGACGGATTTGCGACGGAAGGACAAGTCAGAGGAATTTTGAGAAATTGGTCGCAAATCCGTTGCAAATCCGTCGCAGATCTGCGACGAAAATCATTCCGTCGCAAATAATCGTCGCAAAAGTTGGCGCGGAAACTTGGCGCGAGAGAGAAAACACTAAAAAAAGCAATTTGCGACGGAGATCTGCTACCGTCTATTGCCGTCGCAAATTTTACTATAAAAATATTCGGCATTTGCGACGAAAATCTGCGACGGACATGTTTCCATCGCAAATTTGCTAAGGATCTGCGACGGATTTGCGACGGAAGGATGAGTCAGAGGAATTTTGAGAAATTGGTCGCAAATCCGTTGCAAATACGTCGCAGATCTACGACGAAAATCATTCCGTCGCAAATAATCGTCGCAAAAGTTGACGCGGAAACTTGGCGCGAGAGAGAAAACACTAAAAAAAGCAATTTGCGACGGAGATCTGCTACCGTCTATTGCCGTCGCAAATTTTACTATAAAAATATTCGGCATTTGCGACGAAAATCTGTGACGGACATGTTTCCGTCGCAAATTTGCTAAGGATCTGCGACGGATTTGCGACGGAAGGATGAGTCAGAGGAATTTTGAGAAATTGGTCGCAAATCCATTGCAAATACGTCGCAGATCTGCGACGAAAATCTGCGACGGAAAATTTTCGTCACAAATTTGCGACGAAAATCTGCGACGGAAAATTTCTGTCACAAATTTGCGACGGATCTGCAACGGTTTTGCGACAGATAAACACAGTGAAGGAATTTTGAGGAAGCCGTCGCAAATCAGTTGCAAATTCGTAGTAAATCTGCGACGGTTGTCTGGTCGACGCAAATTTTCTTAAAACTCTCACTCTGCACTAATTTAATCCCCTGCCCGGTGCTATAAGGCAGACAAAGATAAAACATTTAAGTGCAATTGTTCTGCAAGATTCATTGAATTTGAAATTAGTGCAGAGTGAGACAATCTTAAATTTTTTAGATTAGTGCAGAGTGAGATTCATTCAAGATTCTTTTAATTTTTTAAATTATTCATTAAATACCTGCGTTAAATAGTCTTAAATTCAACATATAACAATATAATTTTCATTAAATATATTAGATATGTGATGAAATCAAATGGACTCAATGTAATGTTGATGTCATACTCAATTCTGCTAAAATATTTGAAGTGAAAATTATTTTGAGTTTCACAATCAATTCAATTTGCTTTATCATTAGAAAAATTATTTAATTTATTTTTTTACAACAAACCTCAGTTAAAATTATTGTGTTTAAATTCGAATTAAAAAATTATTATGGGCAAAGGTAAAATATTTTTAAAATTTTAGCCACTTTAATAATATTATAATGCATGGATTCTACTTGTATATTCTTCTAGACTAAAATCAAATTCAAAATCCTATGTAATAAAAAGAAAAAAAATCAATATCTGAATGGTCACGCGACAAAGCCACAACAACAAATAGGAAATACCCACGTCGATCAAACACTGCGCCACCAAACTAATGACGAAGTCATAATGAATTAAAATTATAAACAGTATCTTCTTCCTTTTACTTTTCGTTTGCCATTTGTGATTGATCAGAAAGAAAAGAAACAATATTGAGAGAAAAATAAGCAGAAGAATGTAGATCTGTAAATCTCAAGAACCAAATTTGCCCTAACAATGTCTGCTTCACAAACCCTAGGAGGCTCAACTCGCTGCGGCAGAGTTCTTGGTCCTTCTCTCGACAAAATCGTTAAAAACGCTGCTTGGCGTAAACACTCTCACCTCGTTTCCACATGTAAATCTGCTCTCGATAAGCTTGAGTCTCTCTCCAATTCGATTTCTGATTCCAATTCTTATTCTCCTCTTCTCGGTTTTTCTTTTTCCGATGCCGAATTCTTTCTTCAACCATTAGTTCTCGCCTTAGGCTCTGCCTATGCTAAGGTTGTTGAGCCTGCACTCGAATGTACCTTCAAGCTATTCTCATTTGGCCTCATTCGTGGTGAGATCGATAACAATAACAATTCCAATGGTAATGTTAGTACTGTTGTTTTTAATTTGATTGAAAGTGTCTGTCAGGTCTGTGGGATTGGAGAGGAAGCTATAGAGCTTGCTGTGCTTAGAGTTTTTCTTGCTGCTGTTCGATCTCCTTGTGTTTTAATTCGTGGAGAGTGTTTGGTTCATCTTGTTAGGACTTGTTATAATGTGTATCTCGGTGGCTTGAATGGGACCAATCAGATCTGTGCTAAGTCTGTTCTTGCTCAAATTGTGCTCATTGTTTTTACCCGGGTTGAGGAGGATTCTATGGATGTTAGTGTTAAAACTGTTTCTGTTAGTGAATTGTTGTTTTATGCTCTTGACTTTACTATTTCTTAAAGTTTCTGAATATTGATTGAGTCACTTAAATGTTAATTTGGGTTTTAGATATTTCTGGAGTCATGATATGTGTTGTAGTATATATAACATTTGGTTTCATCTTCTTCTTCTGCTACTCGACTGTTAGATGCCTTTTGTTTCTTTGAATGTCATATAGGAATAGCTAAAATGAAAAAAGTGGTCATCGGTTAACTAATTGTTTACTCTATATGCTGTAATGTAAAATAAATGTTGAAATTCTTCTTCCTGTGAGTTTCCTACAAAATTTGTTCATTATTAGTTTGAAGCTGGAAGCTCTAGTGCTATAATCTAACCATTCAGGCATCATTCTGCTCTATTTTGCAGTAAATATGGAGATACAAGAACAAAGAGTGAAAAACACTGCTGCTGTTACAGATCTGAAGCCCCCACCAGCTGAAAAATTGGTGGTTGAGAGGTTGCAGGGGAATTCTGGATCTGTAAAGAGAATGAAGTCATCAATCACTGCTATTTCATATACTGTTGCTTCTCTGCAAACAGTAACAAATAGTTTTAGTCAAGAGTTTCTGATTGGTGAAGGTTCTCTTGGTCGTGTTTACAGAGGAGATTTTCCTAATGTAAAGGTAATTTTCTTGGTAATTCCATATAAAATCATGTGTTCTTGTGGTTCATGTTGTTCTTCTATGTGTCTCTTACTTTGGGGCATAATGGCTATTAGTGTTCTATATGTTCTGGGAGATTCTACCCTATGGTGCAGACTATTGTAAAAATTATGTTTTGTCCCTGAATATTTTTCTCAACTGTAATTTGAGCATGATGTTCTTCTATGTACTTATTGTTCTAAAGTGTTAATCACTTTTTCCTAAGTTAAAGTGCAGAGACAAGTACGTTAAATGTTTGTTATGAGGTTATGTTATACTGCTTCTTTTACCAATGTTGGACTACAAGCCTCCCTTTCCATTTCTCTTACCAATTTGGATAATGCACTGGACATACACAGTAAAGAGGGGATTACTATCATTTAACTCACTTCAGTTCTTTTCTTGTGAACTATGCATGTCGTAATGAAGCCTTTTTGAAGTGTGTGTCTTTATTTATTTGTTTGGATATTTTTGAGTTGTGTCCCAATATGAATTAATCAATTTATGTGCTATTGATGTAGACAATGGCTATTAAGAAGATCGACAATGCAGCACTTTCATTGCAGGAGGAAGATAACTTTCTCGAAGTTGTTTCAAATATGTCCCGTTTGAGGCACCCTAATATTGTTTCCCTGTTAGAATACTGTGCAGAGCATGGGCAGCGTCTTTTGGTTTATGAATATATTGGAAGTGGAAGTCTGCATGATATGTTACATTTTGCTGAAGATGGCAGTAAGACACTATCTTGGAATGAAATTATTTTGCATAATGGCAGTAAGACCTATTTCCGAGTCTCTGAACTTTTTGATGAAATGAGACGAGGCATGATTGAAGAAGGCAAGGCAACACTCAGAATGAAGCAAGATATGCAGAGTGATAATTATAATATGTATGACCTCATTGCTTATAGAATCAAGGCAAGTGTTATCAGATAAATATAATTTATTGTTCAATTTGTTCAGTTTTTGCATGTATTTAATGGTTTTGCTTTCATTGTCCAGTTTACTCCTCATCCACATTCAGGAGACAAGTGGTGTATCTATCCAAGCTATGATTATGCACATTGCATCGTGGATTCGCTTGAGAATATCACTCACTTGGTACATCATATTTGTCCTTTATGGTTTCTACATATGCTATTCTAATTTTGTAGTTGCTCTTTAAGTTTTTCTATATTTATTTCCTGTGTACTGTTTAGGCAACTGAGATCTGTTTCCAGAGATGGTGTGAGGAACAAACTTTATGGTTTAGTTAAGATTTACACAAAATTTCTGGATAATTATTATCTCAATAACAAGATGTTATAACTGTGATTAATATGATAAGGCTTCTAATTTCAATTCTAAGTTAAGGTTTCATGTATGAGTTCCAAGTTCCAAAGTAGGCAGTTGGTTGATTCTGTATATATATGCTTTTGCTATTATTTTGGGTTCTGTTTTATCTTACTCCTAATGTTTTGTTGTATCTTGTGCAGCTATGTATGCTGGAATTTGAGACGAGACGTGCTTCCTATTACTGGTTGTTACATGCGTTGGGCATTTATCAGCCATATGTGTGGGAATACTCACGGTTGAATGTTACAAACACTGTGATGTCAAAGCATAAAGTGAGCAAGCATACTTGGCACTCTTGTTTGGAAGGCATGAAATTTGATTTTGTTGTGCCATTTTACAGTAAACCTTAGTATTGTTGTGCATGCTATGCTGTTGCAGTTAAATTTCTTGGTGACCAAGAACCATGTTGATGGCGGGATCTTGGCTCGATAACGGTTTATTCTCTTTATTCATTTTCTTTATGGTTTTTTTGGAGGTTTCATTTTGGAAGAAAATCAAGTTTCTAAGAGAGAGAAATGCTGGGGCGAGAAGAGCATAGTAAGGAGAAAATGTAACATGATGGTTTCTTTGGTTAAGCTTTGAGATAAAATTGCAACAGCCAAGTAGAAGCCAACCTTGTACAAATAAACACATCTGGTTTTGCTTTGGAAAAGCTAATAGCTGTTATTAGGACGGCCAACTGAACCTTCTAGATGGGCTCCAACAGAACCAACCCCACCAGCAGAAGATCAAGTAACAGAAGAACATCCAGATGATGACTAGTTTATGCCTTCGGCTTAGTTTTTACTTTTGAAAGTGTTCATATTTTAATACTTTGAAATGTTTAAAACTTATATATTGTAATGACTTTTGAGTTATGTTAGTTTAACTAACTATTGTATTTTATATCAATGAAAAATTATTTTGAAAATTGGTGTAAATTTAGATTTATGTAATTAAATTGTAAATATTATTACTACAGATGTGTATTTTATATATAAAATCCATATAATGACACAAAACAGTCTGCGACGGAATCTGCGACGGACAGTCTGCGACAGAATTTGCGACGAAATTTGTGACGGAAAACACCACGGCATATATATACTCCAGAACATCTGCGACGGCCTTTGTGACGGATTTGCAACGACTTTTGCGACAAAATCTGCGACGGAAAATCTGCGACGAAATCTGCGACGAAATCTGCGACGGAATACTATGACCTTGAAAATGGCGGGAAGATAAATCTGCGACGGCTTAGTGGTCGCAAATCGGTCGCAATTTGCGACGGCCTATCGCAAAATTGAAAATTGCGACACCTTTTTTATTAACGGATCATATCCGTCGCAGATAGCGTTTTTTTTTTTTTTTTGTAGTGTGAGAAGGCACGACAACTAGTTTCAATGACCAAACTTGAAAGAGACGCTAAAGAGGAGACTGTACCTACACCTAAGACTCAAAATGATGGTTTGGGGGTATGCCCCATCAGGATTTCGACCTTTCTGATATAATGGCTTTAGGGATTGCCCTAAGGGTGCCTATTGTTCAGCTAATCAAATAGTGAGTGAGTTTGAAAAACCAAACTGTAGGTTTCGATTTAGGAAAATCCTAAATCGAAACTGAACCATTTTTGAATGATTAACCAATTATTGGTTAACCACTCAAAATGGATGGTTAACTCATAGTTTCGATTTTTAACCACTATATATATAGTAAAACTACAAATTTTTTCAAAAATTATAAATTTTACACGCAATCAAAATACATAATACATAATTTAAAATCAAATGTAATAACCATAACATTAACACAAAATCAAAATACATAAAAACAAATTTAAAATTCAAATATAATAAAAGTAAACTTGCTTCTTAATCATCAATATTGCTTAAAGGATTATCTTCATCCATGCAAGAGGAATTTACAAACACCCAAAAAAGAAAAAAATATAAATTAGAATGTCGTATATAATACAAATTTAAATAAATTTAAAAAAGTGAAGAAATAATTTTACCTAAATTGATCATCTCAAGTTCTTCCATGTGATGTTCAATATAAATTCTTTCAATTGGAAACCTCAACCACTCTTGCTCATAAATGAGAGCTTCCACCATTTTAGGAGTTAAACAACTTCAAAATGAATCAATGATGTGTCCTCCCATGCTAAAAGCCAATTCAGAAGCAACAATTGATACAAACATTGCTAATACATCTTAAACCATAAGAGAAAGAACTCAAAATCTAGATAAATTAATTTTTCACAAATTTAATATATCAAAAGAATCATTAGACTCCTTACAATCCCCACTCAAGTACTTATCCAATTCAGATTTGCATTCTGCACAACTTTGAACTAGTTTTTCCTTCTTGTATAAAGATTGCAAAAAAGTAGAGGGAGTTTTTGAAGCTTCCTCTTCTATGTTGCTATCTTATGAAGATCTCCCATATGGTTGCACATGAAGTTGTGATTGAGATGAGTCATAAAAATTAAACATAGATTTCAAGACTTTCTCCACCTTTTCTTTTTAAAATATTAGCACTTTTATCATCATATGAGGCTTTGATGATCTAATTAACTTATTCCAATTTATGTCTAGGATCAAGAACAATAATAATAAAAAGCATAACATTAAAATTCTCAACATTTGCCCAATATTTTTTATGCTTTGCTTTCATCCTCAAAGCCATTGAATATAAACTTAAATCATCACTAGCACACCATGTATTTAAAGCCATATCTTGTATAAATTTTTCATGTATTCATTACCAGTTATATAAAGAGAGCCAAAAAACTCAAAGTAGTGTTATAAAAACCTCAAAGAAATAGCAATAAGTGTTTTGCATATTCCCAATCCTCATAAGTAGGTAGACCATTTTCTTTAGAAAGTTAAGAGCATACTTATTATCCATTATTTCTAGCAATTCAAATGCCTTTTGAAATTTTAAAGCTGCTTCCAACATAAAAAAAAAAAAAAGAAGTAGAATTCTATCTAGTTTCCACATTCAAACACACAATAATTTTACTTTCTATCAAAGATTGCTCCACACAAGTTTTAATTTTTTTAAACCTAGTAGGAGAAGACCTTACATATTTGATTGCAGAGTGAATTCTCACAATAGAATCATCCAAGTCACTCAATCCATCTTTAACAGTTAAGATCAAAATATGAGCTGCATAGCTCATATGCAAGTATTCACCTTGCAAGACACTCCCCTTCCAATTATTAAGTCTTCCTTTCAAGTATTGAATGCCCAAATCATTTGAACTGGCATTATCAATAGTAATTATAAAAATAATACCTATGCCCCAACTGTCTTACCAATTATTTCACCAGAATGACCAGAAAGGGGACAAAAATTTATAATTTTTTTATGTAACTTCCAATTATCATCAATAAAATGAGCAGTGAAGCACATAAAACTCAAATTTTGAATGGATGTCCATGCGTCAGTAGTAAGACTAATTCTAGAAGATAATTTTTTAAAGTAACTCTTCAACTTAATCCTCTCTTCTTTATACATATTAAGACAATCTCTAGTTATAGTATGACAAGAGGGAATTATAAATCATAGTTGCATTATACGACAAAAGTCATAAAATCCTTGATGTTCTACATGCCTAAATAACAACCCATCCATTATGATCATCCTAGCACAATATTTCTTATATTCTTCTTGACTAAATTTCCAAGAAGCAAGTCAAAAAGTAGTATCCTCATCTACTATATCTATTTGGGACTTAAAAGCTAAGGTGCTTTGACTACTATCTAAATTGTATGGATACTTAGACAAATGGTTGCTTAAACAACTTGTGCCGCTAGTAGAGGGACACACAAGAGATTTATTACATATTTATATTTAGCTTTTTTTTCTTAAGGATTGTCATCAAACGCATGACATCTTTCTTTTACCATTCACATTGGGTGGCTTTTTAACATTTTCAGAAACACTTGCCTTCATTGAATTATCACTATTTCTTTGAGGGGCAACACTTGCATTATCAGTTGTAGTTTTTGTATTATCTCTGGTACTTGACATCTATTCAAGTAAAAAAAGGTAATTATTTCAAAGTATTGACTATATAATAGCATTAAAGATAACATTTTTCTCCTCTCACTATTATTAGATAAAGTAAACTTTTTTAATATCCAATAGCAAATTAAATTGGAATATACAATTAATTGAAAATAAATAATACATGAATCAATTTGAAAATTATTTAGTATTAAATCATGATAAAATATATTCCATTTGGAAATTACAAGTTTTTAATAAAATTGAAAAATTAGACACTATCAATGTATAAAATACATATTAAAATAATAATCCTAATATAAATACAAAATAAAAAAAACTTAAAAATATAATTAAAATCCAAGAACAATAAAAAAGCCAAGTAATAAACATATGTGAATAAAGAATTAAAAGATAAAAAAATTTATTTTCTTGCTTCTTCTTCTCTTCTTCCAAATTCCTGAACTGCACATAAAGAGAAAAAAAATATAAAAAGGGTATAAAAAAATATATACATAATATATATATTGTGTTGCTTGTATAATGAAGTAAATATAAATGCAATGTCATTGCTTTTAAATCTGTAACTTTGAATTTGTAGCCAAACAAGATGAAAATAACAATTTTTGCTTGATTGATTTTTCAACCTAAAACAAACATAAAATTTCAATCAAATTCAATAATTATTCAACTCTTAACACAGTGAATCAAAAAATTAACTAACCAAGCAATCTACAATCAAACAATGTGTATGAAAAAAAATCAAATCAATACAATTTATAAAAAAAAACTTAAAAAATCAAACCTCAGATGCAACAGAAACAAATAAATCAACGGCAAAGGATTATTAGGAAAGATGGCGACTAATATACAATGAGAGCCCAAGCCAAAATGAGTAAATGAACGACAAAGTTCTTTGGAGTGATAGGGGGAGAAAGAGAAGTGGAGGAGTGGAATAAATGTTTGCTGCTATACCTAAAATAAAATGAGTAAATTAGGTTTTATGTGCAAAAGTTAAATAAGTAAATTCATGTTCTTTAAAATATGAAACAAAGAATGTTGCAAAAGTGAGGTTCGAACCCCTACCTAACTGAAAGTTTTAAAAGCCCAATTGCTATATGAGCATCAAGTTCTTATGTATAAGATTTATCATTATAAATATAACATATAAATATTACATATGTGGTACAGTTTTGGTTCGGTTAACCGAACCGAATGGTTATTTATTAATTAAAACCAAAATCAAAATTGAAAACAAAAAAATTAAAAATTAAAAATTAAAAACCTAAACTTAAACCATCGGTTTTGTTAACCATAATTTTTGGTTTAATTACTTTTTTTTATTAGCCCTGGCTTGCCCCATGAAGGTGTGACCTTGAAGTTTTGACTATGGTGTTTGTTCTACAAAGATGTGACTTTTAGGATTTTAACTTAATTTGACAAATCATGGTTCAAATAAAATATTTCTATTTTAACTCTAATTTTTGCCAGAGCTTCCCTTTGGGGTTTTTATCTCGATGAGAATGCCCTAATTTTTGCCTAAGCCTTCCTTTTGAATTTTCAACTTAACGAACTGGCCTAACTTTTGCCTAAGCTATCCACTTGGATTTTCAACTTAACAAGTTATTCTTTTTTTTTTTCTCTTTTCTCTCTTTTTTTTACAATCTTGGCATGAAAATGTTAAGGTTTGAGATGATTTGGACCGAGCTTGATAAGGGCTTCCTATGTATCACTTGCTTTTGCTGAAGAATTAGGTTTGTATATCTTTTGCTTTTAAGTTGACTAGTGATCTTGATCCTTTCTAAGTATGCAAAAATGGTAATTTTTCTAAACAATGTCTGATTGAGAAAGGCATGAACTGGTGTTAAGGAATCTTGTATGACCCTCTTGCTAACATGTTATTGATCACATTCGTGTTTTGATTGGTAGAATGACTTTCATAGAACAAAGAGCTGCTCCTTTGGGAATCTTTTCTTTGGTGACTGTCAACTATTTGTGACTTGATACCTTTGTCATTGGCTTCAACTACTTCACTGGTTTGTGCTGATGGATCTTCTGCTTCTTCGTTAAGATGACTTGTTCTTTCAATGATTTCCAGTGGGCTCTAAAAGATATAATGATAAACTCTATAATGGTGCAACTTTCATTTCTTTTCCTTTTCCTTTCTTTCTTTCTTTCTTTCTTTTTTTTTTATCTTTTTTTACTTGACATAATCCTGAGTGAGGCTTCAAAAGATATTGGCTTAGAGAAACTGGACAACTTCTTGATGATCTTGATACAAATAATTTTGTAGATTCTTCTAGAGTGTTAGTCCTTACCAATGATGATGTTATCTTTATGCCAAGGTTTGATTAATTCCTTTCTTTTTGTTTTATTTATTTACTTTTAATTTTCTCTCTTTTTTTCTTAGTTTGTTTGTTTTTTTTTTTTTTTGTGTTTTGCAAAGTTCAAATGATAATTGGATAAAGAAAATGGAGACACATAAAGTAGTAAGAATAAAATCTAGTATTTTTATTGATTAGTGGAATATTACAAGGACTAACATTTACACAAACTCTGACTCAGACTAGAATAAAAATTTGACTTTGACTCATATTAGGAGTAGACTTAAATTCAGATTTTGACCTTAAGCTTTAACTAGTAGACTCAAACGCTGGAGATTTGGACTAGACTGAGGTGGTTAAGTCTTCAACCTTCTCATAGTACTAGTGGCTAAGTAGGATTTAGGTGGTTAATTAAAAAGGGTGATTGGCATTTTGGTGGTTGGGTAATGGGTTTAATGTTAGGTTGGGCTCTTAGAGAAATGATGGTTCCATTGTCCACCAATCTTGAATTTTGTGACTCATGTTCTTACATTCATCAATTTTATGCCCATTCCTCTAGTGGTATGCACAATGCTCATTGATCTTATAGCTCTTAGGCAAAAGGCAAGGAGACTAGCTTAGTTATAGGGGAATTACTGGATGGGCTTCCAAAGCTTCTGCGTAGATCAAGCTTAGTGGCAACCTCAAGTTTGTAAATTCCCTCTTTCACTTACCAATGACCTTAGTGTCACTTTTTCATCTTAGAAGACCTAGTGTCATAGCTTGATAGCTGTAGAAATTTTCCTCTGCGTACCTTGAAAGGGATTCAATGGTAAATTGGTAGCTAGGATGTTGGTTTGATCCAAATAGTTAGTTTGGATGTTTCTGAAATTGGCCAGTTAGATGGTCAAGGTAGTAATAGCTTCAAAATGCTTCCCCGACTTCTTGAAGAGTTCAGTGATACAATCATGTTGGATGATGAGGGCACCATGAAAGTTCTTTTATTGCTTTTTGAGAAGACTAGTGAAGTGTGCTTATTGGGTAACAACAACCATTTGAAATTTCTCCTCTCGTTTCTTGAGGATATGGGTAAAATGATATTGTTGGGCAGTGAGGGCCAACCGGAACTCTTCCTTTTGCTTCTTGAGGATATTGTTGAGGTGAGTGCTCAGGTCATCCATTGGTAGCTCTAAAAAGACATCGAGCCAAAAAGTGAATATCCAAGTACAATGTTGGGTAAGGCATGCATAGGCTCAGGGGGCTTGGTGGCTCAAAGTATTTATGGCTAGAGGGTTGATATGGTCATGGCATGGGCTTTACAATGTGGCGGTACAATGACACAACATAGGAATTGGTATAAGTGAGTCCAATTAGTGGGGCAATGGCAATGAATGGTTCGTTGGACTTGTCATTGTCAGGTGCATGGTCAAAGGGTCATGGCTTATGTAACTTGGTCATGAGTTAAGTCCTCGATCAACATGGTGAGGTGAAAGATAGGGCTAAGGCTTGCATGATGGGTCCATGATAGTTTTGGCCAAGGGTGAGGTTCATGGTCAATGGTTCAGATTATGGGCCATGGGCTAGGTCATATGACTTAACGAAGAGGCATGAGGGTTAGGTTCATGTGGTCATATAGTAGGTGCATGGCCAAGGTCCATAGCTAAGGGTGGCGAGGTCCTTATAGCATAGGTTATGTCCAAAGGTTAAGCCCTTGTGGCTATAGTCCATAAGGAGGGGCATGGCCTTAAAGGTTAACTCTTTTAGCTGAAGGAGAGGTGGGGTATAGTCCTAAATGAGGTGTGCCATGAGGCTAAGGTATGGTTACATATGATCTTAATGATTTAGTCTATAAAGCTAAGGTAAAGGTGTGTAACATTAGTAGATTTAAATGCAATTGGATAATTAATGTGGAGTAATTAGAGTGTTGAAAAAGGTATATATACAATATATACCTAATGTACGCATAAGATATACATTGGATATACATAATGTATATATGTTATATACCTAACATATACCTAATATATACACTTTCACTAAAAGACAAAGAATGGTAAAAAGTCACAAAAGGAAAAAAGTTAAAAAGCCAAATATATATTTAATATTAAAAAAGAAGAAAAAAATTAAAATTGAAAATTGGATAGTACCATAAGTATTTTAGTTTGCCACCAGACTAGAGGCCATTGCATAACATCTAAATATTTGTTTTTCGGTTAATCACATAATGTTTTGTACAAATTATGGGATATATAAAAATATTATAAACTTAATGTTTGTTTAAAATGTAAATATTGAGGAATGATTGTAGATACAAATGGTAATGAAATTTTGAGATTTTGGGATGTGTAGATGATGTTGGAGACATGGATAAATGAATGAATATATTTTGGGAATGTAAATTTTGTGCTTGTTGGGTTTATTGATTAGGAAAATGTTCAAATTTCAGACAAAACTTTGGCGAATGTTTCCCATATATTTTCTATTATAAATTAATCTAATTATATTTTAACCATAAATATGTTTAAAGAGAGTAATTCTATAATAAATTATTGTACCACTCTTGTATTCTATATATGTACTTTATGTATATGAGGTATATGTAAATTATGTATACAATGTATACATTATGTATATCTAATATATATATTGTGTATATATCAGGTATATACTGTACATATACCTCTCCCAACACTTTAATTACTTCTCCACATTAATTATCCAATTGCATTTAAATTTACGGATGTTACAAGTTGGGTATGGTCCTAAAGGAGGTAAGCTATAAGGCTATGTGGGGTTGGGTGTAGTTCTAAGAAAGTTAAGGATAAGGTTAGGTAAATTATAAGGCTGTTTAAGGATAGGACTTAAGGCTAAGGGACTAAGATTGAGGGGACTTAAAAGGTGGAAGGATGAACCTTATGGAAGGGGCATGATAATTTAAGAAGGAGATGGGGCTTTGGATAGAGGGCCATTTTTTTTAGGAATGGAGTCGCCGCTGTGAGCGGAGATTTTCACCCCAGCTCCTGGTGGAATGGTTCTTGCTACTTTGGCACTGTTTAGGCTTAGGGCCTTAGAGAACACGAACCTAAGCCCGAAAAAAATAGAGTCGCCACCCTGACGGGCCGGAAAAAAAAAGGGATCGATGACTCGATTCCTAAGGAATCCCTAATCCTCTAATGGGTTTGGAAAGTTGGGCACGTGTGGGGAAGGTGAGAAATGGCCCAGCACCCCCACAACGCCCAGTTCATTGGAACCGGCCTCCTTTTCAGGTCTTAATATTATAAAATTCTTAAATATAAGGATATTATCCATACTACATGCGATCATAAGAATAAATAAATACTTTATAAAAATCACAACAATGTCCAAATAAAACAAATAAATGGACACCCATTCGAGGATGGAAACATGTCTTTACATAGTCTTATATCTAAAACTAGATAGGACACCCACCGGAAGGTGGAAACATGTCCTTTACATTGATCCAAAAGTTTAAAATAAATTAAATTACATGATGCTCACAATATGAGGTACCCAAAAAAATGAAAACATACATCTTACAATGTTTTGAAACCAAAGCAAATCAATAAAAGTAACCAACCATTCATCATAAGTAAAATATTCATCCAAGACATAAAACATCAATTAAAATATATAATAAACATTCATCTAATTTAAATAAAATAGTAAGTATATAAATTTAGGGTTTATGCATCAATTAGGGTTTCTCGGGTTTTATGTTTAACAATTAAGGTTTTGTATTTTAGTTACTAGATTTAAGAAATATTTAATATAAAAGAAATAACATGGCTACTGGATGCACAAATAGGTTGAATTAAAGATTAGGTTTTGAAATAAATTAGGGTTTGAATATAAAGAATGGATATTTTGAATTTAGGATTTCGAAAGTTGTATAAAAAATATTAAGGTTTAGGATTTAAGTAAATAAAATTGGAGATCATGAAATTAGGATTAAAAATTAGGTGTTTAGAAAGAATAGGCTACTGTGAATTTTAGAAAAGTAAAATTGATTATGATTTTGAGAAAATAGATTATTATTTTGTGGTTTTAGAAAAGTGCAATTAGGGTTTTAGGCTTTAAAAATTAGTTTAATGGGTATTAAGATATTAGGGTTTTGAAAAAATAATTTTTAGGGTTTTAGATAGAAACTAGATGATAAATAGAACAATTGATCAACGTGTTTTAAATAAAAATCTATCCATTGTATGCTTAAATAATTGATCAAATTGAATACTGAGGCTACTGTAAATATAAAAAAGCTAATAGAAACTCAAACCTCCGTTGTTGGTTCTACCACAATTTTAATTCTGGTTGAACAATAACAAAGATAGTGTGGGCTTCCTTTTATGGATTGTTTGTTTGTTGCTTGCTCTTGCTCTTTCACGAATCAAAGGTTCTGAGTAAATTACTAAGAAAAGAGTCCGAATAATCCTTGAGTCAAAGTCCCAATCAAAAATCCAAATCCCCTTCTCTATGTCTTTTAATGTGGTATTTATAAGAAAAGAAATAAAAATCTAATACTAATTGGTTAAGGAAATAAAAATTATTTAGGAAAATATTAAAAACCAAGTAAAATAAGGTTTTGGCAAAAACTGCACGCGGGCCCAGGCGACACTGGTTGGACATTCCTGTGCGAGGATCGAGCTGGCGAGGATTGGCTTGGGTGCTATGAGGATCTATGAGGGCTAACTGTGAGGGGCACTGATTCGCCGCAGGCACAGTTGCGGCGAATTGCCCTAAGCCAAATCGTCGCTGATTCTGCCGTCGCCGATTTTGCCATCGCCGATTTTTTATTATTTTTTATCTTTTTTATTTTTTATTTTCATTATTAAAAATAAATATTATTAGTAATAAATATTATTAAAATAAATGTTATTTTATTAAAATAAATAATAAATATTAAAATAGCACAAAAATTATTTTGGACTGGACTAGGTCAAAATCAAGGGTCTACAATGATGGTTAACCTGAGGGTATGGGTTCGGTGAGGGAAAACTAGGTCAAGCCTAAAAAGTGGGTAGTGGTATGGAGGAGGTTATGGAGAGCTAGGTCAAGCCTAAAAAAGTGGGCAAGGGTATGGAGGAGATGACGGAAGACTAGGTTTAGCCTAAAAAGTGGGCAAGGGTATGGAGGAGGTGATTGAACACTAGGTCAAGCCTAAAAAGTGAGGTGATCTTATCCATAAATGCATATGGATCATTTGTTTTATTAAGGCTTGTTGATAGCTTACATACAGGGTTTATAACAAAATCTATTTTTCTAAGATTTACAGTAGCTTGTTTCTTCCAATTCTGAAATCCTATTTTCTAAATCTCAAACCCTAAAATATTGATTTTCAACACCAAAACCTACAACCCTAAAAGCCAATTTTCAAAATCTTCCGGGGCGTGGCCCCTAACTCCAAAAGGGGCACTTCCCCTTGACCCCCGCCCGCTAATCTGCTAGCGGGACCACCGTATGAGCTCGTCGAAGGGGTCAATATTTATTTGTGCATTGTAAGTCTTTATGTTTAACTTTCTTTATCATGATTATTCAAAATACAGTAGCTTCATTTAAAATACAAACCTAAACCCTAATTTATTCAAACCATAAATCTTAATTAGTTCTATTTTCCAAATCATCACAACATCTTGTTCCTTTCAAATATCTAAAGATTTTATTTTATTTTCATAAGCTTCAATCTTATTTACTTAAACCCTAATTGTCAAACATAAAACCCAAGAAACCCTAATTGATACATGAACCCTAAAGTTATATACTTACTGTTTTATTTAAATTGGATGAAGGTTTATTATATATTTTGATTGATGTTTGATGAATGATTTATTTATGATGAATGGATGTTTACTTTTATTGATTTATTTTGATTTCAAAACATTGTAAGAGGTATGTTGCCATATGTTGGGTGTTTTATTAGTTTTTGTCATAGAATTGTATCTTATTTATTATGATGATTATTTTTTCTTTAGGTATTTTGGTAGTTTTAATCTGTTTATTTAGTGTTTCTATTAATTTTGGTAGTTTTAATTTATTTTAGTGTTTTTGTCATTGTTGTCTTAGTTTTTAGTGTGGTGTTTATGTGTTTTTGGTTAATATTTCATTTGATTCTTGTTTAAAATTTGTTTCAAGTGTTTGTTTTATGTTAATATGCAAAATATTTCCTTGGAGAAAGAATAGCATGAAGCATGTCTCACCTTAAGGGCAAAACCAAGAAACCAAGAGAGGAAGGAAAAATTTGGCAGTAAGTGACACACTCAGGTGACACGGCACATGACACGGCCAGGAGCTTGGCCGTGTCCCACACATAGCCAAGGAAGAAGACCAAAGGAAAGAGAGTAAAGAAAAAAGAGATCAGTAGGTGACACACCCACTTGACACGGCCAAGCCACTGGCCGTGTCACATGACACGGCCAGGAGCTTGGTGTGACACGGCCAGTGGCTTGGCTGTGTCACACTCCATTCCAAAGAAGCATATATGAAGCAGAAGCGGACACATTCAGTGACACAGCCAAGCCACTGGCCGTGTCACATGACACGACCACCATCTTGGCTGTGTCACTCCATGGACTAAAGGAAGAAAGAAAACGCAGATTTTTGGAGCGAGGTTTTGTATAAATAAGAGGATTAGGGTTTTTGAAGGGAGAGAGATTTTTATCAGCCGTCAAACAAAAACTTAGGATTCCATTTTGTTTTCTTAGAGAATTTTGATTACACTTTGATGCAAACAGTCTAGATTAAATTTGTTTTTGCCATTGCAATTTTCTTCTAGCAAAGATCTGAACAAGAGATTCTTCAGAAGCTAAAGGGAGTTTGTAATTTGATTTTGTTCTCAAACTTTATCTCTTAAGTTTCATTGGAAGTGTATTCATGAATTCTATTATGTCTAAATTGATTTCTTTGAATTTTAATGAGATGAATATGTTTGATAGCATTATTATGAACTAATTTGATCTAGTCTAGGGTTTGTATGGATCTACTATGATTGTATGAATTGGTTATTGCTCTTAACTGAATTATTTCTCTAGCCTTGATTGAATGGATTGCTGTTAATATATAATTGATTGGCCACCAATTATGTGTTTAAGGTATTAGATGAAGGATTGAGAAATGAAGTCTAATGTTGGAACAATTCAATCAGGGAATTAGGTGAATTAGAAATATAACCTAAGAAAAAGATCATTTCAATTGTAACAAGATTATTTGAAAGAGGTTTGAATGCGAGAGCTTATTTCCTTGATTTGATTAATTAAGTTGCTTGAGATCTAATCTTTGAAATTAAATTGGTTGAGAGGAATAACCGTTCATACATATAAGTTAGTAGAGAAGTGCAAACCCTAGACCTTTCTATTAAGTGAATCAATATATCAGCTCAGTTTACTTTTATTGTTTTAAACTCCAATCGATCTGTTTTCATTAGTTGTTAGCAATTTAAATTTATTATAATTTGTTATTTGCAACCTGATAATCAATTAGCTTATCTAGCTTCCTTGTGAGACGACCTTGAGGTGTTCACCAAGATACTACAGCAGCCTCGTATACTTGCGAGTATAGTTCTAGTAGTGTTAATTAGAACGCAACAAGTTTTTGGCGCCGTTGCCGGGGAAGCTAATTGGCGTAATTTTTTATTAGGCATAAATATTTTAAATTATTTTTCATTGTTTACTTTTGATTTTATTTGTCTTTTACTTTTAATAATTCTTTCTTTCCAAAAATTTTGTTTATGTAAGGCAGGAGATCACTCGGAGGAGAACTATACCCAGTTATTCCAGAAATTCAGAGAGTGAAAAGGAGCAGAGAAGAGTTTGAACTATATACCGGATTTGACACAGAGGAGGACACTTCTGATTTTGAGTCGGATACTGCACAATCTACCAATATGGGAGATGAAAGGCAAATAACTATGAGGGATTTTGCTAGACTTGTCATTGGAACTTCCACCTCTTGTATAATATTGACAGATGCAGCAAGAAATTATGAGTTGAAGAACATCCATTACAACATGCTGCCATCATTCTATGGAGTTTCAAATGAAGATCCTTTGAACTTTATTCTGGATTTCTATTCCACCCCCAACACTTTTCCATTAGGAGGACTAACAGAGGATCAGTTGAGGATGAGGTGTTTTCCGTACACATTGAAGGATAGGGCAAAGAGCTGGCTTATGATGTTGCCTGAAAATTCTTTTACAACTTGGGAGCAAGTTTATAACAAGTTTATGGGCAAGTTTTACTCACATCAGAAGATAGCCGAATTGAGAGGGAAAATAGCTACATTCTCTCAATTTGAAGGAGAGCCATTTCATGAGGCTTGGGACAGGTTTAAGATGTTATTGATCCAGTGTCCACACCATCACTACCCACTTCAACTTCTGAATCAATTTTTCTACGATGGTCTAACCCAGCAATTTCAAAATACAGTTGATAACGCAGCTGGGGGAGCTATGGGAGAAAAGACTGCAGATGAAACTTATGAAATATTTGAAATGTTGGGAGCTAATTCTCAACAGAAAAGTGTAAGAGGAAGAAGTAAAGGGGTGAATCAATTGGAAGCCAATAGTGAGATGGTCAATCAGATAGCTGAATTGACAAGGCAAGTGCAGATGCTGAACATGAAGAACAATACCTCTTCATCCACTCAAGAAGTGTGTGGAATTTGTGAAACTTTTGGGCATGGAGCAAATATATGCCCCTCCGCATATCAGACTTATGGAAATGAAGCTGAGCAAGTCAATGCTATGGGGGGATATCAACCAAGGGCCCGGAATGATCCTTACTCAAATACTTATAATCCTGGTTGGCGGAATCATCCAAATTTTTCCTGGGCAACAAATAACTCTCAACAACCTTTCCATTTGCTCCAGAGACAAAACCAACCGCAGGGTCAATCTTCAAATTAAGTGCAGCCTAAGAGAGAGAGATTGGTAGTTTACAGGCCTTTATCTAAGTCAGTACTAAGAATCAAGAAATGACTAACAAAAGGCTGGATTCATTAGAAGCATCTTTTAAGAAAGTGGAGACTCAAGTGGGACAACTTGCACAACAGATGCAGATTCAACAAAAAGGGAAATTTTCTAGTCAACCTGAGCAGGTACAATCAGTGACTGTTCTTAGAAGTGGCAAGGTAATAAATAATAATGTTGAAAATAATTCTGTGAATGCAGGTGATCAAAAGAACAAAAAGGAAGGAGAATTAGAGAATGAAGGAGTTGGAGAAAGATCAATGGAGAAATTCCCTTCAGCAGATTTACACAAGGCAAGTAATCCTTACCGGCCACCAATACCATTCCCCAGCAGGTTAAAGAATGATAAACAAGATAAGCAATTTTCGGACATCTTCAACATGCTGTCTAAGGTAAGTATTAACTTACCTTTACTTGAAGCAATAAAGAACATGCCGGCTTATGCCAAATTCTTCAAGAAACTGAACACCAAGAAAAAAAAGGTATGAGCCAAATGAAAAGGTGATAGTATCAGAGGTAGCTAGTGCTGTTTTGCAGCATAAACTACCTCCGAAGCTAAAGGATCCTGGTAGTTTCATAATTCAAATTACTATGGGTAATGGAAAGGGGACTGATGGCATGTGTGATTTAGGAGCCAGTGTAAATTTGATGCCTTATTCTGTGTATCTTGAATTAGAACTTGGGGAAATTAAACCTACCAAAATGGTGTTGCAATTAGCTGACAGATCTCTTAGATTTTCGAAAGGGGTTATAGAAGATGTGTTAGTTAAGGTTGGTGGGTTGATAGTGCCTGTGGATTTTATAGTTCTTGACATGGAAGGAAGTAACCCTACACCATCCGCACACACTATTGTACTAGGTAGGCCTTTTATGGCTACTACCAACACCTTGATAGATATTAAAAATGGTAAATTGTCAATGATTGTCTTAGGACAAACGGTTGAATTTTCTATTTTTAACACTTCTCCCATTCCTACAACTACATTATATGAGGATTGCTCTTTAATTGATTGTATTGACGCAGTTGTTTCAGATGTTTTCTTGCAGATAGGTTCCTCGGATAAATTGGAGCTGGCACTGACCTTAGATCGTGGTTTGGATATTTTTTATTCAGAAATAGCCAGTTGCCTTGAGACATTAGAGAGTGCTGAAATAGAGAAACTTAAGGAGGACCTAGTATTTGAACTTCCCTCCATCCAAAAGGAAGAGAAGAATCCTTCACTTGAGTTAGAGCTAAAAGAGTTACCTAAAAATCTGAAATATGTGTTTTTAGAAGATCACAACACCTTACCTGTGATAATATCTAGCGAACTTAGTGAAGGGGAGGAGATGAGGTTGGTGAGTGAGCTAAAAAGATTGAAAAGAGCAATAGGTTGGGGATTGAGTGACATCAAAGGTATTAGCCCTTCAATGTGCATGCATAGAATCACCTTAGAAGAAGGAGCTAAACCTGTGAGGGAGACCCAAAGACGCCTTAACCCAAACATGAGTGAAGTGGTTAAGAAGGAAGTGCTCAAATTGCTGGATGAAGGAGTGATATATCCAATAGCTAATAGTGAGTGGGTAAGCCCAGTACATGTAGTTCCTAAGAAATCTGGAATCACTGTGGTGAAAAATGAAAATAATGAATTGGTTCCTACTAGGACTACTACTGGGTGGAGAATGTGTATCGATTATAGGAAGTTGAACAATGCCACAAAGAAAGACCATTTCCCTCTTCCTTTTTATTGATCAGATGTTGGATAAACTTTCTAGACACTCACATTATTGCTTTTTGGATGGACTTTCAGGTTATTATCAGGTGCCGACATCACCAGAGGATCAATCCAAGATTACTTTTACTTTCCCTTTCGGGACTTATGCATTTCGGCGTATGCCCTTTGGCTTGTGCAATGCGCTTGCAACTTTTCAGAGATGCATGATGTCTATCTTCACAGACATGATAGATGATTTTATTGAGGAAAAGAAAAGGTTTTTGCACATGAGTAAATTTTATTTTTGGGATGAACCTTACTTATTCCAGATTTGCAAAGATGAGATAGTTCGTAGGTGTGTATCTGAGGAAGAACAACTGAGTGTTCTTCATTTTTGTCATGACCTTCACTGTGGTGGTCATTTTGGAGGAAGAAAGACGACAGAAAAGGTGCTTCAAAGTGGTTTTTATTGGCCTACTCTATTCAAAGATGCTCAAGAATATTGCAAGCATTGTGACCGCTGTCAAAGAGTGGGTAACATTGGGAGGAGGAATGAAATGCCCCTTCAATCGTATATTGTTGTTGAACTATTTGATGTGTGGGGAATAAACTTCATGGGTCCTTTTCCCAAGTCTTTTGGTTATGAATATATTTTAGTTGCTGTTGATTATGTTTCAAAATGGGTGGAGGCAATCCCTACCCGTACTAATGATGCTAATGTGGTTGTTAAATTTGTGAAGAAATATATTCTTAGCAGATTTGGCACACCAAGAGTGATAGTCGGTGATGGGGGGAAGTCATTTTTGCAACAAACTTTTTGAGAAATTAATGCACAAATCTGGTGTGAAACACAAAGTGGCGACCCCATACCATCCACAGACTTCTGGACAAGTTGAAACATCCAACAAGCAAATAAAAGGAATTCTGGAGAAAACAGTCAACTTATCAAGGAAGGATTGGGCGAGTAGATTGCATGATGCATTGTGGGCATATCGGACTGCTTTCAAGACTCCTTTGGGTATGAGTCCATACCGATTGGTTTTTGGTAAGGCTTGTCATTTACCAGTGGAGTTGGAGCACAAAGCGTATTGGGCAATCAAGACTCTGAATTTAGACTTAGACAAGGAAAAGAGAGAACGTTTTCTGCAAATTTCAGAGTTAGATGAACTAAGGAATGAGGCATATGAGAGTTCGAGGATTTATAAGGATCGCACTAAAGCACTTCATGACAGAATTATAGTGCGAAAAACATTGAGCCCAGGTATGAAAGTTTTGCTTTTTAATTCTCGTCTCCGTCTGTTTCCAGGAAAACTCAAGTCTCGATGGAGTGGTCCTTTCGAGATAACTCAGGTATATCCTTCCGCTGCCATAGAATTGCTTAACTCTCGAACAAATGAAACTTTTAAAGTAAATGGACAGAGAGTTAAACCATATAATGAAGGGTTCCAAGAAGTAAGGATCATCGATAGCACTTTGATCTACGATCCTTAAGTCTTGCAGTAATGTCCAGCTATATGACATTAAAGAAGCGCTAAATGGGAGGCAACCCATCGGTTTGCATTTCTTTTCATAGTTGTAATTTTATATTCAGCAATTTTGATTTTATGTTTGGTTTAAATAAATGGAATGGGTGCTTTGATCGGTTTTTATTTTTCTAATGTGTTTCAGGGTTAATTAAAGAAGATGATTGCATTTTTTAAGATTTGGTGACACAAACAAATAAAATAAAATAAAGAGTCAAAAATGGCAGTGAGTGACACGGCCACTTGACACGGCCAAGCCACTAGCCGTGTCAAGCCAACCCTAAAATCACCAAAAACACACAGTCCCAAGCTTGGCTGTCCCTTCAATTTTAAAGTTTAAAAACACGTTTTAGCATTTTTAATTCATTTCAATCCCTAGTTTTGTTTTTACTTCCTTTCTCTCTCTCGACTTCTCTCTCACAAAACCTCCATTGTTGCTCTTTCAAAGCTTCCAAACTCCCATTAATTCTCAATTTCCTTCACCAAAACTGAAATTAATCCGTTCAATCTTCTTCCTCTCTCATAAAAAAATCAATTTAATTTGTTTAAGTTTCAAATTTTTTCAGATCTTTCAATATGCCGAGAACGAAGATGGTGTCCCACCATAAGAGGAAGCGACCTCCAACTGCAGCTGCATCTTCATCTTCTTCATCTTTAAAGAGAGCGACTCTTTTGGCTAGGGGTTTCTTTCCGACGAGGTATGTCAGCGATGAATCCCTTAATGCTCTTCATATTAGGGATAATTTTTATAGTTATGTTCAAAATATTGGGTGGGAGAACCTAGTCTCCTTTCGACCTTTGCAATTTCAAGAGCTTACTTTGGAATTTTTAACATCTCTTAAGGTTGAAAGAGATGAACAAAAAATTTGCTCTAAGTTGAATTTTAAATTGCTTGGGAAATCATTTGTGGTTAGTATTGAGCAACTGAATATTATATTTGGTTTCCATCAACACGGTGAAAGGTCTGTACCTAAGGATTTTAAACAACAATTTGCTTGGGGAGCATTGGGCTCGGGAACTTATGTGGCCAAATCGGCCAAAGCAACTAAATTAAGTAATCCCGCTTTGAGGTATTTGCATCGCTTTATGTCCTGTGGGTTCTTTGCTCGGAAGGAAAGCCCGGGTGTAGTGAAACTTAGTGAGCTCTTTTTCTTAGATTTCACGTGTAATGCAATACCCATTAGTACCGGCTATTGGTTGGCCGATATTTTTGATAGTGTGGCAAACAAAAAGAAAGGGGCTATTTGTATTGGAGGATTGGTTACCACATTGGCAATAGCCCTTCTTGATGATTTTGACCCGAGTACCTGTCGTATGACTAAAATTACGGGTAATGATTCATTGGATTTGGCCACACTTGAGAAGATGCATATGGTGGTGAACAGGGGAGGGGCCTATGTGATGGCTTCAGCTGAGCCAGAAGCACCGGGGGGCAAACAAAAGAGAACACGAGTCCAGGAGGAGTCCAACTCGGATTCTCTTGATTTGGATGAAGATGTTCCTACCCCGGATAATCAGGAGATACTTAATAGGATAGAGGCACTAGAGAGCAAGGTAGATCGTAACCATGCTGCGGTCTTCCAACAGTTGGACCAAATAAATAGCAACCTTGCTAAGATTCTGAGTCTTCATCCTTCGGCTACTTCTTCATCACATCCTCCTTCACCGTAGATCACATTGGCTAAAATCTTTTGAGAGAATTCCTTACTTTCTTGTGTTTAGTTATAGCATATTTGTGTTGTTATTTTTCGTTTTTGTTTTTAATGTTGACATTTTGGATATTTTATTTTATATATTGTATTTTGTTTTTTTTTTTTTGAACAATTGCTGTTTGTGATGAAAAGGTAGGGTTTGCCTCACAGAGGAACGATGGAAAACAGGTTGTACCTTCACTCTTTTTCTTTATTATCCTTGTTTCCATTGAGGACAATGTAATTTATAAGTGTGGGGTAATCTTTAAGCTTTCCTTTAATTCTTGTTTTGTTTGTCGTTGTATGTTATATTGTGTGTTGTGCATGGCATAATTGTTGGAAACTTATTGACTTTTCTGTGATTCTAGCATTATATTTGAGACTTTAGTATCAACATAGAGATTAGCATTTGAATTCATTCAGGATCAATTTTCACATTCTGCAAGTCATGACATATAAATCTTTGAGAACCCACCCTTTGTGAGTTTTGAGCCTTATAGATTGAATATTATTGTCAATTGATTTTCTTTTCTTAAGTGTGCACCTTCATGATTTTGCATCTCTAGAGCTTGCTTTTGCATACTAATTGAACTCACATTATGATTTAATCTCAAGTTTTAAAATGATGAAGGCAAATTAGGATTATCCCTTTAGCTTAAAAAGACCTCCCTTAATTATGAATTCCTTAGTGAGCCAAGTTGAGCCTTTGACTTTTTCTTGATTGATCAACACAATTCACAACTCAACATTTTCTTATTATCATCATACCTGCATTAAGGAATGGAGTTTCTTATGATATGACAATATGGTGGTTTAATTCATAAGTGTGGGGTAAGCAATTAAAAAAAATAGTATTGCTTTAGTAAGATTTGGGGCTGAAATGCATACTTTGCACATTGTATTTGACTAAGAGTCGATTATTCTTTTCCTCTACATTTTAAGCTAGATGTTCCATGCAATTATATATATATATATATAAAATAATATAAAAGAAAATAAAAGAAAAGATATATATATATACAAAATTCATATATTTTCTAGCATTAGTCATCAAAGAGGAATGTCGACTCATGTACCTTTCTTTAAGTATGCAAGTATGTGAGATTATCAAGGGTTGGTGAATATGCCATTTGAGGGAGCTATAAGTTTCTGAGCAAGAGTATTGTCTAATTTAGATACTCCATTTCTTGATGTTCCAACTTAAATGTCTTTTCTCACACCTTCACCTTAGCCCCATTACATCCAAATAAAAGACCTTTGGATTATTTCTTGAGAAAATCAATGAGAGAGATTGGATAATTAAGCAAGTTTATGGCAGTATGCAGTCATGAGTGGTTTGAGTGAATTAACCTTTGAAATCGAGTGAAATACTTAGATGAGAGATGAGATTTGTATGTCTGGATTAATGAATGAGTTAAGAAAATCTTGATTGAAGTAAATTGCAATTATTTATGGCTGAGTCTTAAAGGATTTCATCTTATATACTGGAATTATAGTTAAGGTTGTTTGAGTTTTTAATTTATGCCATGTGAATTTGCTTGAGGACAAGCAAAGTTTTAAGTGTGGGGTAGTTGTTTTATTAGTTTTTGTCATAGAATTGTATCTTATTTATTATGATGATTATTGTTTTCTTTAGGTATTTTGGTAGTTTTAATCTATTTATTTAGTGTTTTCATTAATTTTGTTAGTTTTAATTTATTTTAGTGTTTTTGTCATTATTGTCTTAGTTTTTAGTGTGGTGTTTATGTGTTTTTGGTTAATGTTTCATTTGATTCTTGTTTAAAGTTTGTTTCAAGTGTTTGTTTTAGGTTAATATGCAAAATATTTCCTTGGAGAAAGAATAGCATGAAGCATGTCTCACCTTAAGGGCAAAACCAAGGAACCAAGAGAGGAAGGAAAAATTTGGCAGTAAGTGACACACTCAGGTGACACGGCCAAGCCACTGGCCGTATCACATGACACGGATAGGAGCTTGGCCGTGTTCCACACATAGCCAAGGAAGAAGACCAAAGGAAAGAGAGCAAAGAACGAAGAGATCAGTAGGTGATACACCCACTTGACACGGCCAAGCCACTGGCCGTGTCACACTCCATTCCAAATAAGCATATATGAAGCAGAAGCGGACACATTTAGTGACACGGCCAAGCCACTGGCCGTGTCACATGACACGGCCACCAGCTTGGCCGTGTCACTCCATGGACTAAAGGAAGAAAGAAAACGCAGATTTTTGGAGCGAGGTTTCGTATAAATAAGAGGATTAGGGTTTTTGAAGGGAGAGAGATTTTTATCAGCCGTCAAACAAAAACTTAGGGTTTCCATTTTGTTTTCTTAGAGAATTTTGATTAAACTTTGATGCAAACAGTCTAGATTAAATTTGTTTTTGCCATTGCAATTTTCTTCTAGCAAAGATCTGAACAAGAGATTCTTCAGAAGCTAAAGGGAGTTTGTAATTTGGTTTTGTTCTCAAACTTTATCTCTTAAGTTTCATTGGAATTGTATTCATGAATTCTATTATGTCTAAATTGATTTCTTTGAATTTTAATGAGATGAATATGTTTGATAGCATTATTATGAATTAATTTGATCTAGTCTAGGGTTTGTATGGATCTACTATGATTGTATGAATTGGTTATTGCTCTTAACTGAATTATTTCTCTAGCCTTGATTGAATGGATTACTGTTAATATATAATTGATTGGCCACCAATTATGTGTTTGAGGTATTAGATGAAGGATTGAGAAATGAAGTCTAATGCTGGAACAATTCAATCAGGGACTTAGGTGAATTAGAAATATAACCTAAGAAAAAGATCATTTCAATTGTAACAAGATTATTTGAAAGAGGTTTGAATGCGAGAGCTTATATTCTTGATTCGATTAATTAAGTTGCTTGAGATCTAATCTTTGAAATTAAATTGGTTGAGAGGAATAACCGTTCATACATATAAGTTAGTAAAGAAGTGCAAACCCTAGACCTTTCTATTAAGTGAATCAATATATCAGCTCAGTTTACTTTTATTGTTTTAAACTCCAATCGATCTGTTTTCATTAGTTGTTAGCAATTTAAATTTATTATAATTTGTTATTTGTAACCTGATAATCAATTAGCTTATCTAGCTTCCTTGTGAGACGACCTTGAGGTGTTCACCAAAATACTACAGCAGCCTCGTATACTTGCGAGTATAGTTCTAGTAGTGTTAATTAGAGTGCAACATTGGGTAACTCATGTATTAAGCATCATGTAATTTAAATTGCTTTTATATTTTGGACTAATGTAAAGGACACGTTTCCACCTTTCGATGGGTGTCCTATTTAGTTTTAGACATGGACGATGTAAGGACATATTTCCATCCTCGGATGGGTATCCATTTATTTATTTTGTTTAGACATTGCTTTGATTTTAATATAATGATAATTTATTTTAGTTGTTGCATGTAATATGGATAATATTGTTATTTTTAAGAATTTTATAATATTAAGACTAGCAAAGGAGGCAGATTCCAATGAATCGGGCGTTGTGGGGTGCTGGGTCATTTCTCACCTTCCCCACACGTACCTAACTTTTTAAACACATTAAGGGGTTGGGGATTCCTTAGGAATTAAGTCATCCACCCCTTTCTTTTTTTCGGCCAGTCAGAGTGGTGACTCCATTTTCTCCGGGCTTAAGCCCGTGTTCTCTAAGACCCGAGCCTAAACAGTGCTAAAGTCGCAAGAACCATTCCACTTGGAGTGGGGGCAAAAATCCTCGTTCACACCTTCCTTCTTCTTTACAGAAATCTAAATCTAATCAGTACTATCTTGATCTTTAGACCACTCTTTTTCTTCCTCTTTCTTTTTGTCCTTTTCCCTTTTAAAATATAAAGTCTAAGACTTTCAAGATTGCGGACCTGGAGCTATGTTGGACAAAAAAGATACTCTTCCCCTATGTATTTGAGTCTTTGGTTGGACCTGACCAATTCAAGTCAATCATCCTCATAAACTAGCTAGATGTTTTCTGCTTGCTTTAGGTAAAAAAAAAAAGAACTCGATTGGCTATCTGAACTGCCTTTTTGGGTTTTATTTTTCTTTCTTTTATTTTTCTTCTTCTTTTTCTTTTTTTTTCTTTTTTCTTTTCTATTTTTTCATTTTTTTTCTTTTTGCCCTAGTTGTAAGAGAGTTGTCTTATTTGTACCATTTTATATGACTGGCTATGAATGGGGGTAAGATAAGTCTACTTTAGTGAAGATAAATCCTTTGTTGCCCTAATGTCATTATGTGATATTAGGTATAGTTCAGGTGACCTTCAACTTTCCCTATCGTCTTGATTGTACATCCTTTTCTTTGATCTTCTTTCTCTTTAGTAACTCAATGATCATTATACTTGTTATGAGTCTCATAATAGCTTAGGGTAGTTTATTGTGTTTACCAGCCAATGAAAAGCAAGCTAAAATCTTATGAAAGCTCAAAGGGACAACTAGGGATTGATGTCAATGGGGTTGATACTAGTTGTTGGCTCATCAAACAATGCCTAGATCATCTCTCTCTTGAATATACAGAGTTCAATTTCGCCTTGAAAGTTTGTTAAAGCATATTTTAAGATTGACTAGGACCTAGACACTAGTAATTATACAGGAGCCCTCTCTAAGTAAGCATACACAACTCAAAGCTATAGAATAGTTTTCTCGCCTAGTAAAGTCATTCGGATCATAATGCATAGATACACTAATTCATGAATATCAAGGCAGACTTGTCATTGGTTGAACACTATAATATCAAAAGCCAACAAAATTATAAATTCAATAAAAATAATTTATTTAAAAAATTTTAATTTGAAAAACATAATTAATCCAATTAAATACCAAAGAAAGCAAAATGAGATGAGCAACATTCAAGCTAAGGGAAGTTCATTGAGTTAGGCCTCTTCTCTCTTCACATGTCCAATACTCTCATCTTGAAAGGAGGATAAGACAATATCTTCCTCCAATCCTCCTCCTAACATGAAGGTTGCTGGTGGAGGTACTCTTCTAAATTTAGGCAAAGGATTAGGTATTGGGCTTATCCAGCTCATGTAGCTTACCACTGTCAATAAGATCTTGAATTTCATATCTTAATCAAGCACATTTATCTATCTCATGCTCTTGCATTTGATGAAATTGACAAAAGACCTTGGCATCAAAGTTTGATGACAGAGGATCGTGCAGTAGTCAAGGAGCCAACGACTGTAATAAACCCTTTTTTTGTAACTTATTAAAAACCCAAGACAAAGGTTTCCTTAGATTTGAAAATTGTCTTCTATTTGTTTGACCAGTTGTATTGACATCTATGCATTCTATGTACTTTGGCTGCCAGACTGATAATTTCCCCTCTTATTCTTTCTTACAGAAAATGGTTCTTCTCCCTTTCCCATTCTTCTATCTGTAAGCCAGCTTGGAGAAGATCTTTGAAATCCTTTATGAAAGTGTGAGACATCCGTTCATGTAGACTGGGTAGGACACCCCTTACTATCATTCGAATATGGTCAAACTCATCTAGTCTCTTCTTAAGCAGTGCATCCTTGTTTCTCCACCTCTTCACATTGCCAATAAAATTCTCATTTTTCTTTTGTCTGATAGTTTTCACCTCCATCAGAGCCACTTCCAGCTTGACATTATACTCATATTGCTGAATGAAGGCTTTGTATAGCATATTCCAATCTTTTTGGGTACTTTCCTCTAAGGTGTTGAACCAATTTTGCACAACAGGATCCAATGAGAGCATGAAATACCTTAGAGTTTAAGCCTTAGTATCTCTAGCAGACTGCACAACAGTGGTGTACTGCTTAATATGCAAGTGATGATTCCCTGTACCATTGTACCTAGCGAAAGAAGGCATTTTGAACTTGTAAAGAACTTCTTCATCTTGCTCAAATAATTTGTTCACCTCTGACACTTCCTCAGTTTTTAACTTCTTTTCTAACTTCTTCTCTTAATAAGCAATCATCTTCTCCACATCTGAAGTTTTAGTTTTTTCCACAGTTGATCTTTCCACAACCTTTGGCTCTTTCTTCCTATCTTGAGGATCTTGGAAGTATTGAGCCCAATCATCATCATTCATTACTACCTTGTCTGCATCAGAAGCTGCTTCTATTACCTTTGCCTTTCCTTTATCCTTTTACTTTTTACTACTAGTAGATGTTTTAATAGTGTTCCCTAATAGTGCAGCCAGTTGGCTTTTCATGGTCTTAGCCAGGATCCCCTTCAATTCCTCCATCTTAGATGCAAAAGCTTCATTTATCAGGTTCTAAACTTGGTCGGGATTCATGATTCTCGGAGTGAAATTAACTATATCTTCACTGAACTCTGAGTCACTGTAATAGGTTGGGTTGTCGTATATCCTTGAACTGCTGTACTCCAGGTCTATGAGCTAAAAAGGATCAATGCCATGTGATGTAATCATGTATGTATGTATGCATAGATGCATAAGTAACAAATAAACAAAGATAATTTGGATGTTTCTCCCAACCTTATAATTTTCACACACGAATGGCGATTATCTTTTCCTAGGTATATGGTTAACAAAATATCAACATGGGACATCTTGTTTTCAAAAAATTTACTCGGACAGTTTAACCACTAGTTGTATTCTCAAATATAGAAGTCAGTCCCTGATAATTCTTATTAATTAAGCCTTAATTTGTTGGATCAACTAAAAATAGCTTTTATGCTATATTATGGATTAAAACTAAATTAAAGAGTTTATTATAAATAGATTTCCTATTTGGAAAAATAACTATTAATTCATACCACAAATAAACCCATGATTAATAAATATTAGTATAAATTAGGCCCATAATTGAATTTTGATATTCTATAATTGACCTAAATAGTTGTAAGCTCATTTAAAAAATATTTAAGAAAATTTGTAATTTTCGAATGAAGTTAAAAATAATTGTGTTTCAAAGCTCATTATAAAATGGTTTGTTTAAAAATGAATTTTAGGCTTTGTATTTGGGCCATAAGGTAGAAAAGAATCTTTGATCCATTTTAGAAAAGTTTCATGTCCAAAGAACATCTTGAAAGTTTTGAATATAGTTTTGGTCTTTTCGGCTTAAAGGAATAAAAATTATTTTGAGCTTACAATATAGGTAGGTCATATTAGAAAAAAGTACAAACCAAATAAGAAATGGTTTAAACCAGGATATATTAATCATAGTCAAACAACAAGCATTTGGGTAAAAACCTTGAAACACAAAGCTTTAAGATTCCTGCTGGACCAATCACGAGATAAAGAGCCAAGAAGATGAAGAATGTTTTGCAATCTTATGTTCAAAGCTTCATGGATGCTCACATGGATCCATATGGCCCAAGCAGAGGCAAAGAGAAATTAATACTCTTGCTATAAGCATTAGAACTTGAGTATTTAGAGAAGTAAACCGCCTAGCGATCGTCCCAACATGAATCACGATAGCACTCAGCCATGCAGTCATGAGATCTACTACAAAACCTACTATCCAATTTGGAGCAAATTTTGTATTATATTCAGATATTTCATTTTTATGATTTTTATTCAGTATTTGGAGGGGCTTAGCATATTTGGACCTCAGAACTATTGTGTAGGCTACATGTGTTTTAGGCCTAAAGGTTTGCTAAAACTAGATTAGTGGCTGAGGTTAGGGTTATTCTTGTCTCCAAACAACTTGACTTAGAGTTTCTTAATATTGTAACGCTATTTAAACATTTCTTTTCCTCTGTGAAGAGGTTAGACAATTTTCTCATTGAATACAATATTATCTTGAGAGGTTTATATCTCTTGATTTCTTGGTTCTTGGTGGATCAAGGTTTTCTATAGTAGAGTTAATTACTTTGTTGATAGATTTAATTCTAAAATTCTCTTCCACAAGTTAGATTTGGGTCAAGAACTTGACAAAGGATTTAATTTCATCTTCTAAGAGATTGCTATCACTCATAAAGCGATGGGTCTCTAGTCATCATTCTACAGGTTCGCGTCAAAATTAGGGTCAATGGCCAAACTTTTTTGCTTCGAGCCATTAGGAGTTGGTTGTTGAAGGATTAAAGAGTTTGTATCCAGCACACCTATCGCAAAGGTAACCAATGTAATGACTGGTTGGCCAAACAAGGGTTCTCTCTTTCGCTAGGCATTTATCATCATAGCTCTCTCCCTGCTAGTCTTCATAAGCTAATAATGGTTGATGGTATGAGCGTCTCTTGGCCAAGATTATGCATCGATAGCTCCTAGTTGATTTAGGTATTTACCTCTTCTTTGTAACAAAAAAAGAGAAAAATCTAATATTTAAACTAATAAAATAATAATAATAATAATAATAACTTGAGTATTTTTAAAATATTGTTAAAAAATATAAATTAAATAAAATATATAATTAAAACTGGTGCTAGGATACTGTCTTAGACTAGTTTTAGAATAATAATTAAATAGTATGTAGAACTCATAATGCAATGGTTTGTCCTTTATATATTATATAATAAAATAATTAAGGAAAAGGTAACTAAATATACATATAATAAGTTAATTAACATTTATTATAAAGCATTAATTAACATTCACTATAAAGGAATATAATAAAATCAATTGATTTAATTAAAAATAAATATTTAATTAATAATATAAAAATATTTCATTAATAATTTGAAGGATAAAAATAAAATAATGAAAACATTCAAAATTAATTCATAGTCTACTTGTATTAAATATATAAAATTATATTTTTTTTTTCATTTTTTCATATTTAATATTATGTAAATAATTAAAGTAATTTTCTAATTTAGTTATAAAACGAGCTTGAAGCATATTCGCATGATGTTGTTGGACTAAATTTTAATGGTAATTTTTATTTTTTATAATTTAAATTAAAATATTTATCAATATATAATTTAAATAGAAAATATATATTGGATATGCTAAACAAAGAGAGAAAATAAATTTAACGTATGATTAGAAAAAATTAAATATAAAAATAAAATAATTATTCTTAATAATTATAAATAATAAATATTTTAATGCTAAACTTTAACAGAATTTAAAAATAAAGAAAAAAATAGATATTAAATGTAAAGGAATAGAAATATATTAATTATTAATTATTAATATTATTAAATAAAAATTTTTATTAATAAATAATAATTAAAAAAATTAATACATCATTTGGTTATTTAATTAAATCTTTGATTATTAATTTGGGTGTATATTTTTTTTTGTTTTATTTATATTTCTATAAATTTATTATTTTTTATTTTTTATATGTTATTTATTATATATATTAAAAGTTAATAACAACATTAGCCCATTTAAAAATTAATATATATATACATTATATAAATATATTAAATTTGCTATTACATGAATTTTATACAAATTGACATTAATATATAAAAAAGGTAAAATGATAACATACTTGTTGTCAAAAATTATAAATATAGAAGAAAAAAAAATATAAATATAAGCATCTTTAAGTTGATAAAAAATCTATGAAATATAAACTCGAATAATATAAAATTTTAAATTCAATTATAATTAATAGAATATTTATTTTAAATTATTTTAAGATAATTAAATTTATATTATTAATTTAAAAATTAAATTAAAATAATAATATAAATAAAAAATTTGAAAAGTACCATTTTAAAAATTATAACTCATAACGTTTACTAAAAATTAAAATGAAAATAAAAGAGGTAAAAAAATATATTTAAATTATTTTATTATTTTATTTTAATTAATAAAAATATAGATAAAAATGAAAAATAAATAAAAGGGTAAAAATATAAAAAAAAACAAAAGCAAAAAAAGAGAGTTAAAGTTGGAAATAAAATTAAAAAATAAAAGAAGAGTAAAGTAGGGGTAAAATTGGAAATGTAGTATTTATCCTTAGAGCAATTTTTTATTTTTTGAAATAAGAGCAATTTTAGTATATATATAATAATGTAAATGTAAATATAAATAAAAATATAAATAATAGTTAAGTTATATATAATTATTAATTTATAACCTAATTAAAGTAGCTTTGCAATTTATTAAAAAGAAGTAAATAAATATAATTTAAAAGTAATTTTTTTCATATGACCACAACAATGCCATTTTGAGTTTGTTTTCAAAATATGTTACTTCTTGTAATTTTTTTATTAGTGATTATTTGATTATTTGTTATTTCATATTATTTTTAATGTATTTATTTGTATGGATATTATAGTTATTTTAATATAATTTTATATATAGACTATTAGTGATTGATTTTTTTACTTTTTTTTTATATGAAGTTAATAAAAATAGATTCAAATTAATAAGAGAATCAAACCTGAAAATAGGATAACCTTTAAATTCACCATGTTTAATTTTAAGCTTACATTTATAAAATTATTGAATCTGACATATCATTTAAGTTTTAGATTTTCAATAACGGTTCAAATTGTTGAACTACGAATATATCTAGATAAATTGAATTGATTATAAAATTGAGAAAATTTAATTAAAGGAGTGTTGGGCTTATATAAAACTCTAGCAGCCTCATGCGTTCATAAATCGTAGAGAAATTTACGGAAAAAATTATATTTTCTATCATGTTTTATAATTTTTTTTTATTTTTACCAAGGGTAGTTTAGTCATGTTGTAATAAACTCATAATAAACTGTGTAAATTCATAAACTCATAATAAATGTATAATAAACTCATAATAAACCCAAAATAAACTTATAATAAACTATTTAAATCTGGTATTTTTGTAAAAAGTTATAAATTCTGGTAAATCTAAAAAATATTTTTAAAAATATGATAAATTTATTTTTTTTATTTTTTGGCATTTTTATAAAGATCTCAAAATTACGGAGTACACTGCATTTTGAGTTTTTTTTTCAAAATAGTGGCCGAAGTAATTTTTTTAAAAATCTATAAAAACACAGATATTTTTTTTTATTTTTATGTTTAATCATAAATTTTTTTTCCTATTTTATTTTTTTTCCTATTTTTTGTCTTTTAAAATTTGATTTTATTTATGTTTTTTATTGAAAATAATTTTTTGCGGTTATATTCTCAATATACATACAAAAAATATATACACAATATATATACAATATATATAATATATGCTGAAAAAATAATTTAAAATATTAATTTTATTATTTTATTAGAATATTTTTATTTAATAGTGAAGTTTAAAAAAAGATAAAAACTAAACTAAAAAAAGATAAAATATTAATTATAAAAAAAGAAGAGGTATTTTTGGAAAAAAAATCTTGTTTTATTAAAAAGTGAGGTATTTTTGAAATTTTGCTTTAACTTTTTATAAAAGTATAAATATTTTTATTTTTTATAATATTTTTGAAATAAAGCTTAGTTTTTTAGGTAGATTTGCAAATACTTATAAATAATACATGCATGGCCGGCCCTAGATATGCAATAGAAAGACAATTCAAGTTTTTACAAAACTATCCATAACCTTATTAAAATAAGTTTTTTTTTTAAATTTTTTTTATAAAATTTTAAAAAAATATTCTTTCTCACTACAATCAATATTTTACTTTAATATTTATCTTTTTTTAAAACTTTTCTATTAAATAAATATATTTTAATAAAATAATAAAAATTAATATTTTAAATTATATTTTCAACATAAAAAATGTATAAATTTTTATAAAGAAAAAAATTTTAATTTTGATTACAAATAACATATATAAAATAGTAAAATATATAAAAATATATTAATAAAAATCATAAAATTTATTTTTAAACAAAATTTATATATTATACATTAAAAATAAAGTTTAAAAATATTAATTTTATTGTGTAAATATTATATAGATGTTACATATATATTATATATATGTTATGTAGATGTTAATCATATGTGTGTATATAAAATTTTAACAAAAATAAAGTTAAAAAATATTAAATAAATTGTGTAGATATTGTATAATTTTTTGTGTATATTGTATATATGTCAATATTTATTGTGTATGTATTTTATATATATTGTGTATATGATCATTTTTTGTGTGTCCATTGAGAATATAACAATAAAAAATTATTTATAAATAAAAAAATAAACATAAAAACAAAAAGATTAAAAAAACATTGTGAAAAAACTTAAAAATGAAAAAAGGTATGCATGTATAGAATTTAAAAAAAAAGAAAGAAGAAGCTAGGTCTATAATTTGAAAAACAGAATACATATTTATCGTAACCAGTGAATTTTTCTAAGAAAAATCCTAAGAACCTTTTGAGAAAAGAAGACCACCTCTCTATAATTTCCTTTCTAGCCGATTCTTCTTTAGCACAAGTGCCCAAGGGATTTTAGTTAAGCTATCTAAATAACTTATGTTTATTTATACTAATTAAAATTACGACTAAGCATAGATTTTAGATATCTCTCAACCAATTTGAATAATTGAATTAAAAAATTCATTAATTTTTGACTTTCTTTGGACTGCATGACTTTCATAACTAGTATTCAAAAATATGAAATAAAATTAGGACAGGTTGAAAAGTTAGCCTTTGTTTGGATGAGAGTAAATTAGAGAAGAAATTAAATTTACTTTAATAAAAGAAATGATGATAATGTAAAAGAAATTTACTTTAATTTACTTTTTATTGTTTGGTAGATTAAATAAAAGGGAGAGCAATTTAAATTTTCTTTCTAATTTTGATGAAGAAAATAAATGTTAAAATAGTATTTCACTCACTTATACAGCTATTTACTCCCATTTACTCTCATTTCTCTTCATTTTGGAGAGAAATATTTTAGATATTGGAGAGAAAATTGAGAAATTGAATTTATTTTATTTTACTCTCCTTTACCTTACTACTAATTATACCAAATAAGAAAAAGTAAATGAAATTACACTTACTTTTCTCTCTTTTACCTCCATTTACTCCCAACCAAACAAAGGCTTAAAGTGAAAAATTGCCTATAAGACCTATAATTTTCTTTTAAAAAATAGAAATTTATATTGTATATGTCAGTTTCTCGCTTACTTTATAATTACACGTGGCTTGAAGGGATTTTTTTCCTTGATATATGGATTTTGCCTTTTTTTCCTTTCAAAATTGACTTTTGGGAAGTTCTTTTTTCTTCTTCTTTTTTAAATCTTGTAATTTTTTATTTTTATTTATATTTTTTATTTAAATTTTTTAATGTTATATTTTTAATATATACATAAAAAAATAAATATATACATAACATATGTAAAATATATACTCAACAATAAAAATTACATCTACAACATCTATAATACATCTGCATAATATTTTTAATAATTTATTTAATTTTTTATTCTTGCAACATCCACATAGCATTTAACAAATTTTTCATAAACTATACACAACTTAAATAATAAAAATATAACATACATACAACATTTGTAATATATCTATATAACGAAATTATATGTATTTTTTTTTATTTTTTTATAGATATGATATATAAAATTTATTTAAAAAATAAATTTATCTATTTTTATTAATATATTTTTGTATATTTTACTTTTTTTGCGAGTGCTATTTATTTTTTTATAATTAAAATTAAAATTTTATTTTTTATAAAAAAAATTATAATTTTGATATGATGAAAAATCATTTAAAATATTAATTTTTATTATTTTATTATAATATTTTTATTTAATAATAAAATAAAAAAAAATAAAAATTGATCAGTGAGAGAATGGACCGACTCTTAAGAGAATGGAGCACTTGATGAAGAGAAAAAGCCCACTCTTAAGTGATGGGCCCTAAGAAGTGTAAAATAGGGCTATTTTGGATTGGATGAAATTGGGTTTTGACAAATTAGTATTAAGTGGATACGTTAAGACAAGAAGATATGGATTGAGATGGCCCACTGCCTAACTCATTTTATCCTCACTGTATGCAAATTTTAGCAAAATTCCTTCGTTAAATAAAATCAGACTAATTAATAAAATTTTATTATTATATATACAGTACGGAGACACATCGCAAAGAGACACAAAGAGAGAGAGAGAGCGATAGGGTTTTGAATCTAATCCTCAAATAAAAGTCTCTTCTTTCTTGTTTACTACCATTCTCTCAGGTTTCCAACGATTGTATATTGATGATTTATTTATCTTTTTTTTTTCGAATTTTATTAATAACTTCTCTGTTTTCTCTCTTCGATTCAGCTTAGCTTCCATGGCATCCAATTCCAACAAAGATGTTCCTTCTGGTAAGGCTTTTTTTTCCTAATTTTTCTCTGAATAACAATTTATTTGTTGATGCATATGATAGCTGAGTTTTATATGCTTTATAAACGCAGATGAGAAAACAGAAACGTCTTCTGGGGAGTCTCAGTCTGGACAAAGAAGATCTCCCACTTCTCCACCCGCTGGATTTGCTCCTCCCAATGCTTTTGATTTCTCAGCCATGAGCGGACTTCTTAACGTATATTATTTCATTTCATATTATTTGTAACTTTAACAAACAAAATATATCATTCATGGTTTTTTTCTTCTTTCAATTCTTGCTAGTTTAATTGCAGACTAAAATATTTTTTTTGTTGTAATTTCTGAATATAGAAACAATTTGGGAACGAAATCATGTTTTAATATGCAACTCATATTAAGGCTGCCAATTCGATTAATCTACTTAAATTTGTATTTTAAGTGTTATTATTATTCTTTTGCTTTTGACTATCTTGTTTCAATGGTTGAAACTTGAAGATAGAAATGAGTTTTTATGATTTAAAATAGTTGAAAAGAAAGTTGTGTTTGAGAAAATCTTGGAAGATTGTCTGCAGTTCTGCTCAAATTTCCTGGTCACGCTATTTGTTATTCTCTATTTATACTGAAAAAATAGAGGGTGGAGTAGGGAAGGGTTGGGGCAGGAGAATTACATAGGGAAGACTAAAGAGATCTTCCTAGTGTTTCCATTTGCTGTTCTAGCATGAGTTTTAGGGATTTGCAGTGTTAGAAGAAAAAAAAAGTGAAATGAAGAATTCTCTTGGGCCATTTGGTAATAGTTTTTTTTTTTGTTGGGGCCAAAATTGATTTGGTTAAAAAATTTCAAATATGAACTTTGTCATAAATCAAATTTAGATTCGTAAAAACCAAGTGGCAAGTAGCTGTTGTACATTGATTTGGTTAGGAGATTTGTTCCTTATTCTTGGTCCGAAATCATTTTGCACAAGTAATGGCAAACTGGTCCCTATTTTCTTGTTGCTCTCACATCCTATCTGTTTATGAATATCCAGTTTTGGTTCATTATGGTGATGGCTAGTCGACAGCTACGCCTCTAGCCTCCTTAAATAGCCTTCATATAGTTGTGCCTTTTACTTTAGGTTTCAATTTTTTGTCATATGATTCAACAAGTATGATTTTTTATATGTAGGACCCAAGCATCAAGGAATTGGCTGAGCAAATAGCAAAAGATCCTTCATTTAATCAAATGGCGGAGCAACTCCACAAAACTCTTCAGGGTGTAGGTGCTGATGATAGTATCCCTCAGTTTGATTCACAACAATATTATTCTACCATGCAGCAAGTTATGCAAAATCCTCAATTTATGACTATGGCTGAACGCCTTGGGAATGCATTGATGCAGGTATATTTGAATTTTAGCTTCATTTAACTGCTTTCTTTTGGGCTGTGCATGTGCGTGTGTTTGCTTGCAAGTTCATATGTGTTAATACTGCAAAATTGGCAAAACCCATTTCTGAGACCCTGAACTCATCATTTAGTTTTGTTTATTGAGCCTTTATTCTTTTTTTATAACCAATTTTTTTCTTTTTGTACTAGTGAAATTTAAAAAAAAAAATTTGTTTATTAAGCAATACGATGTCACAAAAAGTAGGTGTAATTTTTAATTTTTTTTTAACTGTGGTTGTAGAATCTCATTTTTTCTATTCTGCCAAACAAGACCTGAATGTTTTTAATTTGGAAAGTTTGGGAGCTGAACAACATGCAATTGAAGAGAAGCAGACAAGTAGATGAAACTTGAAAAATTAAAGGGCTTTGGTTTATTTTTTAAATTCTTATTTTTTTTTAAAATGGGTTGATATTGGCCCTTCCCAAACCCAATACATTTTACATCCCTGGTATTTATTTATTTTCTATTGGCTTATGCATTATTTAAGAATCTAAATGGTAGATTGAAATTATAGATTACTTTCTTTAGGATCCATCAATGTCCCAAATGCTTGAGAGTTTGACAAATCCATCACAAAAAGATCAAATTGAGGAGCGGATGGCGCGAATCAAAGAAGACCCTTCTTTAAAGCCTATTTTAGAAGAGATAGAGAATGGTGGTCCAGCAGCCATGATGAGGTTTGGATTGTAGTAGCGTGATATTAATATGACATTTTAACCTGCTTACATAAATGTGACAAAAAATAGGATAAATTGCACCACTAGGTATTGAATCTTGGGCTAAATTGCAGGCTGGTCACTCATAATTATGTTTAGTGATGGAAAATAAAAATCTAAACCTTTACTTTGATTTGGAACTTTAATAAATCTCCCTTTTGTTTCTTAATTGTACAGTTTCATATTGGTTTTAATTGTAATCAAAACTAAAAGGACACACCATAACTCCTCAATTGGTTGCATAGCATATGTTTTATTCAAAAAATATCAGATAAGTATACTAAGAGATGACACATTTTTTGTGCCTCTTTATTTAAGTGTTCAGAAATACTTGATGGTTTTAAAAAGAAATTAGTAATTTTTTTGTGAGGTCTTACACTCAAATATATCACGTATCACGGCTATTTTGTCCATAACTTACACAATTACGAAAGGTTGTGTATTTAATTGAAAGGTAATGATTGATAACGATTACAAATCTGTGTAAGTTTTTTTTATCTTTTTGGTCATCTATCCTAATGAGGACTTTATTCAATTTTTATCAACAAACTTTTAATTGTAAACAATTTGGTCATGGTTGTTAGAATTGCAAAGATCCTTGTAAATTACCTCAGTAGAGAATTAATTGCTACTTACTTTAGGTCTACTTGGGCGTTACTGATAACATGCTTGTTATGTTTAAGGGAGAACAGCATCTGACACTAAGGTTTGGTTGAGGGCTGTATTACAAATTGAACACTGTACTTCAAAATATTACAATGTCAATCATGAACTTAATAAAATATTGCAATTGATATCCTCATTAGATTTTCATTTTACAATTATCAGTCATTTGTTCATGAAATCTTAATTATAAGGGTTTTAAGTTACTCGTTAAGTAGAAATTGTTTTTGTGTTCAATTTCTATAAACAACAATAATTGGTCCTTGAATTACAGTTGAAAAGATTCAACCTTTCTGTGAAATTTCCATGTAGAACTTGACTATTCTGTATAAAATGGTCCCAATTAAAATTTATTTCAATAACTACCATTTGTAAGAACACTTTTTGTGCAACTTATTATATTGGTACATGTTACTTGTACTAGGAAGCAAAACACATTTGAAAAGGATTGTGATAAAATATTATCGCAGGAGGCTGTACAATATGTTGGTACAAATAGCATTTTCCTTTATTCTATGGCTATTTGAAACTCCTAATCAATTTATCAAACAAAAGATGGATTGAGAGAAATTTTAGATTGGAAATTGGTTTATGGTGAGTATTGAAAGCTAACTAAGATTAAGTAGACACTGTAGCGTTTTAAAGTATGAGGTTAATTTTCTAATAACTCCAAAGTTTAAGAGTGCTAAGATAATTTCCTGCATATTTATTTATCAAATTATTGAAGGAACATAATACTTGCGCAGGTATTGGAATGACAAAGAGGTTTTGCAAAAGTTGGGCGAAGCAATGGGTCTTGCGGTGGGAGAAGGGGCAACTTCTGTAGAAAATCCAGGAAAGGATGAAGCAGAAGAAGCGGGAAATGAGGATGAATCGATTGTTCATCACTGTGCTAGTGTTGGTGATGTTGAGGTAAAGTATAGTTCATTTCTTGCTTTATTTTTTTTTGGTTCCTGTGATTTCGGAATAAGATTGACTAATTCTTGAGATTTGGTTGACATGACCTGATGTTACTTTTCTACACTCAATTCAACTCTTATAATCCTTGTTCTTGCTTTTTCTTTTGATTTAAGAATGAGATTGACTAATTCCTGTCATGAACTAGCTTTTTCTATTTGTAGTTTTCCATATAATCTAATGGTGATGAACTAGACTTTCCTTTTTCCAAGTTTAGCTCAACATTATCACTGCCCCCAACCCCTTTCTCCTTTATTATTCTTTCTTCTCTCACTTGTTATTTTCCTTTTCTGGAGCCTCTGGAATAATCTTTTTCTACATGATTTTGTGTTATTTTTTAAAATTTTTCTTGGGCGCAAATTCTTTTTTTTTTCTTCTCAATTTTTATAGAAGAATTGGCTGGCCCATTTGCATTAATCTATCTTGCTTGAATTGATGCTAAGTTTTAATTTGTGACTATAAGCAATATGCAATTAAGGGGGAAAAAGAGGTTAGATTTTTTGTCATGAAGAACTGTCGCTTTTGATGGTGAGTAGTGAGTAGTTGTCTTATGGTTGTTTTAGGGATTATTATTTTTTATTAATAGGAATAATAAGATCAGTTGTGAAGACTTTTTATTTGGATTCGAGACTATCCAATTCTAAATATTTTAGTTATTTATACATGTGAAGTTGTCTTATATGATATTGGTTTGTTTCTTTTTTCTTTTTCTTTTTCTTCTTTTGTGGCTCATCTCATTTAGGCACCTTACACATTGCACCTAGGCTATAGGACCCCTTTTTGCATTTAATATCTAAACTTACTGCTTGTCCTTTAAATTCTTTTTGGTGCTATAGAAAATGACATGTTGATTTTGAAGGTGGTTATCTAAATTCTTCTTGCAATGATACACTGTTTTCTTTAATATTATTGGTATTCATGTAATTTTCCTGTGAAGTTGTTGGTGTTGTCATATTTTACTGGACTCAAGCTATTTATTGTGTGGTGCTTGGGTTTGCATGATGGAACACATGGTTATTGGTACTAAGTGCACGGCACAAGATATAAAAGCACTTTTAAGGGGGATTTTAAGGTGTGCATTTATAAAAAATATACAATAAGCACTGGGGTTTGAGTAAATCAAAATTTTTGACCTTCAAGAATGGTTTCATTTTTAATTGTATGGTTTTGAACCATGTCAATTCTAGCCATAAAGGTACTATGAAGTGAAGCAGGGCATTAATAAATATATATTTATAATATGATTTTTTTTATTTAATCTATTTTCTCTAGGATTCGTATCCTATTCTTTTTTTAATCAATACTAATAGGACTAGAATTAGGGAAATAATCTTAGAAGGAATACAAAAAGGTATAAAGTAAAACCCTTCAAACTTGAGCAACAAACTTCTTTAAGTTTTTTTATTTTTTGAAAAAAAGGACCTTGCATGATCCCAAGGTCCTGTGTTTGGCACCCCACTTAAAGTTATGTGCCTAGGTGTCTAGACATGCATACGTTGTCGTGCTAGGGTAAATATCATTGTTGTATTCTTAACAACATTTTATGAAAAGTTTTGGTCGTTTAGATTTATTATTTCTTTATGCTAAGAAATAACTGTCTAATTTCAATTAATTGAAGTTATGCTTTGTAAATGGTGTATAAAGTTCTCTTTGTTAATAATTAGGGTTTGAAAAATGCATTGGCATCTGGTGTTGACAAGGATGAAGAAGATTCAGAGGGAAGAACAGCTTTGCATTTTGCTTGTGGATATGGAGAGGTATGATAATTTGTCAACATTGGCATTCTTTTCTTGTGTACATGTGTGCATTTGGGATTTTATTTAATTTTTTTGGCCATGGTTGGGGAGCGATGAAGCATTTGGGATAATTCAATAGATATATTAGTGGAATATTGAACTTGTAGCTTGAAGTTGGTTGATAAAACTTCTATGGACCTTCAAATGAATTACTAAACAAACAAGAATATTCCATTTTAGTCCAATTCCTAGTTGGAACTTAAGTTGTACCAAAACTTCAAAAGTTAGTGTCAATTGTACCTCAGGTGAAAAATGAGAGAAACTTTTATTATATTATTGCCGTTTGCCTATAGATAATTCTCTACTTTTCCTTTGAGGATGTTAAAAATGTTAGTTTTAATGCAATTAGAAAGAATAATTCTCATTCATTTCTGTTTATTAATTACTCCAAATACAATAGGTTTTTATACACAAAAAAAGCATAGCTAGCTCTAATTATTTAATCCTACAGCTAGCTCACTTAAGTCTTATAGCTAATAGTTTACCTTATACAATAATTAGATTTTTATACAACTACAAATCAACTAGCTATTGTTTGCCAATACTCCCCCTCAAGTTGGTGCAAAAATATCACACATGCCCAACTTGCAAATTAAAATGTGAAAATTTCCGTTGCTTAATCCTTTTGTAAATACGTCATCAAGTTGTTTGTCCGATGATACATGAAATAGACTTAGAGAACCATCAATCAATTTTTCTTTTATGAAATGTCGGTCTATTTCAATGTGTTTTGTGCGGTCATGTTGAACTGGGTTATGAGTTATGCTGATGACAGCCTTATTGTCACAAAACATGGACAAATTATCTTCACTAAACAATTTTAATTCCTTTAGTAACTTTTGCAGCCATAGTAATTCACAAATACCTTGTGCTATAGCTCTATATTCTGCCTCTGCACTTGATCGAGAGACCACACTATGTTTTTTACTCCTTCAAGTAATTAAGTTTCCACCCACAAGAGTGCAGTAGTCAGAGATTGATCTCCTATCATTAAGAGATCCAGCTCAATCTGCATCAGTGAAGGCTTCAATTCGAAGGTGACCATTTTTGGAGAAAAGAAGACCTTTTCTAGGAGCGGACTTAAGATATCGCAGAATACAGAAGACTGCTTGTAAATGAAGCTCATGAGGATCATGCATATATTGGCTAACCACACTAATTGCATAAGCTATGTCTGGTCTAGTGTGTGATAGATAAATTAATCTTCGAGCCATCTCTGATAATTTTCTTATGTCAACTGAAGTCAATATTCCTGCCTGTAGCTTATGATTTCTTTTAATAGGAGAATCTATTGGCTTACAACCCAACATACCTGTTTCTTGTAGAAGATCCAAGATATATTTCCTTTTTGAGATAAAGATTCCCTTTTTTGATCTAGCCACTTCAATTCCTAGGAAATATTGCAGTTTTTTCAGGTTTTTGATCTTGAATTCCTGGGTCAGGAGCTTCTTTAGTGGATCTACTTCTTCTTTATTATCTCCAGTTACCTCAATATCATCAACATAGACAATAAGTAGAGTAATCTTGCCCTTAGAGTGCTTAATGAACAAGGTGTGATCAACATTACTCTATTAATATTCAAAGGAAACCATGGCTTTACTGAACCTGTCAAACCATGCTTTAGGAGACTGTTTTAGTCCATATAGAATCTTCTTTAGTCTGCATACCTTTCCTTGTGTTTCTTTACTCTCAAAACCTGGAGGAATTTCCATATACACTTCTTCCTCCAAATCTCCATGAAGAAAAACATTTTTTACATCAAATTGATGTAAGTCCCAATCAAGATGAGCTGCACAAGTCAACAGTATTTTGATGGTATTCATTTTAGCAACTGGAGCAAATGTCTCCTGATAGTCTACTCCATAGGTCTGAGTAAATCCCTTAGCCACAAGTCTAGCCTTGTATCTTTCGATTGAACTATTGGCTTTGTGTTATACAGTAAATATCCACTTGCAGCCAACCAATTTCTTCCAAAAAGAGAAGTGACAAGTTCTCAAGTTTCATTCTTTGGAAGAGCATCCATTTCTTCAACCATTGTTTCCTTCCATTTGGGATCATTGAAAGCCTCTCTCCAATCCTTGGGAATAGATACAGAAGCAACCGACAAGATAAAAGCTCTATAGGAAGAAGACAATGAGTTTTATGAAACAAAATTAGATATAGGATGTTTAGTACATGACCTAACTCCTTTCCTATGGGCAATTGGCTAATCTAAATCATCAAATGAGTGAAAAAGTTGAGAGAACTCACTAGAAGAATCTAAAGAATTTTCAGGATGTGGGAGTGGCATTCTCTGTTTTATTTCTCCTTGAATATCTCCTCAAATCAGGTATATCCAAATGCCCAACATTCTCTTTTTGAATTAACATCTCCCCTAGTATAGAATCCTCCCTCTGAATAGGCTGATCTTCAAAAATAGATTTATCAAGAGTGACCAAATTAGGATTTTCCTCTTCTTTCTCATTCTCCCTCCGAAGAGGAGATTGAGGAAAACTAAAGGCTCAAATTCTCTAAAAGTGACATCCATACTAACAAAGTATTTCCTAGAGGAAGGGTGGTAGCACTTATATTCCTTTTGAGAGAAGAATATCCAACAAATACACATTTAAGAGCTCTAGGTTCTAATTTTTCAACATTTCTAGTATGAACAAAACAAACACACCCAAATATTTTTGGAGAAACAATGTAAGAATTTTTTCCTTGCAAAACCTCTAAAGGACTTTTAAAAGTGAGTGTTTTAAGAGGCATCCTATTTATAAGATAAACAACTATTAGGATTGCATTTCCTTAATAAGGTTTTGGAAGATTCATGGTGAACATGAGAGCTTGAGCCACTTCTAAAATATATCTATTTTTTCTTTTGACAACACCATTTTGGGCACTAGTGTAAGCACAACTATTTTGATGTATTATCCCTTTGGACTCTAGATAATTATGAAATAGCCCATCCATATATTCCTTTCCATTATCTGTCCTAAGGATTTTAATTTTAGCATCAAATTGGGTTCTGATCATTTTATGAAAAGATTCAAAGCAAGAAAATACATTACTTTTTGCCTTCAATAGGTATATCCAAGTTATTTTGGTACAACAATTAATAAAAAAAGTAACAAACCACCTATGACCAGTCAATGAAGTATTTTGAGTGGGTCCCCAAACATTAGAATGAATAGTCATAAAAAGAATTGTACTTCTATTATTATTCAAAGGATAGGAATTCCTTTTATGCTTAGCAAATTCATAAGCATCACAAAACAAAGAGTCAAATGAAATCTCTTTAAACACATTTGGGAATTTTTTTTCTAAGGCAAAAAAAGATGGATGCCCTAATTGTCTATGCAATTGTAATATTTTCTGTTTAAAATCCTTATTTCTGCCAAAAAATGTGTGATTTATACCAGAATCAGATTTGGGACTTCCATCCAAAATGTATAGGTTATCCTGCAGTCTACCACTGCCAATCATCTTTCCTGTTTGCAAATCTTGAAAGACGCAATTGTTTGGAAAAAACTCAATTTTACAATTAAGAGTTTTAGTAATTAAACTGATAGATAAAAAATTAACAGGAAAATGAGGCACATGAAGGATAAAAGATAATTTGATATTTGGAGTACAGTTAATAGAACCTGTTCCCGAGACATGAGTTACAAAACCATCTGCTATTTTGACATTATTTCCTTTTGGACACGAGGAATAGGTTTGAAATCCTCTTAAAGAGCCTGTCATATGTCTATTTGCTCCTGAATCTATAATCCATGAATAAGTATTATGGTTAATGGAAGAGTCATTACTTGAGGTTACAAGATTGGATGAATCGACAGTTGAGTTGGTGTTAAGTTGAGATAAAAATCGCTTTAAATTTTGAACCTCTTCATTAGGTAGATTGTCGCTTGAGATGGTTACACCATTTGTTGTCTTAGTCAAATTTGCTTGAGTCTTTACTAGACTGTCCTTTTTACCTCCACGACTTTTATTTGGTTTGCCATGCAATTTCCAGGAAGTTTCTCTTGTATGACATTGTTTTCCACAATAATCACATTGTCGAGGGTCTTTAGTATGTTCTTTAGGGTGTTCATGAACCGATTTGGCAGCTAATCCAGCTTTCTCAACTGTTCTTGTACACAACATAGCACTTATGCTTTCTTCTTGCTGTACATATGAATATGTTTGGAGTAAGGATGATAAAGGTTCCTTAACAAAGTACTTGAACTCTAATTTGATCATATTCTAGATTTAAACCTGCAAGAAAATCATAGATACGCTCCTCTAATAATTTTGAAAATTAACTGCATCTGTAGTGCAGTTAGCTTGAAAATTCTGATAGTAATCAAGTTCCTACCACAAACCACTTTAACTCTCTGAAATAGTCTTCTCTCTTTGTTTCGTTCCTTGAATTTTATTTTAAAGTTCATATTTTTTTGCAATATTACCCATTTGAGAGTAAGTTTGAGAAGCAACTTTCCAAATCTTTTTAGCTGTATCAAGTAGCAAATATGTTTTTGCAGTAATGGTTTGCATGGAATTGATGAGCCATGACATAACAAGAGAAATTTCTGAATCCCGATTAAATAAGGAATCAGTTAATCTAGGTTTCTTTTTTTTTTCTCCTGATATAAATCCCTGCAATCCCCTAGCTTTAATAAACAATAGACAAGATCTTGACCAAGCAAGATAGTTCATCTCATCAAGTTTTACAGGGCTAATTTGTAAAGAGGGATTATCGGTAATTAGAGGATTAGGTTTTTTATCATTTGCCATTTTATCTCTTTAGTAAATAGAGGCTTGACAATAGTGATCAAAATCAACAGTAGACAGAAAATAACAGTACCGTTGATATTTCCTATTCAAGACAAATTTCCAATTCAAGACAAATAGATAGACAGTAGGATGTCTTAAACGGAAAAAATGACACAGTAGGCAGTGTGGACAGTGAACATTAGGCAAAGTTTGAATAGTGAACGGTGAACAGTGACAAAACAATGTGTTTTAGATCGGAAATGGTTGGATCCGATTGGAGGGTACTTGGTCTGAATCAGAATGGCCAGAAATGAGATCGGAAGAAGAACCGGTGAGAAAAAGTTACGGGAAGTCGGAGCACACGCTTCACTCGCAGGTGCGTGAACAGTGACTCTAGAAGCTTTCGCCGGCGTGTGAGCTCACGTACGTCGACGTCTGGCGATCGGTCTTTGGAGACAGGCCGAACTCGTTGTGGGCTTCCTTCCTAGGTCGGTGGTGAGCACTTCTGAACAATGGTTGAGGGTAAGCAACTACCTCACCAACAGTGCGTTAACTGTGAACCATTTGCGTTTATTGTTACTCCACCAAAACATTCACTGTTCACTGTATTAGAATGACAAATCTAGTATACCATATTAGTTTTAATGCAATTAGAGAGAATAATTCTCATTCATTTCTGTTTATTAATTACTCCAAATGCAATAGGCTTTTATACATAAAAAAACACAGATAGCTGTAATTATTTAATCTTATAGCTAGCCCACTAAGACTTACAGCTAATAGTGCACCTTATACAATAATTAGATTATTATACAACTGCTAATCAAATAGCTATTGTCTACCAACAAAAAAAAATTATCCACTTCTTTTTGAAGCTAAATTTATTGTTGTATTTTCAATTATGCCCTCTAGTGTACTTATAATCAATCACCTTATTTTAGAAAAACTAATTCAATTAGTAGTCATAATAATGGTAAAACAGCAAAATAAACAAATCCTTAATCTTTGTTCCAAACACAAGTGGACAAAATTTTCAGATCAGGTAGGAGTATACAAAAAACCTATGAATTGGTAAACTAAACTTAGAATTGCGTGAATCAAATTTGAAAAATAGGTTAATCAAGCATGAGTTTGGTTTCGGTCCAAACCAAATTTGAATTTTTAGGTTAACAGTTCAAGTTATTGATTTTTGAATGGAAGTTAATCGAACTTAAGCAAACTGATATTAGATTAACCAAATCGAATATGATTTATAGGTTTAGGTTCGAACTTGAACTTGATGTGTATGTAATGTATATATAAGCGTATTCTTTAAAAATATATGAGTATATAAATTTAAAATTAGATAATATACACACATTTTTAGAACATGTTAATGTGAATAATTAACAGAGTATTGAGCAAATATTATGAAAATTAAAAAATATTTTTATTTTTAAGAATCACTAATGATCATACTACCTTATTTTTTCAAATCATACTTATAATCTTAACTTTTTTAAAACACACAGTTATTGACAATTAAGGAATAAAATTTTTAAATATATGACATAGTTATTAATAAATATAAGTTTATAGTAAATATTTTTATGTATAAAAAGAGTTTTTTTTTATTGATAATGACTTGACAAATTTAGTTAATCGAGTAATTAGTAATAGTTTATCTAATTCTCAGTGTTTAATAAATTTGCAGACAAATTGTTGTTTTCTTTTTTTGTTTTGGTAGCTTGGGAGTAAGTAGATGGTCTTTAAAATTGTGTGTCAGGTGAAGTGTGCTCAAATCCTTGTTGAGGCAGGAGCAAGTGTTGATGCGTTGGATAAAAATAAGAACACTGCACTTCATTACGCAGCTGGTTATGGAAGGAAAGAGTGTGTGGCCCTTCTGCTAGAGAATGCAGCTGCTGTGTAAGTTGATCGCAAATGTTAGTGATGACATTATTATTATTTTTATGTTGTAAATTTAAAATATTTGTATTACGATATAATTGCAGTACTCTTCAGAACCTGGATGGGAAGACACCTATTGACGTTGCAAAACTAAACAACCAGCATGAAGTATTGAAGTTGCTGGAGAAGGATGCCTTCCTGTAACTTCGTATGTTGTAATAAATTAAGACCAATATGTCTGTCTGTCTATGCCTTATTGGCTGGCTGCTGTGGATTGTTACATTTTAAGGGGTTATAGTTGGTAACATAATCAGTCAGTATTTATTTTTATTTTTTTTTCAAAATTTTTTTTAAATATTTATTTGAAAAAAAAACAACAAAAAAAAACATTTGTGGGATTGCTTGGGCATGCTATTTTTTTTTTCATGTTATTATATTCCCTGGTTCCAATTTCGTCTGTATTTGTTTGGAATTAAAAATAAATAACTGAGCTTTTCAAATTATAAGTGGGTGAAGAACTTTCAACAGCTTGTAAAAAGAGTATTTGAAGAAAATATAGCTCAGTATGTCATATTTATTATGAGATGTGTTCAACCACTTATTTTTGGTATTGTGCGAGTGTGTGTTCTTGTACGTTCTTGAAAAAAAAAGTTTAGTTTTAAATTATTAGCAATCACACAATCAATAGTATTAGCAAACTAATGTTATAACTTTATCATTTAAAAAAAGAAGAAGATTAGAATATCTATAATACCATTTGGAATTAGTTGGAAGGGATGCCAAATGGCCAATGTACATGTTATTTGTGAGATAAAATGTTATGTAGTTTCATTTGCCATCTCATCATCCATCTTCCATGAATGGGCAGAAAATGACAAAGCATTGTATTGTATCATGTCTTAAAGAATGACATTTTTACACATTTTAATTTTTTTTTGGGTAAAATATATATATAGTCATCTTTAATACAATTATATGCATGGAGGTAAATAAGTCAAATAATAATAATAATAATAATAATAATAATAATAATAATAATAACAGTGAAAAGGAAGCAAAGCCAAAGCATATGTATATATTTATTAGCAGTAAAAGAAGTGAAGGAACTTAAAAGTTGAGAAAAGTGAAAGATTATCCCATCCTCACTTAAAATGGCAACATGCAGGTAACATGGCCTTTGCTGATAAAGACAGCAAGAAAGGAATATCAAGCCAAAAATTAATAAATACGACAATGGACAACCCATATCACATGATCTAATTTATTCTATATAAACCTATACACTAATTATTATCTTCCTGCCTTGCCTTGTCATGTTGATCATTTGTAATTAATCAGTGAACAAAAGCTGATTAATTACAAATCTCATCTTTGTTGTTGTGAAAAGTTGAGAAAAAAAAGTGAACAAAAAATGGAGGAGAAAAAACAATCCTCATCTGTATCAGACATTGGCGCTTGGGCTACGAACATTATTAGTTCTATTGGAATCATAATGGCCAACAAGCAACTCATGTCTCCTACTGGTTTTGCTTTTGTCTTTGGTGAGCTTTTTTTTTTTTTTTTTTTTTCTTTTTTTCTCTCATTCTTGTTTGTTTTGTGTCATTGTTATGTTCATCTTTATTGAGATTTTCAATTTGCAGCAACAACTTTGACTGGCTTACACTTTTGTGTGACCGCATTGGTTGGCTTGGTATCGAACACTGCCGGTTATTCTGCTTCTAAGACCATTCCTTTGTGGGAACTTGTTTGGTTCTCAGTTGTTGCAAATGTTTCAATCACAGGGATGAACTTAAGCCTCATGCTTAACTCTGTTGGATTTTATCAGGTAATAAGTAATCATTTTTCTTTCTTTCATTCCGTTATTTATAGTAATTGTTCGATTTTTTTTTTGTTTTTCTGTAGATTTCAAAGTTAAGTATGATTCCAGTAGTTTGTGTAATGGAATGGATTCTTCATGGGAAACATTATTCAAGGGAAGTGAAGGTGGCAGTGATGGTGGTAGTTGTGGGTGTTGGTGTCTGTACTGTCACTGATGTCAAAGTTAATGCCAAAGGCTTTCTCTCTGCTTCGGTTGCAGTCTTGTCTTCATCTTTACAACAAATTGTAAGTTGTTCTTCTTCCAGGGGTAAACACAATCAACAATTCGTTTCATTTTCAATTAGGCCTTGCTCTAGCTTCTTTAAGGGTTTCTGTTGGTATCGAGGAGTCCAATTACTTGGATCTTGATGAGGGAATATATTTCTTGACTTGACATCATATTTCAATCCAAAATCTTAAAGCATTGGTTTTATAGATTCTTTTAATTTATATATTCCTCATTAATCTCCAGCGTAGAATTTCTCTCACATATATTTCAACGGTTTGAACTCGCAGTTATTGAGTTAATTAATTTACTTTTATGCAACAGTCCATTGGCTCCTTACAGAAAAAATATTCAATAGGCTCTTTTGAGCTGCTAAGCAAGACAGCACCAATACAAGCTCTATCTCTTCTAGTAACAGGTCCATTCATTGATTACTATCTCACTGGTAAACTTGTATCAGATTATACATTGTCTCCTGCAGCATTTGTAAGTATTGGCTAATTATAAGTTTTTGCTTGGATAATTCCCTTGAAAATTTTATGTTTCTGATATGATTGGTAAATATTGATGCAGTTTTTCATAATGCTGTCATGCTCATTGGCTGTGTTCTGCAATGTGAGTCAATATCTATGCATCGGACGTTTCTCAGCAGTGTCATTCCAAGTTTTAGGACATATGAAAACAGTATGTGTGCTTATATTGGGTTGGGTACTTTTTGACTCACAACTTACAATTAAAAATATAGCTGGAATGGCAATTACTGTTGTCGGCATGGTTATTTATAGCTGGGCAGTTGAGGTTGAGAAGCAAATCAAACCCAATTTTCTATCAGAAGAAGATATCAAGCTTTTGACTCATCAAAAACAGGACATTCCATTGCCCCAATCTAATAATGTATAAATTAATTGGTCCATGGCATTGCAAAATGTGAACCAACCAACTTCATATTTATTTATTTCTCTTTTTAAAATTTTTGTCAATCTTGAATTTTCTGTTTGTTTTTGCACAGGTCAATTAAGTTATAGGATGCATATATACATTGATAATTTATTATAAAATCTATTGATGTGAATAATTATTAATTGCTTTGTTTTCTTTTTAACAAAATAAAATGTATATTGGAATTGTTCATTTTCAAAAATATATGAGCTAGCTTTTAGGATTAACTCTCTCAAATATATATTAAATAGAAAAATGTAATATGGTATTGGAGTTAATATTTTTATCTGAATAGTTCGAATAATGACTATTAAAAATATAAAAATGTGTTTGAAAATTTAATATGATATCAGTGTTAATACTCTTATCTGAATAATTCGAATAATGACCATTAAAAATATAAAAAAATATATATTTCTAGCTAGGTGCCTGAGCAGTGGCTACTATATTTGTACTTATCAAACATTAATTGAATAGTCTAATAATAAATAATTAGATAAATTCATAAATTATAAAGTTAACATTATAGCTCATAGACTTGCAGAATTATAGTTTGATCCGATTTGTATCAATCCTAATTCAATCCTATTAATTATAATTATATTTAATTTTAGACACATGCATTATTCAAGTTAAAAGAAGAAGCAAATTAAGTTAAAAACTGCATTTTATAAAATAGGGTTAATGACCTACTTAATTTCGAGAATATATTGAGTTTTCTCGGTCTAATCTCAACTTTTAATTTTTATCAGTTAATATGGAACCATTATTATTTTTTGTCAAAATTATACAACTAAGGCTTGGAAGCAACCGAGCCTAGCTACTTGGACGAATGAGCTGGCAAGCTTAGTTGGGAAAGGACTTTCTAACTTGAAATTCATGGTTTTGATCATATTTTTTCCTTTAATCTAACTCAAAAAAATAAAATAAAAATAAAAATAAAATGGTGCCACATCATTTTCCCCTTTCCACTTGCTTTCAACTATAAAAAATTCTCCTTTACCTCTATTTAGTCTCGGTTAATATTTGATATGTATATTAATCTTTTTGTTTGTGATACAGCCCTAAAACTCCCTATTTTCAATTCTTCAATCCCATGTCAAACCAACGCCAACAAGGCCAATAGATCCAAGCCACTGAGCTCATTCATTGCAGCATATCCATAGAGGGAGAAGTGACTGGCCCCATCCCCACTCATATATATCGACGATTAAGTTGTAAAATGTATCCATGAACCCTTTAGTAATTAAGTTGTGCTTATGTATTAAATTTCTCAGTAAGTTGTGTTAGGAATTAAATGTATTAAAGTCGCAAATTTCCATTTTGTGGATTTTCTTTCATTTTTTCATTTTCTAGATCTTCATTTCGTCTTTTATAATGTTCTAAATATAATGATATTTATGAACAAAAGCATTGTTGGATATGCAAATTGACAAGTTGAGTGGATGGATCCTTCCAAAGTTTCAATATATATATATATATATACATATATATTAAATAATAAGATTAGTCAATAAAAATAAAAATTAGATACAAATTAAAAAATTGATAAATTTTAAAAATTATGATTAGTAAATAAAAGTAAAAATAGATACAAATTAAAAGATTGATAATTTTTTTAAAAAAATTATGATTAGTACATAAAAATAAAAATAGATACAAATTAAAAATTTAGAATTTTTTAATATTTATTAGAAATTTTTATATTTAATATTATATATGTGGATCCAATTAATATTTTCTTATATTTTATATTATATATGTGGGTCTCATTAATATTGTTTATCAAATAAAATAATTAGGGTTGAGCACTAATCTGGTGATTTTTGAACCAATCCAAATATCTACACCGAAAAGATTCAGAACTGAAAAGATCGGTTGACTTTTGACTTTCTCCGAATCGAACCGTACCGATTTTTATAATATGGAGTAATTTTGGAGATTAGATTATATTTGAACCGAGAATCAAATTGTACCGAACTGAATAACTGAAATAAAAATTGATTTATTATTAATAATATAAAATTATATTTTATTATATTTATTTATTACTTAACATTTAATATTATAGATAATTAAATTATACTAATTTCTTAATTTAACTAAAAAATAAAGTAAATATAAATATAAATATAATTAATAGTTATATATATATTTTAATTTGTCAATTAATCAATATTGATTTACATATTTTATAATATTATTAAATTAATAAAATATAAATTAAATATTATATTTAATATTATTTTACATGTTGTGCCAAACGCTAATGTGAAAATATGAGACTCAATATGAGTGGTGTTATTGTTAAATTATTTTACAAATTATTTTTTGAATTAAATTTAATTGGAATCTAAATTATTTATTGGATTTAATTGGTTTAGGTAAAAGTTTATTTATTTTATTTATTATTATTTTTATTTAAATTAGAGTTTATTTTAATTATAGTTTGTAATTGCAAAGAGTATAGTTTAAAAAAAAGCATACGGAGTTTACCTAATTTTGATTTGTCCACCTTTTTTTTTTTTTTAAGGTAGTAAGTTATTTTATTTAGAATTTGTAATAAGTTAATGTTAGATATTGACATTTTGATCATGAATCTTGATATTTTAATTATGGATAATGGATATTGGCATTTTGATTATGGATATTAATATTAATATTTTGATTTTATTTTATTTTATTATAAATATTGAATATTGAGTATTTATAATAAATTTATTATATAATAGTTTTAATTTATTATTAAAAAGTTTAAAAAATACAGTTAAATCTCTAAATATTCAAAACTTTTAATCGAATTTCACTGAAAAATTAAAGCAATACAATAAAAAGATTTTTTTTTAGTTTTGGAGCAATTTTAGAGATGATATTTTAAAAATCTTCAATATTTGGCTTGATTTTGAAGATATTCTAATTTTCGAATTACTTTAGACCGTACTCACTCCTAAAAATAATAATAGCATTAACTCTGCCGTTAACAGATGGATCAAAATATTAGTTTTTTAAAACATCCAAATTTATTTTGCCTTAAATTTAATTTAAAAATAAATTCATATCATCGTTATAACTTAAGGAACAAAAATACATCTTCTCCATTTATTAAATAACACTACTGGAGCTTATATTTTATGTTTTTATATTTTTCCTATTTTAAAGTAATTAAATCAAAATAAAAAAGGTTCAAAACTTAAAAAAATAAAACTGAGAAAATCAACTAAATAGATCATATTGTTCTTCCTCCGCCATTCTTCATGGCATGCAAGGAGTGATGAAAGATTAGAATAAGAAAGTACTTATACATCTTGTCTTTTTCTTTTTGATATCTAAAAAAGATAGTGCATCTTGGATTTTCTCAATTTTGCTGGTTATTTATTTATTTTTTTTAGTGACTGTGGTTTAATGAAGGGCTAAAATAGTTGATTTAAGAGCAATCGAAATATGAGGGCGAAACATTTCAAAAAAAAAAAAAATATATGAGGGCGAAAATACACACCTTCTCTCTAATTAATTTATTATAATATATTTATTATTTATAAATTTAAAATTTTATGTACATTTTTAAAATTTATATTTTTAAAAATATATTTATTATTTTAACATTTAAATGTTTTTATTATTTAAAAATATGTATTTTTAAATTTCAATTCATATATTTTTCCCCTAATGTTTTAGCAAAAAACATTTGCCCTTATATACTATGTTAAGTTAGGGATCAAAATAATTAAATTATATATTGAGTTCAGGGGCGGGATTACCTTTATGGTTATATATATTATTTTAATTCATTTTTTTCTTTTTTCTATCAAGTTTGGAGGCAAATTTTGAAGTAAATAAGATTTCTAGTATCAAAAAGAGCTAATTAATATGTCTACGAATAGTAAATTAATTCTTTTAATTTATTTCTATTTTTTAGTGAAAATTTTTGAGTTTCTATTTGATTCAAATGTAAATGTTTTTTAGTTTTATTTGTAAAATTGAGTTCTAATAAAAATGAAATAGCATCCTAAAGTAAAATATTAATTAATTATGGGAACTTTGCAAGGGTAACCAGAAATGTTGAATTGCTAAGCAAGAAAAAAGAAATATTAGACCACCTACAATAAAATTTAATGGAAAGCTAAGTCAATAAAAGAGCATTTATTATTTATTTTCATTATTTTATTAGAAAGTTCACTTTTGAAATAAGATTCAGAATTAGAGATAACAACAATAATGTTTAGCATTGGATCTTAGAGGCCTAAGGTATCTTTGTGAATATTTGATGAACACATTGTAGCCAGTAACATTTGTGAATGCTGCGATTTTTATGGAAAAAAAAAGGCTCAATTTTCCTTCGGCCTAAAATTAAAATTTTAACTGTAACTAATATTTCATCTTTTAAAATTTTCTCATTTAACCCTACAGTATCACTTAATTAAACCTGCAATATGAATTTTATATGCAATTATCATGCTTGTATGAGTAGAGTAATGAGTATGGATTTGATGAAAAGAAATGGAGGAGAACGTTTATTTTTAAATTTATGATTTGAAATTCTATGATTTTCGCTTGAAGAGGTTGAATTATTAATTTTGATTATGTTTGAACGATGAGCAAATTTGTCTAAAAGATATTGAAATTTGTTTTGGAGAAACTCATTTGGGGAATTTGGGCAAGATGAGAAAATTTATAGTTATTTTAATTAGTGAATGTCATTCTATTTTAACAGCAGAAACGACTGGGAAGAAGAAAAAACATTTTATCAATTTCATGTGAAATCCAATAAATCATTTGGGTTTTCATGAAATGGTTAAGTAAGATTAAGCAGAAACTATTTCTCTTTAACAAGCTTCACTCCCACTATTAAATCAAATCAAAATCTGCCTAAAATCTCAATTCATACTGGGAATAAATCAAAATAATTCTGAAACCAATAAAGAAAATTCTCATATATATATAAAGAAAAGCAATAAAAATTCCAAAAACAAACATTTATCAATTAGAATCTTGACTTTCCTCTTCATCTTCATCATCCAACAAAGGCAGAGGCATCTTCCCATCGCCTGAGACGGTGTAGTAGTCAGATGGAGACAACTCACTTAGCTTACCCAATCTGCTCTCATAGTCTTTCAAGAGGTCAAACCTACAATCAAAATTATTTATTAATTCATTAATTATATTATAAAATTAAACTAACTAAATGAATGAAGTTGAAAATACCAGCATGCCAAACATTGATATGGTTGATACCCATCATAAATTTCTTTGACATCTTCTTCAATGGTTTTTTTATTGCAATTTTTCCTACCATGAACCTTAATTAATTTCAAAATGTACAAACAAATTAATAATGGCCACATATCTGTTTAATTATTCAACAAATAAAAAAATAAACCAATAATACTTACCTCTCTTACAAGGCGGATAGTTTCCGTATCGATTGGAATTTGATGGTAAAATCCAAGACACATTAACATATTGGCGCAGGTAAAAGGACCAAATCCTTTTATCTTCATAAGGTTCTTTTCAATTACTTGATAAGCAATTGCAGAGGAAGGATCATCAAAACTATCAAGATCAAGTTTTCCAGAATCGACAAGAATAGCAAGTTTAATAATGACTTTAGCCCTAAATCCAAGATTGCAGTGTTTCTTTAAGTAATTTTCATTTACAATGGCTAATTCTCTTGCACTTGGAAAATTTGATCTTCCCCAGTCTATTTTAGGACGTTTATTTCTTCTACCCCTCCTACTTATTATGCAATTTGCTGCTCCATATCTCTTTTTTGCAAGTGTACATTGAATATCACAAAGGGATTGAGCCATCTTCAGTGACCTTCCCCACCTATATATTCAGTTTATTTTTCATATTAGTATATATTCTTTATTTATTTATTTACTTAAGAAATGTGAAAAACATGAATGAATGAAAAGAAATTTTAAAAAAAAAAAACTTACGAGTAGTTGCAAAGGAGAATAGACTTGACAGCATCTTCAAAGAGAGAAGCTGATCGAAACAGAAAACCAAAATCCTTCTCTTTTGCTTCTTCATGCTTTTCATAAAATCCTTCCACTTTATTATTTAGTCTCAATATCCGTTTCACTTGCTTCTGTCAATTAATACAAATACTTATATATAGACCTAACTAATAATATTTTTTAGTTTAAAACTACAAACTAAATAAAATCATTTTTTATATTATTATTCAATTGACAATTTATTTTTTTTGTTGGATTTACATATGGGGTTGCACATCCCATCCATATTAAAATTTTTCATTTAAATAATATCAAATTTAAATATATTACAAAATAAAATATAAATATTATAAAAATACCTCAATAGCTTGGCACTCCGAATCAAGTAAGAAAGGGAATTGATGAATAGTGATGTTCAAAGAATTATCATTAGGAGAGTGTGCAATTGAGACAAGAACAGATTTAACATCATCATCGAGACGTAAAGGACAACGTAAAGTTTTAGTTTTAGAAATCCAATTATTAGGAGCCATCATAAAAAATTCATGATTACATACCCTTTTCTCTAAATCTATTCTCTTTTCCTCCTCTAATAATTACATCTTAAATTTATAATCTATGTAACACGTTTTTCTTTCTTTTGTTTTTTAATTCTTTCTAGCACTGTTTAAACAAATACACACTAGAATTTATATTTTCTACATATATTTATACACACAAATAGAGAGAGAAAAAATATATATTTAATAAAGAAAATGATTCAGTATATTTTCAAATCTTTCCCTAACAATTAATTAAATTGAATATAGAAGAATAATTTACTCCTTTTATTGTAATTATTTTCCGCCCTTAATTTCCTCTTTAGTCTTAAATAAGGAATATATAATTTAGTAGCCATCGCAATTGATAATGCTAATCTTTACGGCCCTAATTTCTAGATCATATAATCTTATAAATTAATATGCCATAATTAAAATGTATTTCCAAATAGAATAAGAAACTTTTATGTTAAAATACGATCAGTCTTTTTTTTTTTTTTAAAAAGCGCCATATTAATCATTCTTTTTTAAATTTAAACACTCATATTTTCTATTTTATTATTTAAGTTCACTATATTTACATAATATGACTCTCATAAGGAAAGTAAGACTTAGATTTTTTTAGATTTTTTTTTACTTAGATTTTTTTAGATTTTTTTTCTTTTCACAGTTCATTACTTTCTTAATCTTATATTTATGTAGTTTCCTAATTAGTATTGCCGTAGTACAAATCAATTATATATATTTAATTAGTTTAACAAAATTTTATTTCTTTCTTATTTGGATCACATAATCTCAAGAAAAAAAAACTTTTTTTTAATAGTTACAACATTAATTTAAAATTAATTATTTTAAAAAAAGTAAATTTATAAAGGCCTTATGCATTTAACATTCTATTTGAAATAAATAAATTTCATTCTAAAATCTCAATTTCTATGTGAAATTTTCAATTGAATTTCACATAACTAACTAAATAAATATTAAAAAAAAAACTCAACTCATTTTTTGCTTTACTCTTCCAAACCCTTCCTCTTTTTTTATGTCTTCTCATTTCTTTTTATTATTATTTCTCTCTTCTGTCTTCTTTCTTCTCCTTTTGTTTTCCAGTTTATAAGCTTTTTCTCTTTCAAAACAGAAAATAAAAATTTAAATAAGTTTTATTAAAAAGAAAAATATTGATTTCTCATTGTTTTTCCCTCTATAGTAACATCTATTAAAAGGGAATACTTTTGTTTTCCGATTTCCTTTAGAAAGTCAACTCAATTTTTTTTTATGTTACATAATTTAAAATTGTACATAATTAAAGACCTTATTATTAAAAAAAGAAAGAAAAAATAAACCGGCTGAATTCAACTATTGAGATCCACAAAATTTAACAACTAAATCAAAAAGTTTTATCAAACACCAACATAATCCCTACATAAAAAATCAAACCTTTTTTTTTTTCCCTAAACCTTGGTTTTTGATATTTTAATTTGTATAGTATTTTTATCTTTAGGATTTGAAAATACGACTTTTTTAGAGGGTGTTTCTCAAAACTGGAGCTTTTCAGCTTATTGTGAATAAGTGATTTTTAGATTATAATCAGATTAAAAATAAGCAGTTAAGCGTTTCTGTAAACTAGATAATAATCAGCTGATAATCAGTTTGTAATCAGTTAAGTGTTTCTGTAAAATCAGCTTATAATCAGTTTTTAATTGTAGAAACTGTCAAAATGACCAAACTGTCCATGAATTTATTTATTGTATAAAAATAATTTTTTAAATGTCAATTCAAAATTTATTTTGCAATAATAATAATAATAATAATAATAAAATTTAATAATAATAATAATAATAAAATTTCTTTGATGGGAACTAAAGTGTATAAGGTAGGCAAATTTGAAATATTGAAGATTAGGTAGGGATAGTATGGTCTTTTACTTGGTCAAAACTGCTTAAAAAATAAGTGCTTAAAAAAAAAGTAGCAAAACCCAACTTTTAAAAAACTGATTAAAATCAGATTATAATCTACTATTTAAGTTTTCAGAAACACTTAAATAAACAACTTATAATCTAAAAACAGCTTATAAGTAGTTTTGACCAGCTTTTAAGTTTTGAGAAACACCCTCTTAATCCTTTAAAATTAATATTTACATTAAAATATTTTAATATCTTATATTTTTATTTATTTCATGAATTATATATTAAAGAATAATTTAATATCTCAAATTTTACACTTTTCGTTTATGTTTACTTAGAGATTACAAGTGTTAATTTTTAAACGAAAAATAATTAAGATAAACTTTAAGGTGTTACAATAATATCTCCTAAAGACAAATTAATTAGCTTTAGAATTTTTTTCTACAGTAATACAAAAAAAGGATAATAGGATAATATAACTAAAAAGATAATAATTAGTGTTATATTGGCGCATTTTACAGATAATATATATTTTTTAAGATTTAAAATAATTTTAAGATCTAATAAATAAATAAAATGATAAATAATTTACTAAACAAAAAATGTATTCTGAATAAAAATAAAATTTAAAAATAAATAACTAAATTATTATCAATTATCATTTTATAATTAACTGATAGACAATAAATTAACAAATGAAAATAAAAATAAATAAAAAAATAACGAAAGAATGAAGTTAGTAATAAAAAGAATTGCTATGATTTCCCTATTTAAATCCAACTCTAGAACTTTTTTTTTTGTAAGCAAATCCAACTATAAAACTTAATACTAAATGTAACTAATGATTATCTTTATAAACTAAAATCTAGATTTCCTTTTTTTTTTTTTTTAAAATAAAAACAAATTTAAAATAAAAAATAAATATCTTAATTCAACAATTAATAGATATTTCGGTAATCTATAAAATGGTTCCTCTTTTATTAATCTAAATTAACTCAACAAACTAATGATAATTATTCAAAAATAGAAATTTTATGTGGCAGTGTAGGAGGAGAGAGTTTGTTATCTAATTTTATATCGTAGCTATAAGAATGTGCATTGCGGATGTGAATATCATATTATGAATCTAATCTGTGAACATTCTACCTTCTTTGTTCTTCTCCTCCTATTCTATTCTAGCATTCTGCCATTCTTATTCTCACTCTACCCCAATTCTAATCCTATCCATTCTGAGCCCTATCTCATATTCATCTACTAATAACTATAACAACTTGTATCATAGCAATACGAGCTGGGTAAATTTTTTTTTTTTAAGAAAATGAGTAAAATGACTAGAAAAAAAAAATAGAAATCTCACCATATACATAGTAATTCATAACCCACATAAATCTAGAACTGCCTAAACCGGATTGTGATACCACTAAATGTAACACCCTCCTCAACAAAATTGTAACAAGAGTTTAAATAAATATTACAAGGAAGAATTCCATTAACTTTAATTGACACCAACTTATTATATTACTTGCATAAATAATTAATCTTTGTTTATATACTCTGAGGGTAACCTTTTTTTCCATAATAATCTACTTATTGATCTTCTTAGGTAATGTGTCAGCCGAACACTATTTAGTTTGTTATATATATTTACTCTTATAACTTGTGATTTCAATATTTCACAATCATACGGGAGCTTATGCCAAAATATATAGTTTTTAACATTAAGTTTCACAAACAAGTCGCATACTCTAGTATTCCTTCAGTAATAGTCTTAAATTAAATAAAACAAATTTGTCTTATTACAAGATGGAACTTACAATTTTATATTTGCAACTCTAAATTTAAAGTATTTTATTACGATTCATAACATATGTATGTGCAACCCCAAACATGCCCATGACCCAATTACATGAGGTATGCATCATTACATAACTCCAGTCCAAAGATGTGAATGATTCTAATCTCAAAAGTGGCCAAGCTCCCTTTTGTCAACAACTAACCCCAATTGTTTGCTCTTCAACGTGTAAGAAAGCAACTATTTAAATTCATTTCAAATCGACACTATCTATTTATTACTCTAAATTCATTTCACACCTGATTAACACAATGTGATTTAAGCCATTCAACAGTAGAATTCCAGGTGCACATTGGTCCATCCAATCATAGAATTAAGCACCTTATTCTCATCCATGCATAGGAAGAAAAATTTACTCAGCCACGTGCAGCCACATTCCATCAGCACACAACGTTAATTCATATTCTCATGTTTGAGGCTTCAATTAATCACTAAACTATGCTCAGTTTTAATGCGTCTTAATTCTGCCTTGCTTTAGAATGGTAATGGAACAGGTATACTAATGGTATCTTTGTTGGATTAAATGATTGGAGCACTACAGTTACAGCAAACAAAGCACAGTAAGGGAATATGGCATATTGTTGGCTTAAGTGTGCTCAGGCTACTCTCATGGAGCCCTAGTGGTGTAGAGTAAGACCAAACTGACCTTATGCTTGCTAAAACAAATAATACACACATCCAACAGCCTTAGCCCACTTACCCTTAAGCTTGCTAAAACATGAATTCAAACAGCAACAAATTCATACAAAGTCAGATATAATTTCCAATTCATTATCACAGTGCTCAAATCTATAAATTTCATCACTCAAACATGAGGAAACTCAGAATTTTAGTTGATAAATGAGGAAGCTTCAGTGCACACACCTGGAAACGGGAGGCAGCTTTCAGTCTCCCCTTGGATTTGCTTTTGGTTCCTTGCCTTTCCCTCAAATTTATTGCCTCCTTGAGTTCTTTCCATTCTGGATTCATATAGAGGCGGAGATGCTTTAGGGTTTGCTTCTATTTCTATTCCTAATGCCCTCTGCTAACAAAAAGAATTCTAATTAGCATCACAAAGCATACAATACATGCAGAACAGCTAAATGTAATTCATAACCTAAATTCAGAACCGCCCAAGCCCGGTTCTGATATCACTAAATGTAACACCCTTATCAATAGAATTACAAATAGAGTTTAATTAAATATTACAAGGAAGAATTCCATTAACTTTAATTGCTACCGACTTATTATAATACTGGCATAAATAATTAATCTTTTGTTTATATATTGTGAGGGTAATTTCTTTTCTATAATAATTTACTCATTGGTCTTCTTAGGTTACCTATCAGCCAAACACTATTTAGTCTGCTGTTATATATGTTTACTCTTATAACCTGTGATTTCAATATTTCACATTCATACGGGAGATCATACCAATATATATATTTTAACAATTAGTTTCACAATCAAATCACATAATCCATAGTATATCCTTCAATAATATTCTTAAATTAAATTAAACAAATTGTCTTATTACAGGATGGAACTTACAACTTTACATTTGCAACTCTAAATTTAAGATATTTTATTACAATTCATAACATATATATGTACAACACCAAACATGTCCAAGACCCAATTACATGAGGTACACATCATTACATAACTCCAATCCAAAGATGTGAATGATTCTAATCTCAAAACCGTCCAAGCTCCCTTCTGTCAACAACTAACCCTAATCGTTTACTCTTCATTGCATAAGAAACACAGTGCACTGCTTAGTGTTGCACTTATGACAACACATAAAATATATATAAACATATGTATACAACCATCACAGTGCTCGCAATCATAGTCTACAAACAATTTATGATCAAAATAAGGCAGTAACATTAGCATTTGCACAAGTCATCCTTAACCTGCACAAACACAGCATTATTCGCATCTACCTAAACTCAACCAAGTAAGTTGTACTCACTACAATATATACAATCATTTCAAAAATAAAGAAAGAACTCTAAATGATAACAGAACCAGCATCTGCAAATTACAGCGAGCAAACAATGAAGAAGAAATAGTACTAGACAACTGAATTAATCACACAAGTTCTTTGTTAGTGAGGTAGGTATTCTTATTGTTGTATTTGTTGTTTTTTCCATTTCTATTTTAACTTTTTGTTTTTTGATAACACAGGCTCACGGGTTTTTAATATGTGATCACTGATAGAACAGTAAAGAACACAAAGAAATTGAGAGAGAAAACCAAGGAAAAATCCCTGGAAGAAATCTGATCAAATTGGAATAACTTCCTCTGTTACAAAGTGTGAATAACAAAGAAAGAAATACACTTAAATGGAGAAGAACAAAAAAAAAAAAAGGGTTGTGTAACAACCTCCTCAGGCCAAGCCCTGCAGAAAGAGAATCTGCCCAAAAAGATAAGTAATAATCAATCAATGCCTCTCTCTCTATTTACATATGATATATATAGCCTACCCATAACTAACTTTCTCATATGTGTCTCCCTTTTATTCTCTGCCATGTGGCCTAGTTGTCATTCTGCTTTTTACCCCTTCTTGAATATACCAAGTAAGGTCTGCTCTTGGCTGGAGGTCTATCATTACCGCCCTCTTGAAGATTAGCCTTGTCCTCAAGGCTGAAGTGAGGAAATTGAGCTATAAAGTCAGACGCGTTCACCCATGTTGAGTTTTCCACTGTTTGGCCAGCCCATTGAACAAGTAGCTGAGTGACTTGTTGGCCATCAAGAGAGATAGTACGCTGCTGGCATATCTTGAGTGGTTCAAGGAGTGGTGCTTCATCAATACTCAAGGAGTCTGGTAAGTCTGTAATTACGGCATGGTCGCCGATGACTTGTTTCAGCTGTGAAACATGAAAAACAGGATGAATTTTCGAGCCTGGGGGAAGTTGCAGCTTGTAGGCTACCGCTCCTATTTTGCCATTGATCAGAAAGGGGCCATAGTAGCGGGCAGATAGCTTAACATTGGTTCGGTTGACTACAGATCCCTGCCGGTGAGGCCTTAGCTTCAAGAAAACTTTATCTCCAATTGAATAAAGGACTTTCACGGCAATGTTTGTTGGAGTATTTTATCATCAACTGTTGTGCCCGATGAAGGTTGAAGCGAAGCTGCCTTAATATATCATCTCTATTTTGCAACATTTGCGATAATGCTTCGACCTTTGTCTCGTCGGGTAAATAGTGTTGAATTTTTGGAGGTGGTCGGCCATAAACGACCTCAAATGGAGTACATTTAGCAGCCCCTTGGTAATTAGTGTTGTACCACAATTCTGCCCAGCATAGCCATGTAAACCAGGTTTTGGGTTGCTCTGAAGAAAAACACCGTAGATAGGATTCTAAGCTTCTATTTAGGACCTCTGTTTGCCCATCGCTTTGTGGGTGATAGGAAGAATTGAAGGACAAGGTTGTACTTGCAATCAAAATAGTTCGGTCCAGAAATGGCTGAGGAATAGCGGGTCCCAGTCACTGACAATTGTCTTTGGAATGCCATGAAGGCGAACAACTTCCTTGGCAAATGACTCAGCTACCTTTATGGCAGTAAAGGGGTGCTGTAACGCAATAAAGTGTGCGTATTTGGATAGTCGATCGACTACAACAAAGATGCAATCATAGCCATTCGACTTTGGTAGCCCGGTGATGAAGTCCATAGAGATATCCTCCCAAATTTGAGTAGGGATGGGGAGGGGCTGTAACAGTCCAGCTGGAGCTCTAGTTTCATACTTGTGAGTCTGGCAAGTAAGGCAAGCAGCCACAAATTTTGTGACAGAGGACATTATACCAGGCTAGTAAAAAGAAGAAGCTAGTCTCTTATAAGTTCTGAAGGCATCAGAATGACCGCCGAGAGGAGTGGAGTGGAGTGGAATTCTTGTATGATTCTTGGAATCAAGAGGACTTTGGTGGCAATACCAACCTGTTCTTGTAGAATAATCGGCCATGTATAAGTGAATAATGGATGTAAGACCCTATATTTGCCTGCAAATCAGATTTGATAGAAGACAAAATTTTGTCTTTGGAGAGTTCAAGATTAATCTCATCCCAATCAACCCACTATGGTCCAGAAATCACTTGTAGTCTGTCATTTTCATTACATCTTGATAAGGCATCTGCAGCTTTGTTAATACACCCGGTTTTGTACTCTGTAGTGAAGACATACCTCATGAGTTTAGCAAACCAATATTGTTGCGCTGGTGTTGAGACTTCTTGCTGAAGGAGGTGTTTAAGGCTTTTTTGGTCTGTCCTGATAATGAATGGTCTGCTAATCAGGTATGGGTGCCAATGCTTGATTGCTAAAACAATTGTCATTAGCTCATTCTCATAGGCGGAGCGTGCTAAGGCTAGATCAGCTGTTGCCTTACTGAAATAAGCAATTGGCCTTCCATTTTGCATTAGGACAGCTCCCACGCCATGCTTAGAGGCATCCGTTTCCACAATAAACGGTAGGAAAAAATCAGGCATTGCTAGAACCGAGGAGGAAATGATGGCTGACTTCAATGTTTCAAATGAGTCTTGAGCTTCCTTGGACCAAGGTACAACCCCTTGAAGGTTTTTCTTGAGTAAAGTAGTGAGTGGCTTTGCTAATTGCCCATATTGCCTGATGAATCGTCTGTAATAACCAGTGATGCCTAAGAATTCATGGATAGCTTTTGTAGTTTTAGGAGTGGGCCATTGGAGAATACTTGTAACCTTAGAAGGATCCATAGCAACTCCAGCTGGGGAAATAATATGGCCTAAGTACTCAACTGATTGTCGCCCGATAGAACATTTTTTTGCATTGAGCTTGAGTGAATTATCCAACAACAGTTGCAGGACTATTTTGAGGTGCTGCATATGAGTTTCCCAGTCAGGACTGTAAATTAGTATATCATCAAAGAACACTAATACAAATTTCTGGAGGAGAGGCCTGAAAATGTCATTCATGACTCTTGGAATGTGGACGGAACATTGGTTAATCCAAAGGGCATTACAATGAATTCATAATGGCCGGAATGGGTGTGGAAGGCTGTTTTATGTTGATCAAATTCTGCAACCCGAATTTGAAAGAATCCTGATTTCAAATGAGTTTGGTAAAGTAATTGGCCCCATGGAGTTCGTCAAGGAGTTCCTGTATGACTGGGATAGGATATTTGTGAGGAATGGTGACTCGGTTAAGCTGTCTATAGTCGACACAAAACCTCCAGCTATTATCCTTCTTTTTTCACTAGTAGAACAGGGCTAGAAAATGGACTTGAACTAGGCCTGATAACTCCAGCATGAAGTATATCTTGTACTAGCCGTTCTATCTCTTTTTTTTTTTTAAATGGCCATAACGGTAAGGCTTGACTGAAACTGGCCCTTGACCGGGCTATAGCAAAATTCTGTGGTCGAAAGCTCGTTTGGGAGGCAGTTCAGTAATGTCTGAAAATACTGTCTCAAATTAACGAAGCAGCTGCCGTAATTGCTACTTTTGATCATCTAGAAGAGAACTTGGAACAGCTTCTGGAGCCTGCTCAAAAGAAAGGACTAGCAAAATAGCATAGAAGGAAACATCAAATATTTTAGAAAGGGACTTACATGATATCTGCTGTTTAGTCAGTGATGGGTTCCCTTGAAGAAGTACTTTTCTGTTCTGATAAAGGAATTTCATAGTGAGTTTTTTCCAATTAACTTCAACATCACCTAGAGTCTCCAACCAAGAAACTCCCAATATAATGTCCCAATATAGAAATCCCCAGTAATTAAAAAGGATCCCATATCGATTTGGAGCTTCCGACAAATACCAGCAGACCGTTGATGATGGCCATCGCCGAGACGAAAGTAGAACGGAGGGGTCTCTGCGATGATTAGCCCAAGGGATGCAACCATAGCTGGTGATATGAAATTGTGGCTGGCGCCACTATCTACCATTACCATCATAGTTTGGTTGGAAAGCAACCCAAAGAACTTCATGGTCTTTGGTCTTGAGATGCCACCCACAGAATATAACGGCAAGTCCAAGTGGAAGAAGTGGGAATCATCAATATCTGTGATAAATGGGGGTGCGACCTCAGTATCCATCTCGGTTAAGTGACCTTCATCAGAGATTAGTTCATCTTCACCACCAATTAGGGCTCTTAGGGATTTGTATGGGCACTCATGTAATGGGGAATAAGGTTGTTTGCATTTGAAACACAACCCTTTGGATCTGAGTTCCAGGAAGTCTTTATGGGAGTAATGGCGGATGCCATGGTTTCTTTGAGGATTGGGTGAATTCGGTGATGGAGGAGCTGGGAGTGAAAGAGTGCGATTATGGTGGTCTGATGATGAGGGATTCAAAGCTTGAGAATGTGGGGAAATTAGGGGTGAAGGTTTTGTGGGCTGTTGGGTTAGGGAATGGGTGGGTAATTGGATAGTGTGGGTGGGTAATTGGATAGTGTGGATGGGTTTTGGGCCTAGCTCGAATTTTTGTGGTGTTTGGCTAAGGGTGGGAGTATTGCGATAAGAGGATCGGAGATATGGAGATTGCGTTATTTCCCGTTCAATCTCTCTGGCGGTGTGCATGGCCTTATGAAGGTTGGTGGTGTCTGAAGAACGAAGACGGAGGCGCACTTCTTCTTTCAATCCATTAAGGAAGTAGCCTAGAAAATGGGCATCCGAAAGATCAGGAGTTTGAGATGCATGGATGATGAAATCCTCCACATATTTCACCACTGTTCCTATTTGTTTCACGGCGGCCAAATACTCATATGGGTTCATCTTCGAATTACCAGTGAACCATTGGAGCATCTCAAGTTTTAATTGTTGCCAACCCAATCCTGGGTTTCGATTTCGTAGCCATGATAACCAGTGGATAGCCGGTTCTTCCATACCCACCATTGAATGGGACACTTGAAGGTTGGGTGGAATATTATGAAGCTCAAAATATTGCTCGGCACGAGCAATCCAGCCAAGGGGATCGAATCCAGAAAATTTTGGCATGTCCAGATTCTTAAACTGAAGGGTATTGTAGGGTGGAGGCAATGAGTTAGGTGCTGTCGGTGGTGGAGGGGTTGGTGGTGAATGGGAAGTAGATGATTGTTGTGGTGAGGAATCTGGTTCAGAAGGGTTAGTTGTAGCAGAAATCTTTCCTTTTGTGAGAAGCTGTTTAAGCTCAGAGAAGCTTTGGTTATGGCTCTCTTGGATCTGGGTAAGGGTTACTTCCATGGAACCAAATTTAGCTTCAAGGGTTTCTAAGCGTTCTTCTATTCTAGTCTTCGTCATGAAATCGCAGCAGGTCAGAACAATTGATAGAATAGTAAAGAACACAGAGAAATTGAGAGAGAAAACTAAGGAAAAATCCCTGGAAGAAATATGATCAAATTGGAATAACTTCCTCTATTACAAATTGTGAATAACAAAGAAAGAAATACACTTAAATGGAGAAGAACAAAAAAAAAAAAGGTTGTGTAACAACCTCCTCAGGCCAAGCCCTGCAGAAAGAGAATCTGCCCAAAAAGATAAGTAATAATCAATCAATGCCTCTCTCTCTATTTACATATGATATATATAGCCTACCCATAACTAACTTTCTCATACGTGTCTCCCTTTTATTCTCTGCCCATGTGGCCTAGTTGTCATTCTGCTTTTTACCCCTTCTTGAATATACCAAGTAAGATCTGCTCTTGGCTGGAGGTCTATCAATCACAGACTTTGGTTATAAGAACACCAGATCATTAACATTGAGCTGAATTCAACTTTAATATGCCTGAATGTAGGCTTAATTCCATAAACACCAAATCACTAGCTTGAGATTTCTTGAGTGGCGCCACCCATAAAATATTACCTTTCTGTATCCATATTACCTTAATTCCATAAGCACCAATACACTGTTTTAACTATTTCTCAATCATTTCATATTAAGTTGAATACCTGCATAATCAAGCGTCCCACACTGAATCGTGGGTGCACATTATCTCATATTAAGTTGAATACCTGCACAAACAAGTGTCCTGCAATGAATCGTGGGTGCACATTATCTCATTTAATGACAGAATCTACATTCTCCATCTCACTCATTTCCTACACTGTTTCATCCACAACAAAATCAACAATTTACCCTTTATTCAAGTGTAGAAAGACAGTCCAGCACACATACAGATAGCCACACCTTGCACACACAGACGATACTATCTATTTATTATTCTAAATTCATTTCACACCTGATTAGCACAATGTGATTTTAGCCACTCATCCTTATGCTTGCTAAAAAATGAATTCAAACGGCAGCTACACAAGATTCGAATTAATTTAACCAGCAACAAATTCATACAAAGTGAGATATAATTTCCAATTCATTATCCAGGTGCTCAAATCTATAAATTTCGTCAGTCAAACATAAGGAAACTCGTAATTTCAGTTGATAATTCAGTGCACAAACCTAAAAATGGGGGGCAGCTTTCAGTCTCCCCTTGGATATGCTTTTGGCTCCTTTCCTTTCCCTCAACTTTATTGCCTGATAGATGGCGAGAACTCAAGGAGGCAAATGCTTTATGATAGATGGCGAGAACTCAGCAATAAAATTGATGGTAGAGAATGGTTGCATTTTATTTTATTTTTTCTCTTTTTGAGTGAGAATCAAAGAAAAAAAATATTAAGGAGAAAGAGTTTTTTTTTTTAATAAGAAGGAATATTTACAAAATTACCTTAAAAAAGAATTATTTTCAAAAATAATATAATTTTTTTTATAAAAATACGTTAAAAGAATTACACGTTGCTTATAAATAAGTTGGGCCACTGTTTGATTCTTATAAAACGTACTTGTAGCCTAGCACTCCATAGAACATGTAGCAGTAGCCATTTTTTATGATTTTTTCATTTTTTTTATTTCAAAATAAAATTTTATAATATTAAATTAAAAAATTTATATTAAATTTCTACTTCTGTATAATACATACTCATATATATATTCACATATACTCTTATTTTAAAAATAAAATTTTAAATTTTTATTTTTATTTTTTTGAAGAGGTTAAATTTTTATTTACATTTATATATTTTATTTAAGTTATATTTTTTAAAATAATTTTAACATATACTATGTAATATCCCAAAGTATACCCTAAAAGTTTTGGAATATTTATTGTTGTATTTGGATTAAATGTATATGTTTAAGTGAAAAGAGAAAAGAGGTAATGAGAAGAGAGATGTGTATAAGTTGTATATATATAGAGATATATACAACATATACAAGTCAAAGAAATGGGTGCTCAAAAGAAGAAATAATTAATTTTAATTAATTGAAATGGAAATTAAGTGGAAAGTGGATGATGATATTTGTAATATTATATTAATATAATTGCTTGGTTGAGAACAAAAGAGAGATTGAGTGGTTAAGTGAAGAGGGAGAGTTGACTTTGCTCTTTTCTATTCATCTTCTTCTTCTTTCTTTGGTTGGTCGACCATCACCATAGCAAGAGAGGAAAGATAGATTTTGCTCATCCAAACTCAAGATTGAAGGATGTTTCAAGTGATCAAGTTGGAAATCTAAGAGTTTTCATCACTTTTGGTAAGTTCTCCACTTGATTCTTTGGTTTTTCTTCTAAGTTTGTGTTTTGAGTTTGGTGTTTGATTGTTGATGGTATGTGTATATTTGATTATGGTGTTTTTGAGGGTGTGTAATCTTCTTGGTGTTGATTTTTGGGGTTGGATTGAAGAGCAAGTGTTGTGTTTGAGTTGTGTCTATGTGATGGTTGTGAATTGGTGTTTGATGTATGTTTTGAATTGTTTTGGTGTTTTTGCAAGTTATTATGGTTTATGGGTGTGTTTAGTTAAGTTTGTTTGAAGTGGAAAATGGTGGAAGTAGGAGGTTTGTTGGATGTGTTGTTGTTGTTGCCGGAATCAGGATTTTTGGCCTGACACGCCCATGAGCACAGCCAGGTCTTTAGGCGTGTCAATAGTTTTGTTTTCTGTATGGGTGACACGAGCAGTGACACACCCATGTCACTGAGCGTGTCACAGCTTCTGTGTTGGGATAATATTGACACGTCCAGTGACATGCCCATGTCACTGAGCGTGTCATAGCTACTGTGTTGAAGGAGAATTGACACGGCCAGTGACACGCCCATGTCACTGAGCGTGTCAAAGCTTCTGTGTTGTGAGTTTAGGGCACGATCAGGGACACGCCCGTGTGGTTGAACGTGTCATGTTTAGAGTTACCCCTAGTTGGTTCTTATCTATATTATCTCATGTGTATCTCTAAGTGAGTGTGTATGATCACCTTTGGTTTAGGTTTTGAAGAGAGTAGAGTTGCCCTAATCCTAGTGTTGAGGATTTTTGGAAGAGGAGTTTGGTGTTGTGTGAGGTGCACTTGAGGTAAGTACAAATCCTACATTATTGCATACATTTATATGACTTTGGGACTTAACACATTTGGTTGTAAATGTGTTAAGTAATCCATTACATTGTTAATATATTTGATTAATATCATGAATTGCATAATGTGAAAGATATGATGATCATTCAAAATGTATATCCAATGCAATTGGTTGTGTATACCTTAATGATGAGATGTGATGCCATTGTTGTTGGCTATAATGATGCAAATGAAATAATTGGGGCATGGTTGCCTAAATGATTATGAGGAAATGAGAATGGAATTCATAATGAAATAATAAAAGAATTGTGTGTCTAATGTGTTATTCACTTTTCAGAGTTTTGTTGTTGGTGGCATGCCTAATAGTAACAATCTCTTGAAGCTGGGTTAGGCTTGATCCTTGAAGCCAAGTTGGGTTGAAGTTTAGCATGCTTAACTCCCCTTGAAGCTTGGTTGGGTCTAGTCCTTGAAGCCTAGTTGAGATGTTACAACCCTTGAAGCTAGGTTGGGTTTGGTTCTTGAAGCCAAGTTGGGTTGATGCTTAGCATGCTTTGCTCCCCTTGAAGCTTGGTTGAGCCTAATCCTTGAAGCCTAGTTGGGATAATGATAAATGTGATAATTAAACCAAAACATTAACTTTGAAAGTTGAATGGCATATTAGTGTCTTTTGGGCCCATGCTTGTCTTTGTTTAAATGTGATTCATGAATGGTGAAACAAAATAAATAATATGATTTAATGTAAGGTTTGAAATATGATATATGAATGTGTGACATTTTACATTAAAACATATTGTTATTGTGGTTTGTACCACTAAGCCTATGGCTTAGCGCGATTGTGGTTCATCGCGCAGGTGACAGGGTAGAACCGGAGGGTTCAGCTAGATCGAGTCGAGTCTAGACTTTGAAGTGTTGATTGTGGGCTTAAAGATTAGAGACAAACTGCCAAACATATATAAACTTTATGTTTTGTAAACATGGATTTTGATGTATTTATATATGTAAATACCACTACATTTTCCGCTGCATAATGAATAAATGTTTTATCTAGGATAGTGTATAATATAATATGAAGTGCTTTAAGTTTTCTTATATTATTGCAGAAGAGAAAAATTGGGTTATCTAATATAAACCGTGACACTCTTGTATTCGGTATACGTATATTACAGGTGTAGTAGTATGTAGTGTACGTATACGGGGTATAGGGGTGTTACATACTATATAAATTATTTTAAAATATTTTTTAATATGTAAAAAGTTAATATTAATTAGTTTTTAGTATTTTAAATATTTTATTATGCAGTATGTTTCTTAATTAATTTATGTTATTTTTATATTATTTGATGTTAATTAATTTTAAATTATATTTTATACACACTTTTATATATACCTACATATATCAATATATATCATAAATACACGGAGCCTATATTTACAAAATATTATTTTTTTAGTTAAAAAATATGTAACATATACCCACATATACTTACTGTTTATGAATGTTTATATAACATATACTTACATATACCTATTATCTTTAAGAAAGAACAACGTGCAACTCTTATATTTTAGTATTTGTAGGTATATGATAACCATAGTTATATATATATATATTATTTTTTAAAAAAATATCAGAATGCATGCAATTGTAATAGCTTAGTATATGAAAGTATATGTAGCATATATCTATATATATTTATTGTCTTGGAGAAAGAATATCTATATACAACTGTTATATCTTATTATATTTATATATATACTAACTATAACTACATATATTTATTGTCTTTCAAAAAAATGTCAATATACAAATGTAATATCTCAGTATATGAAGGTATATGTAACATATACCTATATATACCTATTGTCTTAGAGAAAAATATTATTATGCTGATGTTATATTTTAGTATATATAAGTATATGCTAACTATAACTACATATATCTATTTTTTTTAAACAATATTGATATGCAATTATAATATCTCAGTATATGAAGGTATAATAGATATATGTAGTTATAGTTAGCATATACTTATGCAATTATAATATCTCAGTATATGAAGGTATATGTAACATATAGCTATATATACCTATTGTCTTAGAGAAAAATATTATTATGCTGACGTTATATTTTAGTATATATAAGCATATGCTAACTATAACTACATATATCTATTTTTTTAAAAATAATATTAATATGCAATTATAATATCTCAGTATATGAAGGTATATGAAGCATAGACTTATATATATTGTTATTCTTTTAAAATATTCATTTTAAATTGTATATATACGTATAAAATATTTTGTTAAATTATTTTAGTGTAATCTTTTTCAAATTTTTTATATATATTTATAAATTTAATATTTTGTATAATTTTTTTTATTTTGTTTAAAAATATTTTTTATTCATACTAAAATACTTGTGAATTTATAATTTATAAAGGTCATTTATATAAAAAGTTATTATATTGATTTCATTTGATAAAAAAAGTATAAAATAAAAAAACACAAACAATATAAAGAGAAAAAAACAACCAAATAAATTTATTAAATAAAAATTTTAAAACATAATAATAATAATAATAATAATAATAATAATAATAATAATAATAATAATAATAATAAATAAATTCAATTCTTCAACTTTAATTTCATCTCTTTTTTCCATGAACTATCTCTGATGGATATTTAAGCCCTTAAAATGAGTACCAACTGAAACTAAAATATTAAATTCAACTATTAAAGAGAATTGTCTTACAGTGGCAAATGTAAATAATACAATGAGAATATATATAGTTGAAAGAGAGAAACTCTGAAAGGGAGCCAAAATGGCAGCAATGCAAAACAACACCGTATTATTGTAAACACAAAAGATAAAAAAAGATACAAATAAAAAGAAGAAAAGTTAAAAATGAAAAAAAAAAGTTAGAGCAGTAAAAATGGAAATAGAACTTCAAAAGTAGTATGTAGTGTAATTTTCTCTAATAAGAAAACAATTAGTTCATGTTGCACCGATCTAGCCCAAGTTTATCTTACTTTTGATTTTTTTGTACCATATTTTGCTAATCCAAAATATTAGTCATACCATATTGAGTCATACTAAAATTTAAAAAGTAATAGCACAGTATGACTCATTACCTCTTATATAATTATGTCATATCTTATCAATATATGAGTTAGCTCAATTATTTTCTAATGAATCTTATTATTAATTTTATGTTTGACCTACATAAAGCCATATAAAATTATAATTTACAAATTAGTAATTTTAATTATATATATATAACCTTAATTAAAATTATAAAACTTTTGAAGAATTTTAAAAGATCAAATTGTTTGAAAATTTATACTACCTTTTTTTAAAAGAAAAACATAGAACTAATCATTAAGAAATCAAATGTTGAATACAATGAGGAATATCCACCCAAACTTGAAAGCTAGAATGGTTAATGGAAGCTCAAGTTAATATGCGAGCTTCCATGTCAGCTTGCCTTCTAACCCACCTAATAGAGAACTCAGGCCTCAAATTACAAATGAACTTACAGTATGCTATAATTAAACCAAATTTTGAATAATCAAAATTGTTACTATGCAAAGCATAAAAACCATAAAATTAACCTCGTGTTAGTCATAAAATTAACACCAGTTAAATTAAATATATATTGCACCCAGCTTAAGGTTTCCCGCAGTGCAATGGCTTTACCAAACTTGAAAATACCATGAGATAGCCTTTGGAATTTACCTTTGCCATCTTGAAAAATTGCAGCATATCCCATCACTTGCTCGCTTGTGAAGACAACCTCATCCACAAAGATCCATCCAACCATGTTGTGCGAAATCCCTGCTGATGTTAAGCTACTCAGTCCCTATATAACTAATTGATGATGCTGGTTTTCCTATCTCCATGCACGTAAGTAGTTTAGAGCTTGCTTGCATCCCATGTGTGCTTGCATGCTTCTATTGTTCCATTCTTAGTTGTTTCTTCTTTGCCAAATCTCCCACGCTAAAATACAACATTTTTTATAATCTTGTTTCAAGGAATTATTTAAAACCTGTAACAAAAGAGAAGTAAAATCAAGGTTAAGTTGCTAGTACCACCTCCTCCATTCCCCCCGCATCTCTTCAACCTTTTCATACTTATGCAAGGCATGATTCAGATACTCTAACTAGGCACAAGATCCACATCCTCCTTCCATCTCGATACCCCTCTTGCATAAATTCTCTTTAGTTGGCAATATATTTTGCAAGCTCTCCAAATGAAAAATTTCAATTTTGGAGGTAACTTCAGACTCCGAATTCGACTCCAATGCACTAAAAAACAGAATTAAAAGTCCACACTTTTTTAAAAAATTCATAATTAGCGACGAAATGTAGTTGTCAGTAAAAGCTTGTGCAAAAAATTCAGCCGGCATGTTTAAAAATGTTAATCGCTTTTTTCTTTTAAAAATTGAATTAATTTATTTGTTATCTATGGAATATATATGTTGCTAATTATATTTTAAAATTTAATAATTTAATTCATTGGTGACTGTTATTGACTTTCGCTAATTAGCAACAACCACAAATAGTCGAGGGTTGACTTTTAGCGACGAATATATTAATACTATTGTTAAAGTCTTGGTGCCAACACTTGGCATTGGATTTAACTAAGGATTTCTCTAGTCCGTCTCTAAATTCAAGGCATCAATCGTTGAAGCAAATTTAGCTACAAATTTTTATTGTCGTTGAATCCATTGCTAATCTGTTGCAAATCCTTCGAAAATAATTTTTTGTTACAAATTTATCATTATTCAACAATAATTTTTATCAATCGCTAATTAGAATTTTTCTTATAGTGAAAATTGTTTGTACATCTCTCTCAGAAAAGCAAGGCCCTTAATTTCTCAACATTCCAACTTCTATTTCCATCATTAAACAACTTTGCCACTTTCATACTATTACACCAAACTCTATATCTCTCCACATAGAAACCATCCTCTCTAGGTAGTCATGGATCTATAAATACATGAATATTTTTACCATCCCCCACTCTCCATCAAACACCATCCTTCAAAGTTTCTCTAGCTTGCAATATGCTTTTCAACGTAAAGCAAGGTTTTGAACACAATTTAGCCTCTAAGAAATCCCCTCCTTGAAAAATATTTTGCTTTGAAAATCCTAAATAGAAAAGAGTCTTTGCCAGTGAAAATTCTCTATCCTTGTTTTGCTAACAAAGCAAAATTGATCTAACTAAATCTCGAAAGCTTATCCTTCCTTCCTTTTTTTCCCATACACATCTTGTCCCATGATAGCCACCTAATATTTATTTTCCCATCTAATTTTAGGCCACACCAAAATGAATTCATTATACGTTGCATCTTATTACAAAGGGACTTTGGGATTATGAAAATACTCATACAATAGGTTGGCAATGCCCGAGCCACCAACTTTAGCAAAACCCCCCTTACCCACTCTATAGAGAAATTTGTTATTCTAGTGATTCACTTTATGCCAAAGCCTGTCTTTAATCTAACTAAAAATTACTTTTTTGATCCTTTAAACAAGAGAAGGAAGTCTCGGGATATTTCCCATTACCTAACAAAGAATTGACTTCCAGAATAAAACACAATATCCTTTTTATATCTCCTCTAATAATAGAAATAAACATGACCACTGACTTATTAAAATTCACAGCTTGACCTGATGCTTCCTCATACAATTTCAAGATAACTTTCACATTCCTACACTCCTCCTCATCTACTCTAAAAATGAATATCAAATTATCAACAAATAATAAATGGAAAACTCTAATGTAATTTGTGATGTACACTCTAATAATGATATGTGAAGTCATTGGTGTTGGTTATAATGATGTAAATCAAATAATTGGGCATTGTGCCTAAATGATCATGAGAAAATGAGAATGGAATTGATAATAAAATAATGAAAGAATTGTGTGCCTAGTATGTTATTCAATTTTCAGAGTTTTGTTGTTGGTGACATGCCTAAAAGTAACACTCCCTTGAAGCTGGTTAGGGCTTGGTCCTTGAAACCAAGTTGGGTTGATGCTGAGCTCCCCTTGAAGCTTGGTTGGGCCTAGTCCTTGAAGCCTAGTTAGGATGTTACATATGAGATGTTTCTCATTGTGATAATGATTCACCTACGGGCTTGATAAATGTGATTATTGGACCAAAACAGTAACTCTGAAATTTGAATGGCATATTAGTTTCTTTTGGGCTCATGCTTGTCTTTGCTTAAATGTGAATCATGAATGATGAAACAATTGAATAATATAATGGAATGAAGTATGATATCCTTGTGTATTGTTTATAATTCTTGAAAGTTTGACATTGGCATTACATTGAATCATATTGTTATCATGGTTAGTACATCTAAGCTGTTCGCTTAGCGCGATTGTGATTTATTGCGCAGGTGACAGGGTAGAATCGATTGAGCGGAAAGTTCAGCTAGACCGAGTCGAGTCTAGGCTTGCGATTTCTTGTGAAGTGTTGATTTTTGGACTTCAAGATCAGAGACGAACTGCCAAGCATGTATAAACTCTATATTTTTGTAAATATTATTTTTGATGTATATATATATAAGTATATTTCACTGCTTATTAAATAAATATTTTGGATAAACTTTGGGTGTAATAAAGATATATGTAAATGTATTTTAACAAGGAATGTTTTATCTATTAATATTTATAATAAGGATTTGATGTTAAAGTTTTAAAGATTGGTTTGCTTCAATTAAACTGTGACATCCTTATATCTGGTATACGTATAATACATATTGAGAGTATATGTGGTGCACATATATGAGGTATAGGAGTGTTACAATTGTTTTGGTATCAGAGCCTAGGTTTGAGGTTCTCAACCTAGGTGAATTGTAAGAAAAAGAAAATTTTGATTTTAAAATATGGTTTTTAAATAAGATACATACTTTGGCACTGGCAGTTTCTGATCTTTGATGAGGTAATTTCTGCTGTGTTTGCAGATAGAGGTTGCGATGGCGTCTCAGTCACGTCAGTCCATAGAAGATAATGCTGAGAGTGTAGCTCCTATTAAGGGTAGAGATGGAGCTAGGGTTGAGATAGCTGGTGAGGCACCTGCTCCTATACCAGAGAGACCAGCTGCTGATGAGATTCTACCGGTTTGGTTACGACATATGGTAGATTTGTTGAGGCAGGCTCTAGTGCAGCAGCCGCCACCGCAACCACAGCCACAAGTACCGGTGAGGCAGTATGATAAATTGAGAAAGTTTGGGGCTGAGGACTTCTTTGGTACCACAGATCCTGCAGTAGCTGAGCAGTGGTTGGATAGAGTTTAGAGGGTATTCATTCAGCTGCAAGCTACTCCTAAAGAGAAATTTGATTATGCTAGATCCCTTCTGCAGAGAGATACTTATGATTGGTGAAAGACAGTTCTACATGAAATGGATGATCCACCGACCCTGACTTATGGTGATTTTCTGCAGGAGTTTGAGCAGAAGTATACTCCGAGGGAGTATAAAGATGCCAAGAAGATGGAGTTTTTGAATCTTAGACAGGATAACTGGACAATGACAGAGTATGAGATTGAGTTCATCCTGTTGAGTCACTATGCCGGTGGGATTATTTCAGATGACATAGATTGGTGTAGGAGATTTGAAGATGGCTTGAGACCCTCTATTATGTGTATTGTTGCTGGTTCCCAGTACCAAGATTTTTCTCAGTTGGTTGCAGCTGCCAGGAGTGTTGAGAGAGCACAGGGTATTGCAGCAGCTGCTACTGAGGAGGAGACTAGAGTTAGGAGACCCCAGTTTGAGGCAGGGTCTTTATCTATGAAGAGAGGCAGAGGAGGCTATTTTTTGAGAGTTAGTAGGAGCCAGAGGTAGTTTGGTAGGTCAGTTCAGTATCAGAGGCAAAGATCGAGACCTACAGTTTCCATGGCTAGTGCTCCGACTCTAGTAGTTCAGAGATCTATTCCACCTACATGTGTTCATTATGGTAGGGTATATGGGGGTGCTTGCTGGAAGATGGATGGACCCGGAGTGTGTTTTAGATGTGGGTCACCAGATCATTTCATCAAACATTGCCCTGAGCTACTAGAGGATAGACAGACTGATACTGCAGCTTCTCAACCCAGTGTTAGAGGAGGTCGAGGGGGTAGAGGTTTTAGTAGAGGTGGTTTACCCGGGATTAGTCACAGAGGAGGCTCTACATCAGGAGGTAGTAGACTAGATGAGGCTGGGCCATCTCAGCGAGTGTATGTGATGCAGAGGCAGCCGGATGCTTCAGCCGTTATTGCGGGTACATTTTTTTTATTTGCATTTCAGTTCTTGCTCTTATTGATCCAGGATCTACTCATTCATATATAAGTGCATCTATCTTGCCTGTGTCTGAATTGCATTCTGAGTCCCTAGGATTTGATGTCTTGGTGACGAATCCTTTAGGGCATAGTTTGGTAGTTAGCAAGGTGCATCATGATAGTTCAGTTGTGGTGCAGGATGAGAAGTTCTTGGGTGATTTGATTGAAATGCCTTTTAAAGAGTATGATCTGATCTTAGGCATGAATTGGTTGTCCAAGCACAGAGCTGTGGTAGACTGTCATAATAAGTGTGTTACCCTAAGAACCAGTGATGGTAGGAGTGTTATGGTATCTAGTGAGCAGAGACATCTTTCATCCTTGTTTGTTTCAGCTGTTACAGCTAGGAGGTTGATTCGAAAATGGTGTGTTGTTTATCTTGCTCATGTTGAAGATACCAGAGTAGTGGGTTCTCAACTTGATTGTATACCCACAGTTATTGAATTTTCAGATGTTTTTCCTGAGGAGTTACCAGGGATACCCCCTAAGAGAGAAGTTGAGTTTGGTATCGATTTGTTGCCTGGTACCACTCCCATCTCTATTACTCCCTATCGAATGGCACCTGCTGAGTTGAGAGAGTTGAAGGTGCAGTTACAGGAGTTGCTTAATAAAGGGTTTGTTCTCCCTAGTGTGTCTCCGTGGGGAGCGCCTGTTTTGTTTGTGAAGAAGAAGGGTGGTACTTTGAGACTGTGTATTGATTATAGGCAATTGAATAAAGTGACTATCAAGAATAAGTATCATTTGCTTAGGATAGATGATCTCTTTGATCAGTTGAAGGGAGCAACAATTTTCTCTAAGATTGATTTGAGATCAGGGTACCATCAGTTGAGAGTTAGAGCTGAAGATGTATCTAAGACAGCTTTCTGCACAAGTTATGGGCATTATGAGTTCTTGGTGATTCCTTTTGGATTGACGAATGCACCAACAACTTTAATGGATTTGATGAATAGGGTGTTTAGACCCTATCTAGATCAGTTTGTGGTGGTCTTTATCGATGATGTTTTGGTTTATTCGCATAATGAGGAGGATCATGATAAGCACCTGCGGATTGTATTGCAGACCTTGAGAGAGAAGCAGTTGTATGCTAAGCTATCTAAGTGTGAGTTTTGGCTTGATCAAGTGACTTTTCTCGGTCATGTGATTTCAGCATATGGTATAAGAGTTGATCTGAGTAAAGTTGAGGCTATTTTGAATTGGAGTCCACTGAAGACAGTGACTGAAGTTAGAAGTTTTTCGGGTTTGGCAGGCTATTACCGACGGTTTGTGAAGGGTTTTTCTTTGATAGCTACTCCACTCACCATATTACTTCTGAAGGGAATTAGATTCGTGTGGACAGAGCAGTGTCAAGCAAGCTTTGAGCAGTTGAAAGAGATGTTGATTTAAGCTCCTGTTCTTACTTTGCCTATGGAAGATAAACCATATGTGATTTACAGTGATGCTTCACATAGTGGTTTAGGTTGTGTTTTGATGCAGGAGGATAGAGTCATAGCTTATGCTTCTCGACAGTTGAAGCCGCATGAGTTGAATTATCCGACGCATGATTTGGAGTTGGTAGCCATGGTGTTTGCTTTAAAGATTTGGCGACATCACCTTTATGGGGAGAAGTGTTTCATTTATACAGATTACAAGAGTTTGAAATATTTGGGTGCTCAAAGAGAGTTGAATCTTCGACAGAGACGATGGTTGGAGTTTATTAAAGACTACGACTGTTTGATTGATTATCATCCTGGTAAGGCGAATGTTATTGCTGATACCTTGAGTCGGAAGTCTTTAGCAGGTTTGACTGCTTGTTCGCTCTCGTTGCTTGTTGAGTTGAGAGCATTGCATGCTAGTTTTGAATCATGTGATGATGGTGCTTTATTCGCTCAGTTACGATTGAGATCGGTATTGTTGGATCAGATTAGAGAGGCTCAGTTGGCAAATAAAAAAATTCAGAAGATTGTTTTGGATTTCCAAAAGGGGGAGAGCTGAGATTTCCATGTGAGAAGTGATGGTAGTTTATGGTACAAAGATAGATTGTGTGTTCCTAATGATGCAAGACTGAAAAAGATTATTTTGGAGGAAGCACATTAGTTGGCTTTTGCTATGCACCCTGGGAGTACTAAGATGTATTATGATTTGGAACAACATTATTGGTGGTTAGGTATGGAGAGGGACATAGCGGAGTCTGTATCCAAATGTCTCATGTATTAGAGAGTGAAAGCCGAGCACCAAGTTCCAACAGGGTCGCATCAACCTTTATCAGTGCCTGAATGGAAATGGGAGCAAGTAATGATGGATTTTGTGATTGGTTTGCCGTTGACTCAGAAGAAGCATGATACAATCTGGGTGATTGTTGATCGATTGATGAAGACAACTCATTTTCTTCCAGTTAGAATGGGCTATTCTCTTGAGAAGTTAGCTGAGCTGTATATCCATGAGATAGTGAGATTGCATGGAGTCCTAATTTCTTTGGTGTCTGATCGAGATCCCCAGTTTACTTCGAGATTTTGGAAGAGTTTGTAAAATATTTTGGGTTCTCGGTTACATTTTAGTACTGCTTTCCATCCATAGACAGATGGGCAGTCAGAGAGAGTGATGCAGATTTTGGAGGACATGTTGAGAAGTTGTATCATTGATTTCTCTGGAAGTTGGGACAGATTCTTACCACTAATGGAATTTGCTTATCATAACAGTCATCAGTCCAGTATTAAAATGGCACCTTATGAGGCATTGTATGGTAGAAGATGCAGGATGCCTCTATGTTGGGATGAAGTTGGAGAAGGTAAGTTGGTTGGTCCCGATTTGATTAAAGAAATAGAAGAGAAAGTGAAGATAATTCAGGATCGGTTGAAAGCAGCTTCAGATCGACAGAAATCATATTCAGATTTGAAGAGGAGAGACATAGAGATCAATATTGGAGATAAAGTATTTTTAAAAGTGTCTCCTTGGAAGAAAATTCTGAGATTTGGCCGCAAGGGGAAGTTGAGTCCACGTTTCATTGGACCTTATGAGGTACTGGATAGAGTTGGACCAGTTGCCTATCATCTAGCTTTGCCACCTGAATTGGATAGAATTCACAATGTCTTCCATGTCTCTATGTTGTGGAGGTACAGGTCAGACCCATCACATATTTTGTCGATTGAATCTATTAAGATGAGTCCAGATCTGACTTTTGAAGAAGAACCATAGGCTATTTTGGCACATAAAGTGAAAGATTTGAGAAATAAGAAAGTGCCACTTGTGAAGGTTCTTTGGAAGAATCATGCTAAGGAAGAGGCAACTTGGGAGAGTGAGCAAGCGATGCGAGATCAGTATCCCCAGCTATTTCAAATTTGAGATCAGGTAATTTCGAGGATGAAATTTATTTGTAGAGGGGGAGAATTGTAATATCCCAAACTATACCCTAAAATTTTAAAAATGTTAATTGTTGGAATTAAATTATTTGATTAGTGTATATTTGATTAAGTGGAAAGATAAGAGAGGAAAGTGTGTATATGTTGTATATATGAAGATATATACAACATTTACAAGTCAACTTTATTGATGGTCAAATGTGGTAATTAATTATTTTAAAATAGAAATTAATGTAAGTGGATGATGATATTTATATTATTATAATACATAAATTGCTTGGTGGAGGTTAATTGGAGATTTGAGTGACTAAGAGTAGAGTGGTATTGACTTTTCTATCATCTTCTTTCTTTCTTCAAGAGCTGGCCATCTGTTTAGGTCATTTTAGTACTAGTTTTTAGTATGATTTTATGTGTGTTTTAGTTAATGTTTTGATTGATTTTTGTTTTAAGTTTGTTTATTGTGTTTGTTTTTAGGTTTGAGAGCAAAAACACCCTTGGAAGATCAAAACAGTGAAAAATAGAGCAAAAATGAAGAAACAGGAAGAGACACACCCAGAGACACGGCCAAGTCTCTAGCCGTGTCTCACCTGATGAGCAAAACCAAAGAACAGAGCAAGAAAGAGCAAAAATCAAGCAGGAAAGGACACACCCAGGGGACACGGCCGTGTCCCTCCAAAAATGCCAGACACGGCCAAGTTCATCCTGGCTTGGGCGTGTCACACTCCAAAGAAGAAGAGAGGAAAATCAAACAGGAGAGGACACACCCAGGGGACACGGCCGTGTCCTTGGCCGTGTCCCTCCAAAAGAGCTCAAACACGGCCAAGTTGCTTCAACTTGGCCGTGTCTCATTCAATCCAAAGCAAAAGAGGAAGAAACTCTCACAGTAGGTGACACATGCAAGGGACATGGCCAAGTCACTGGCCGTGTCCCTCCAAAATGATCCAACAAGGCCAAGTCACTCCAAATACAGCCGTGTCACTCAACCAAAGAAGAAAAGAAGAACTCTGAGACAGAAGCGAACACAAGCAAGGGACACGGCTAAGCTTGTGGCCGTGTCCCTCCAAAGTTGTCCAACACGGCCGTGTCACTCTCAACTTGGCCTTGTCCCTCATGGACCAAACACCAGACACGACCAAGTCTCCTGTAACTTGGCCGTGTCCCACCTAAATCTCTATAAAATCATTCGCACGAAGGAAAAAAAAGGAGAGCTGAGGAGAGTGGCTAGGGTTTTGAGAACAAAAAGAAAAGAGAAGAGGGGGCACTCATAACTTGGGATGAGGAGAGAGTGACACTCTCCTTGTCCCTCATCTTCATCCTCCATCTTCATCTTCTCCATCTTCCATTGACAAGCTTCAATTTGGTTCTTTGGGATCAAGTGGGTCAATAAGCTCTCAAGGGTTGAAGAAGCTTCATTGAAGGGAGTGGTGACTTGAGAAAGCTCCATTCCATCTTCCAAAGGCACAATCAATTGAAGGATTGGTGACTTGAGAAACCCCATCCACATTGCAAGGGGAATCAACCATTGAAAAGGCTTGAGTTCTTCATCATACATCAAGTGGAGCTAGGAGGAAGATTAACAATCCTACTCTTGGCATCTTCATAAGTTTTCTATTCTCTCTTTTAATTCAGTTCAATATTGTTTTTGTTGTATTAAGAGATTGATATTGCAATTGAACAATTTAAATTTGTTTTATATTGAGTTGAATGAATGTTTTAAATTGATGATGTTGAGCTAAATACCCATGCCTAGGATTTGTAGTAGATTTGATTGAATGTCTTGAATTGATATTTCCATTGATGTTCCTTGTTGATTGGTTGATTGCATTGGAATGTATGCTAGGTTGATAGATTAGCTACCTATTGATCTCTAGATATCGAATGAAGGACCGAGAGGTGAAATCCGATATCAGAATTATGCAATCGACTACCCTATGAATGAATTAGAAATATAAGTTCTAGGGTTTCATTAATTTGGTAATGTAAATAATTGGTTATTGCTAATTCATGAATGTGAGAACTAAGGAATTGGTAATTGACTAATTAACCTTAAAGAAACAAATTAATTACAAGGCTATGTTAATGGATAATTGAGAATTGAGCTTTGATTGAATGGACCTATATTCCTAGGCACTTTCCCAAGAACTGAATTGATCTTGTGCACTCATCACACTTCAACCCTACACTCCTTAATCTTAGGTTTAAATTGTTCTTTAGCATTTCAAACAACAAACTTTCGCTTTTAATTTAATTGCTTTAATCAAGCTATTACGAACCACACCTTCTTGGGGAAACAACCTTGGGGCGATCACCTTTGCTACAGCTACCTCGTATACTTGCGAGTGACGCTTTGTAGTAGTACTTAATTTGAGCGCAACAAGTTTTTGGCGCTGCTGCCGGGGAAGGTTGTTAAGTAGTGATAGTTTGATCTTTCTTTTCATCGTTTGTTTATTTTCTGTGAATTGTTTGTTTGTTTAGTTTTTCTTCAAATTTAATTATTTGTTTGTTTTCTTTAAGTTGCTAAGTGCCTTGTGTAAATATGCAATTTTCAAGGTACGCAGGGGTTTACGATGATAGCCCAAATTCTGACATGGCATGGCAATTAGCAGAATTAATGAACCAACTTAAGATGCTAAATGCCAGAGGAAGAACTCCTAAGCCTACTAGTGAAGTATGTTCAGCATGTGGCATTGCAGGACATAGCGCAAACATGTGTTCATTTGATTGTGGACAATATCAAGAGAGGCAAGAGGAAGAATATGCCTATGAAAGTTTCCAGCAAAGGGGTAGAAGTAATCCATATTCCAATCCTTGTAATCCAAATTGGAGAAACTACCCAAATTCTTCTTGGGAAAACCAGCAGCATATTCCACCTCCAATTTTTTTTCAACCTTACCAAAGAAGTTCTTACTTTCAAGAGCAATATTCAAATCAAGAGTACCTTAAGCGACCCACATTAGAAGATAGTTTGAATGCCTTCATTCAAATTAGCGCACAAAATCAAAGTAAACTTAAGGAACCCACTTTAGAAGATAGTTTGAATGCCTTCACTCAAATTAGCTCACAAAACCATGATAAATTCGAGAAATCCACAGTGGAAGATGATTTGAATGCTTACCTTCAAATTAGCACAGAAATTCAGGAAGGAAGCAATGAGAGATTTGATTCTTTGGAGGAATCATTGAAGAGGGTGGAAAAGCAAGTTGGACAACTGGCACATTAACTCCAAGCACACCAAGAGGAGGAATTTCCTAGCCAATTGGAGCAAATAGAGGTAATCACAAATTTCAAGAATGAACAGGTGATATATAACGATTTTTGTGATTCCTTTGATGCAGGAACTAACAACGAAGAAGATGGCGAGGAAATGCAATCAGACATAGAGGAGTTAATTCAATCAAAGGAGGAGGAGAATTTGGAAGCATCGACTTCGACAAAATTGCATGAACCTCCAAATCCTTGTATGCCACCAATCCCATTCCCAAGTAAACTGAATGCAGAGAAACAAGGTATGCAACTTTCTGAACTCCGTGATATGCCCTATAGTGAAGATAGTGTAGATAAGCTTGAGGTGGCCATGACCATAGAAGTAGAGCCTAATTCTTCCAAATTAGAAATTGATGAGAGCAATTTACTAGAGAATAATGAGATTGTTGAGGGAGAACTTCAAATTGCTAAAGAGAATGTAGAACACATTCAACCAAACTTGGTTGAACTTAAAAAGACCCCAGAAATTTTGAAAGATGTTTTGGTTGGGGAATACAGTATGCAACAAATTATCATCTCTCCCACTCTTGGTGGTGAGAACGAGCAAAAACCATATAAAACCATGTTGCAAACTGAAAAAGATTCTTACTACATCCCTATAGCATTAAAACATCAAGCTAAGACAACTCTCACATGTTCTTTTTGGACAATTGCTCCCCTAAGAATGCTACCTAAGCTTTTCAATATATTGGGCTCTTTTCAAAGTTGCATGGTGTTCATCCTCTCGGTCATGGGCTCCAATTGCATTATGGGTGGAAGGAGCCCCACATATTGTATATGGGAACGATGGAAATCAGGTATCATCTAAACTCTCTCTGTAGTATGCATGCTCACATTGAGGACAATGTGAATTTTTAAGTGTGGGGTGCATTTGGTGTTTTATGTTTTTACTTTTAATTGCATTTTGGTTTTAGTTACTGTTTTTAATGTTTTTCATTGAATAAATGAGTTTTAGAAAGTTTAATTGTTATAAAATTGTTGATAGATGACCTTTGAATTTTTGAAGCATGAATTGGAGAATTGAGTAGAATTGGTGCTTATTGTCAATTTTGTTGGTTTTTCTTTGCATTGCCATTAACCTAGTGAGGAATTGAGCCATCAACTTATTATTCTTGTTGTGAGTGAACATCTTTGATTGATGAATTGCTAGAACTTGCTTTGAAATACATTTTAAGATTACATAAAAATTTCAATTTGGCATCAAAATGATTAAGGCAATTAGGTGAACCCACTTTGGCTTAAAAGACCAACCCTATATTCAACCTTAGTTAGCCAATTTTGAGCCTATTTTATTTTTCCTTTTCTTTCTTTTGCACAACACCATTAGCTTGAACCTTGTTGTTTAACTTTTATCCTTTCATTAGGTCAAGAGCATTTTAAGAGCGTTTATGACCGAGTGTTGTGTTGAATTAAGTGTGGGGTTAAATTTAGTAGGTTTAAGATTGCAAAGCAAAATAAAAACTTGTACAAAAATTTGTGTACAAGAAAAAGATAAAAAAAGATAAAAAAAATAAAAAAAAAGAAACAGAAAAAGAAAAAAAAATAATAATAAGAATAATTGTTGTTCTTGTTGAAAGGGTTGGAATATATCATTGCAATATTTAATAAGTGAATTCCCTTGTAAAGCTCTTTAATGTCACTGGGTATATGAGAGGAAGGTGTTTCAGGATTGTTAGTTATACATAGATCGGTTACTTCATTCTTGAAGTGCTCTTGAACTTAATGATTAAGCTTACATTTCCTAAATGTCATGCCTTTACCTTAGCCCCATTACAACCAAAAGAAAGACCTTTTGATTGATGCTTGATTGTTATTTGTGGTGGAGATTTGATTGATAAGCAAGCCTATGGTAATAATCTTTCATGGATTGTTATGAGTGTAAACACCACCATGATCAAACACTTGAAAGAGTTGGTGAGGGAGTGACAACATTGGTTTTGCATGAAAAACCACTTAATTGCATGAGTGTCGATTTTGTTTGATTTGATATTAATTGTGGATTTAGGGATAAGGAGGTCTTGATGCATCTTTATAACTCTTGAACTTAACAAAATTCATCTGGTTAGTGTGTTTTGATTTTAGTCTTGCTTGGGGACAAGCAAGGAGTTAAGTGTGGGGTAGTTGTTTAGGTCATTTTAGTACTAGTTTTTAGTATGATTTTATGTGTGTTTTAGTTAATGTTTTGATTGATTTTTGTTTTAAGTTTGTTTATTGTGTTTGTTTTAGGTTTGAGAGCAAAAATACCCTTGGAAGATCAAAACAGTGAAAAACAGAGCAAAAATGAAGAAACAGGAAGGGACACACCCAGAGACACGGCCAAGTCTCTGGCCGTGTCTCACCTGATGAGCAAAACCAAAGAACAGAGTAAGAAAGAGCAAACATCAAGCAAGAGAGGACACACCCAGGGGACACGGCCATGTCCCTCCAAAAATGCCAGACACGGCCAAGTTCATCCTGGCTTGGCCGTGTCACACTCCAAAGAAGAAGAGAGGAAAATCAAGCAGGAGAGGACACACCCAGGGGACACGGCCGTGTCCTTGGCCGTGTCCCTCCAAAAGAGCTCAAACACTGCCAAGTTGCTTCAACTTGGCCGTGTCTCATTCAATCCAAAGCAAAAGAGGAAGAAACTCTCACAGTAGGTGACACATGCAAGGGACATGGCCAAGTCACTGGCCGTGTCCCTCCAAAATGATCCAACACAGCCAAGTCACTCCAAACACAGCCGTGTCACTCAACCAAAGAAGAAAAGAAGAACTCTGAGACAGAAGCGAACACAAGCAAGGGACACGGCCAAGCTTGTGGCCGTGTCCCTCCAATGTTGTCCAACACGGCCGTGTCACTCTCAACTTGGCCGTGTCCCTCATGGACCAAAAACCAGACACGGCCAAGTCTCCTGTAACTTGGCCGTGTCCCACCTAAATCTCTATAAAATCATTCGCACGAAGGAAAAAAAAGGAGAGCTGAGGAGAGCGGCTAGGGTTTTGAGAACAAAAAGAAAAGAGAAGAGGGGGCACTCATAACTTGGGATGAGGAGAGAGTGACACTCTCCTTGTCCCTCATCTTCATCCTCCATCTTCATCTTCTCCATCTTCCATTGACAAGCTTCAATTTGGTTCTTTGGGATCAAGTGGGTCAATAAGCTCTCAAGGGTTGAAGAAGCTTCATTGAAGGGAGTGGTGACTTGAGAAAGCTCCATTCCATCTTCCAAAGGCACAATCAATTGAAGGATTGGTGACTTGAGAAAGCCCCATCCACATTGCAAGGGGAATCAACCATTGAAAAGGCTTGAGTTCTTCATCATACATCAAGTGGAGCTAGGAGGAAGATTAGCAATCCTATTCTTGGCATCTTCATAAGTTTTCTATTCTCTCTTTTAATTCAGTTCAATATTGTTTTTGTTGTATTAAGAGATTGATATTGCAATTGAACAATTTAAATTTTTTTTATATTGAGTTGAATGAATGTTTTAAATTGATGATGTTGAGCTAAATACCCATGCCTAGGATTTGTAGTAGATTTGATTGAATGTCTTGAATTGATATTTCCATTGATGTTCCTTGTTGATTGGTTGATTGCATTGGAATGTATGCTAGGTTGATAGATTAGCTACCTATTGATCTCTAGATATCGAATGAAGGACCGAGAGGTGAAATCCGATATCAGAATTATGCAATCGACTACCCTATGAATGAATTAGAAATATAAGTTCTAGGGTTTCATTAATTTGGTAATGTAAATAATTGGTTATTGCTAATTCATGAATGTGAGAACTAAGGAATTGGTAATTGACTAATTAACCTTAAAGAAACAAATTAATTACAAGGCTATGTTAATGGATAATTGAGAATTGAGCTTTGATTGAATGGACCTATATTCCTAGGCACTTTCCCAAGAACTGAATTGATCTTGTGCACTCATCACACTTCAACCCTACACTCCTTAATCTTAGGTTTAAATTGTTCTTTAGCATTTCAAACAACAAACTTTCGCTTTTAATTTAATTGCTTTAATCAAGCTATTACGAACCACACCTTCTTGGGGAAACGACCTTGGGGCGATCACCTTTGCTACAGCTACCTCGTATACTTGCGAGTGACGCTTTGTAGTAGTACTTAATTTGAGCGCAACACCATCACCATTGCCAAAGAGGGAAGAGAGGTTTTGTTGCTTCCAAACTCAAGCAATTGAAGGATTTCAAGTGATCAAGTTGGAGTTTTAAGGATTTTTTTCACTTTTGGTAAGTTTCCAACTTGTTTCTTTGTGTTCTTTTGGAGTTTGTGTATTTGAGTTTGGTGAATGGTTGTTGTAAACTCCAACTTGAAGAAAGAAAACAAAACCTCCAATTGACAACAAAACCATTTGTTAATTGACATCCATTTGTGTATGATTGATTTTGGTATGTTTGAAGTGTTTGGTTTAATTGACTTTGATTTTGGGGTTGGATTGAAGAAAATGTTAAGTTTGGTGAAGAAAACAAGAGTTGTGGATTGTGTATGTGTTAAGTTGTAAAATATGGTTGTGATTGTGTTTTGATGCATGTTATTGATTTGATGTGATGTTATGCAAGTTTATTATGGTTTATTGATGGTTTTGGTTAAGTGTGTTTGGAGTGGAAAAGGGTAAAAGAAAGATGTTTGTTGGATATGGTATGTTGGTGTTGATTTCAGGTTTTTAGCCTGACACGCCTAGTAATACAACCATGTCATTGGGCGTGTCGTTGGTTCTGTTTCCAGTATGGGTGACACGAGTAGTGACACACCTATGTCACTGAGCGTGCACAGCTTCTGTGTTAGAGTAGTATTGACACGTCCAATGACACGCCCATGTCACTGAGCGTGTCATAGCCACTGTGTTGGAGGAGAATTGACACGTGCAGTGACACGCCCATGTCACCGAGCGTGTCAAAGCTTCTGTGATGTGGGTTTAGGGCACGATCAGGGACACGCCCACGTTGTTGAGCGTGTCATGTGTAGAGTTTGCCCTAGATAGTTATTATTCTTATTTTCTTATATATATCACTAAGTGAGTATGTATTATCACCTTTGGATTAGGTTTTGATGAGAATGGAGTTGCCCTAATTCAAGTGTTGAAGGATTCTTGGAAGAGGAGTTTGGTATTGGTGTGTGTTGCTCTTAGAGGTAAGTACAAACCTTACATGATTGCATATATTTGCATGACTTTGGGACTTAACACATTTAGTTGGAAAAATGTGTTAAGTTACCTATTATATTGTTGATATATGAGAATGGTGCTATGAGTTGCATTATGTGAACTATGTGAATTATATGTTGAGGATTCAAAATATATGAACAATGTAATTTGTGATGTGCACTCTAATAATGATATGTGAAGCCATTGGTGTTGGCTATAATGATGTAAATGAAATAATTGGGGCATTGTGCCTAAATGATTATGAGAAAATGAGAATGGAATTGATAATGAAAGAATTGTGTGCCTAGTATGTTATTCAATTTTCAGAGTTTTGTTGTTGGTGGCATGCCTAAAAGTAACACTCCCTTGAAGCTGGGTTGGGCTTGGTCCTTAAAGCCAAGTTAGGTTGATGCTGAGCTCCCCTTGAAGCTTGGTTGGGCCTAGTCCTTGAAGCCTAGTTGGGATGTTACATATGAGATGTGTCTCATTGCGATAATGATTCGCCTACGGGCTTCATAAATGTGGTTATTGGACCAAAACAGTAACTCTGGAATTTGAATGGCATATTAGTTTCTTTTGGGCCCATGCTTGTCTTTGCTTAAATGTGAATCATGAATGATGAAACAATTGAATAATATAATGAAATGTAATGTTATGAAATATGATATCCTTGTATATTGTTTATAATTCTTGGAAGTTTGACATTGGCATTACATTGAATCATATTGTTATCATGGTTAGTACCACTAAGTCGTTGGCTTAGCGCGATTGTGATTTATCGCGCGGGTGACAGGATAGATCTGGTTGAGCTAGAAAGTTCAGCTAGACCGAATCGAGTCTAGGCTTGCGATTTCTTGTGAAGTGTTGATTTTTGGACTTCAAGATCAGAGACGACCTACCAAGCATGTATAAACTCTATATTTTTGTAAATATTGTTTTTGATGTATATATATATAAGTATATTCCACTGCTTATTAAAGAAATATTTTGGATAAACTTTGGGCGTAATGAAGATATATGTAAATGTATTTAACAAGGAATGTTTTATCTATTACTATTTATAATAAGGATTTGATGTTAAAGTTTTAAAGATTGGTTTGCTTCAATTAAACTGTGACATCCTTATATCCGGTATACATATAATACATATTGAGAGTATATGTGACATACGTATATGGGGTATAAGGCTGTGTAAAGTTATGTTGGAGTAATATGAAGCTCATTACAATTTACTTCAAAGATATTATGTGAGGTACAACACTGAATGGTTCCTAGGATACCAGAGAAGGAGAAAAATTACAGAAAGGATAGTAGCAGATCAATAGAGAAAAAAAAGAATGAGAAAAAAAAGAGAAAGAGAAATTTTGTTGTATTTATTAATTGATTTGTAACATTACATCTTCTATTTTATTATGAAAATCACAATTATTCATATAACTAATTATATTTCAGTTGTGAATAGTAAAAACAAACTCACAATAATATTTTATTCTTTAAGAATTGGTAAAAGAAATTCCACTAAATCTATTAGAAATAGGCATGAATATGAAAGAATGACAAAATCTCTTAATTTTTTTGGTAGCAAGAGTTTTCAAAATCTACTATATACAAAATTATAAGTCTAGTAATCAATTAAAATTCAACTAATTTAATTAATACTATCACAAAGTTTTCCATAATGAATAGTATCTTTATATATAATAAACTATCCAACTTTCACTAATAATTACTCCATATAAAACCTCTATCATCAAAGTAAAATCTTTAAATCAATATATACTCACAAAATAGGAGTGTTTTTTTTGAGAAAAAATCAATTACATTGTCAGAATGAGAGGATCACTATATATATTTCATAAAATAATACCTATCGTATCATGACGGTACCCAAACTTTATTTTATAACATAAAATGCTTTGAACTTTAAAAAAGTGCACAAAAAATCCTTCTTAATCCATTATAGCCAATGTATAAGTTACCTATTTATTCACTGCATAAACTAAAAAAATCTATCAATATCTTTTTGTTGTCCCAAGATGGCAACCAAGAGGGGGGGGGGGTGAATTGGTTTCCTCAAGAAATAATGACAATTAAAAAACTCAACAAACTAGAAATGCAGAATAGAGAGATGGTTGAGTAATGAAAGAAAGAAAGAACACACAAGATTTATAGTGGTTCGGATTTACTTCAATCCTACATCCACTTCCTTAACAACTTGTTAAGGTTCCACTAATCTTTGAAGTTTTTACAAGCTCACTTCCAACTTTGGTGTTTTCACAAGTTCACACCTAACTTCACAAGTGTTTTTCTAAGGCTTACACTCAAGAACCTTTAAAGGAGTTTTTAAGGCTCACTCTCACAACCCAAACAAGAGTTTTACAAGGCTTACTCTCACAACCCAAGTGTTTTTCCAAGCTCACACTCAAACTTATACAATGGTGTTTTCAATGCTTACACCTAACATTCATTACAATTCAAATGTAAGTTTAAGTAATAGAAAGTTTGTTGCTTGGCTATGAAATTCTTTTTTCTTGCTTCTCATCACATACTTTTCTTATAGAAGCACTGTATTTATAGCCAATGTGGTCTTACTAGCCGTTATTGATAGTAAGAATAAAGTCTTGGCAGTTTAGACCTTCTTTATTAAACTGTCAGAAGCATTTCGCGGTCGTCCTTCATATAAGGATGGTCGCGCTATTGCCATACGCGGTCGTCCTTGTACAAGATACGGTCGCTGAATTTAAAAAAGCTTCAACGGTCGAATTTGAGTGCTCTGCAGCAGGAATCTTGCCCATGTTGTGGTTGTCGGGACGGTCGCGCATAACAAAGGTGCGGTCGCCCTTTTTTAATGTTGAACTGGGTTTATAACGGTCATCACACGTGGCAATCTTTGACTGGGCAGAAATGAATGTTCGCCAAAATATGAATGTCGCGGTCGCCCTAGGTAACATCTCGCGGTCAAGTTGGGATACTCGCGTCGAACTTCTGGACACACCTGAGGACGCGAACACTATTGTCTCTTTAGGCAGATTTCTCTTGAATTGGTAGAGCGGTCACACATATAAATGGGCGGTCGCTAAAGTGATAAGCGAGGCCGTATCATTCGCCGTTCTTGTCACCGCGAACCTTACTGTGATTAGAATGTTTTGAGTTCCTTGGGTAGCGGTCGTCCATAACTTGGGACGGTCGCTCTTCTTTAAGTGCGGTTGACCGCGAAACCTATTGTGATAAGGTTTCATCCTTTAATTGAATGGTGCGGTCGTATTCAAGTGTTGTGCGACCACTATAAGTGTTATGTTCAGCTTTATTTGAAGCAACCTAAGCCTGCAACAAGATTCTCCAAATACATGTTAAATGGATCATTCAATTTGAGTTGTCAAGGATCAAAATTGAGATCATTTGTCTAACACTTATACTTGAAATCTCATATCCAATATTATGAATACAAATTAGGAAAATAGGCATCAACAAACAAAGATTGGATACTCCATGAGAATTTATGTATGTATAAGACATTTTCATTTTAATTTTCACTGTCTTTCCACGCAGGGGACAAGTATAAGGAATAAAGGCTAGAAAATAGTCAATTTTTTTGCAAATTATCCTCAACATCCATGAATCTTTTCCAGACATTGAAGAATTTTTTGAGTTTGTTGAAGTACCCAAAGCTAATTTTTCTTTGAAACTTGAACTTCTTCAGGTTTGTTGAACCACTCATTCAAAGATTTTTCTGGGTTTATTAAAGTACTCTAAAGCCATTTTCTCCGAAAATTGGATTTCTTTGGATTTGTTGAAGCACCCATTTTTCGAGTTTGTTGAGGTACCCACAAGTTGAAGAATTTTTCTAGATTTAGTGATCAAGAAGTTGGAAATTTTTTTGAATTTATTAAAGCATCCAAAAGTTGGAAATTTTTTTGGATTTTTTAAAATATCCAAAAATCAAGGATTTTTCCTAGATTTATTGAAGTATCCGAAAATTGAGGATTTTTCTTGGATTTGTCTAAATATCTTGAAATTGGTGATTTAAATTGTTGTAAAAAAACCCTATTCTTTTGCTTTTCACTCTCTTAAGCTGGGGAAGCTTATGATCATTCAAATAAGGGGGCAAATTTGTAGACAATGGGTGATTCCTCCTTGATTTTGAACTAAAATTAGCTAGTTGGGCCAAGAATGATTTTTGGCCTAATCGCATAAAAGATCTCTCAGTAAAAATGCCATGGCATGGCGATTTTTCATGTCCATGATGAATTCTCCATGTTTTGCCATAAGCAGCTGAAGAAGTTGTTTGGATCAAGAAGTTCATCACAAATTTAGAAGTGGTACCTAGTATTGTTGATCCAATACCCTTGTATTGTTATAACAATGGAGCCATTGCACAAGCAAAGGAGCCACAATCTCATTAAAGATCCAAACATATACTCAGGCATTACCATTTGATAAGAGAGATCATTGGTAGACAGGACATTAAGATAGAGAAGGTGTCCATATATCAAAATATTGTAGACCCTTTGACCGAGCTATTACCTCAAAAGAAATGTGATAGTCATGTAATAGCCTTCAATATTAGATACATAGGAAATTGGCTTTAGGTCAAGTGGAAGATTGTTAGAGAAATTTCCTAAAGCAATCGCTTAGGACATGACGTATTACTTCATTTATTAATAATCGAGCATGTTTTTATCTTTCAACATATTTATATATGTGTTTGCATTTATTTGTATTAACTTAATTAATCGATAAAATTGTCCTTGGTATAAAAATAACACAGTATAAGAGAAACCATAATAGGGATTATGAGATTCAATCATGTGTAATTATGTTCTAAATAAATCTCTAGTTTTATAGTATTAACTTAATTAATTGATAAAATTGTCCTTGGTAGAAAAATAACACAGCATGAGAGAAACCATAATAGGGATCATGATTATGAGATTCAATCATGTGTAATTATGTTCTAAATAATTCCCTAGTTGCATAGTATTAACTTAATTAATCGATAAAATTGTCCTTGGTAGAAAAATAACACAACATGAGAGAAACCATAATAGGGATCATGATTATGAGATTCAATCATGTGTAATTATGTTCCAAATAAATCCCTAGTCGCATAGTATTGGTAAATAGGACATTGCCAATGCGGTTAGACTAGCACATATTATACTATTTGATCATGATCAATCAACTGATCTCATAAGTTGTAAACATACAAGATGTTTATAGTTAACATATGGATGTTTGCTAAGAGTAGCTAAGTTCAGATTTACCACAATATATAATTTTTTTTTACAAAAATATCAGATTTAGATAATTTATTATGAGTTTATTAAATGTTTATTATGAATTTGTGAATTTACATAGTTTATTATGAGTTTACTACCGGTTTATTATGAGTTTATTCAAAATAACTAAAATACCCCTGGTAAAAATGAATTTAAAAAAAAATGGTGGAGGATGTAATTTTTCTTTAATTAATTAATTAATTAATTAAAAGAGCCCAATAGGGTTTTATTGATGGAAAAATAATACCCTCCACCATATTTTTTAAAATTTTTACTTTTTTACCAGGAATATTTGAGTTATTTTATTATAAACTATTAATAAACTCATTATAAACTATATAAAATTTATAAACTCATAATTAATTCATTGTAAACTAATAAAAATATAGTATATTGATAAATAATTTATACATTCTGGTACTTTGACAAATAATTTATAAATATAATAAATTTAATTTTTTTTTCAATTTATCTTGTATTTTTGTCAAAAGCCCTTTATTAATCCTTTTAAGAAAGGTTTAGACCACTACAAATACATTCTTATGAAGGACAAAAACTCATTCATACCCTAGAGAATATTTCAGCCACCCTCACTCTCTAAACTCTCTCTTTGCTGCCACCTTGGTTGCTTAGCACATAATCAAGGTTTTGGCCCCCTTATTACTCTTAATGTGAGTTGTTTTCTTTACTTGCTTGAGTGGACTATCAATAGAGGCAATCATATTTTGGATTGTTGTGGTTTGCTACAACCCAACAAGAAGGAAAGTAGCCCAATTTGAAGAGCAAGATTATAAAATCATTGTAATAAGATTTCTTTCTCTACTTAGGTTGCTCTCAAAATTAAATTACAAAGGTAGATCCTTCGCATGAGTTTTCGTTTGCTTCCAATGTTTTATATGTATATGATGCATGAAAAAACCCAACATCAGATGTGGGAGATCCCACATCTAGCAAATACAAACCTCTAATCCAATTAATATAGAAATTAGGTCTCCAATATGAACAACTAGCTTTTAGAGTTGGTTCTATCAAATTTGTATTAACAAGAATTTAACCCAAATTCAATTTTGAATGAAAAATTCACATGGTATTAAAGCAGCTCCTGTGAATCTCGAAACCAAACTCAATTGAAACAAAAAATCAAATCAGAGTAACATTTGTCAGGTGTCAATTGAGGTAGTTGCCACTTAGGGGAGACTGTTAAGACTACCCTACAAATCAAAAAAAAAAAATTAATTGTGGGATATCCCAAATTTAACAAATACAAACTTTTGATCCAATTAATATAAAAATGAGCCATTCAACTTTAATAACTAGCTTTTTATTTTTTTTTTAAAAATAACTTTTAAGATTGGCTCTCTCAAATTTATATTAATAGGAATTTAACCAAAATCAAGTCTTGAAATGAAAAATTCACAAGTTGCACGGAAGGTAGTGCTTAAGAAACAAGCAAATTTCAAGTGAAATATTCCAGCTAATAAGGTAAGATTATGAAATATATTTAATGAGATGTTTTATTCATAATTTTAATTAAAGTAAGTTAAATATATAGTTTTGATTTTGGTGATTTTAAGTCGTTGAGAATTTCTTATTAAGTTGATAAATTGTTTGGTAATTATGATTTTATAAATTTGGAGTGTTTAATATTACAAGTTGAATTATTTGTGAGTTTGTTAGGTTAGTCAATTTATGGAATGATCTTTTCTTTTTTTTGAACAATAATAAAAGATCTGCATTGAAAGACCAAATAAAAACAACCTAAAGGAAAAAAAAAGAAGCGATAATAATCAAACTAGATGTAAAATACTTCCATCAAAGATCTAATATATCTAGATAAAAGTTCAACAATAGAATTCCTAGAAAATAGAGTAATAAGTAAATGTATCAAATTTGCTGCAGAACCAAGAAAAATTACTAAAATACAAAACTGTTAAGGCAACCGAAAACATGAAGAGGATAATTTGGGATTCAGACCATCGGAGCTAATTTATGGAATAATCTTTAGAATGATACATTTGAATATATATTTTATAGCAATTTTTGGAAAATTAATTCATTTGAAATATTAAGCAAATTTTTAGAGAATTAATTCATTTGAAATATGAAGCTAATGTGGGAGTATGAAATTAAACAAATAATTATTAAATTGACATGAGACTAAAATTTTTTTTCTAAAAATATTTATTACCCGAGTTTATTAATTTTTTTTTATCTAAAATATTTTCGATCTTACATTGATGTAAAGTTATGTTGAAGCAATTTCAAACCCATTACAATTTACTTCAAAAATATTATATGAGATACAATGCTGAATGGCTCCAAATAAATCAGAGGAGAAAATTGCAGAAAGGAGAGAAGAAGAGAGATGAGAAAATAGGGAAATTTTTTGTTGTATTCATTAATTAATAATTGTAGCATTACACCTTCTATTTTATCATAGAAATCAAAATTATTCACGTAACTGCCCATATTACAGTAGTGAATATAACAAGAGTTTTCAAAATCTACTGTATGCGACATTATATTTATAAGTCTAGCTAGTAATCAAGTTTTAAATTCAGCTAATTCAATTAATACTATCACATAGTTTTCCATAATGAATTGAATAGTATAAAAACTCAATCATCAAAGTAAAATCCTTAAAATCACACATTAGGACTGTGTGTGTATCTTTCCAAGAAAAAATGAATTCCATTGTCTGAATGAGAGGATCACTATAAATATTCAATTAATTGCAGCCAATTACCTTACATAGGATGAACCAAATCATAGCCTCTAATTCAAATATATATATATATATATGCTACAACTATAATAACAAGTACATTACTACTAATTACATTATACACTAAATAAGTTGAATCTTCGAGAAAGTATAAATATATATGCATATTAGGTAAAACAACTGAATCCAATTTCATTTCAGCAATTATTGTCTGACAGAGAAAATCTCAATCATACCCAGCCATGATATAATTTGCAATATAGAGCGATCATTAGACCAACAGGAAGCTTATAATGTAATCAAAACAGCAAATACATTCAAGCCAATTTAACATTTCTCCAAATTTCAATCATTAGTTTAACACAAATAAATAAAGCAGATGGGAAAAGGATCAGTTGCACATTCATTATTAACAAGCTCAGCTGTAAATTGCATGCTAATTCTTCAAATAGCACAATTCATCCTCTTTCTCTCAACACCATAGGTACATCAAATGAAAACGTTGGCCTAAGCAGGTCCATAAACAATAATTCAGCATATTTTAAATATTTCTATCATCACATTAGTTATACCACAATCAAATTGAATACTTTTCATAAATAACTGTAGAATAATTTATTTCCTTTTATTTTTATTTGTTTCTCCCCCTGAATTTCCTCTGTTAAGGAATTTTATAATCATATAGTTTACCAATTATGACAATTTACAATGCTTATTTCTACAACCCTAATTTCTAGGATTATAGTTTTACAAATTAATATGCCACAAGTAAATTATGTTCCCAAATAGAATATAATTTTTTATTTTAAATTAGGATCAACTATTGTATTTATAAAGTATATAAAATTCAGAAGTTTCAATTTTGTGAATACGATTTTAATATTGTTTTACATTTTTAACATATATATATATATATAGCTGAACTCATAAATAATAAGTCATATTTTTTTTAAATACTAAATATTTTACTATAGAATGTATCAACGTATTTTCTTTTACCTTTTTGCCTTATATGTTATTCTAGTTAATATTGTCATCATATAAAACAAATATATATATATATAATTAGTTCAAAAAAACATTATTTCTTTCTTAACGGCGTCGTATAATTTCACAAAAAAAAATTAAATTTTATTAATAGTGACGATTAATTTAAAATTAATTATTTTAAAAATATAAATTATAAAGTTAAAGACCTACTGAATTTAACATTCTATTTGAAATAAATAAATTTCTTTTTTTTATTTTGATATTAAAACATTAAAAAAGTTTTCATTTTCATTCTATAAATTCAATTCTATAAAGTTTTTCCAATAATATTTATTACCCTAAAGATACACGGAAAGATAAAAAGTAATAGATTTGATTCAAATATAAAAATTCAATTGAATTTTTATATTTTAAACATGAGAAGTTATTTGTAAATAAAATCACTTTAAATTCATTTATAAATGAATTCTATATTTCTAATAATTCATTTGTTCCAAAAAGATTATCCTATTCCTTTCTTTGAAATAGTGCCATAGATAGACCAAAAAGAAAAAAAAAAAAAAGCTAAAGAACTATGAAGAAGCATTTTTGGTGTTATGCAGAATATCCCAGTAATAATTTAGCATGTGATCCTTGGGACGCACCTGATCCCACTTTCCTGTACAGAATATCGCATATGCATCAGCAGCATACCTGAATATAATTCAACATAGGTAAGTTTGAGACTTTTTAATTCTCAGCATCAACATAGGAGATAAGGTAAAGAGGTAGAAATTCTACTAACTCGCCCACACCGTGCAGCTGAGTAACGTGGCTCCATTCATCTCCCAAATACTCCCGAGATAAGCGCTGTATCATTACTGCTCTCTTCCACTGCAAGCCTAGAGATTCTATGACTTTTTCAATCTCATTAGTTGCAGTCTTTGTGGCAATCTCTGCATTGGGACACAAACTGAAGAATTCTGCAATAACGTTCCGAACCTGCAATTAATAAACATGTCATTTGTTGTGCACTTGCATCAATTCTATAAACAAATGGTCCATCCTCAAGCTATATTGACTTAAATATACATAAATATAAACTCTCAAGTATGACTTAACGGACTGCATTAGATCACAAATGACCCAATTGTGAATGTTAGAAAGCAATAAGAACTTCTTTAACCTTTCAAATTTCTCTTTCTTGAATCTTAGTTGACCTCATTTGCTGATGTTCTTATCATGGGGACAACCTAGATAATGGATAGCTTTTGGGCAGCACTGAGACGGATGGGGACACCACCAATTACCAATAAGGAAACTCCAAATAAAACTTGAAGCCTTGCACAGTCAATTACGCAAATTCCCAAAGATGGTTTATCTGCTTGTCCCAGCCTTCTAATGCAGTCTACAAGTATTCACACTTGTAATGCTCTAAAGTGTGGTTTCAGTCAATAAATTTCCCACAATTCTTGCCTCTTGATTTGTTTGATGAACTCAATAATAGGTATGCTATGACTAAAGAAGTTTAGGTGTGAAATTTAAATTCTTTTATTTTACTGTTTACAGGCATTGATCATGGGATTTGTTCATGGTCTGACCTGAAAGTTCTCCCTGTTAAGAAGTTGTAAAATATCTTCTACCTCATCAAAAACAATGAATAACTTGGACATTATTTTCAGTCCGCCCTCAATTTTGGAGGTCTTACAGCCATTTCAAACCATGAACTACACTAAAATTATTCTTCGCCTTAATGCACATCAAGATCTACAATTAAATTTAGAAACACTTGTACAAGGAGAAATTGCATCAGAATGTTATTCTCACAGAAAACTAAATGTTATTTTGGCATGTATCCATGAAATTTAACAGTTCATACAGGAAACTATAGCATTTCCTTGCAAGAAGGTTAAGCTTTAACAAGTCAACTAGAACATTTACTTAAAATACAAGTGTAGTTTATAGTAGAAAAGACCAAGACCATACCTGTGCACCCGTTGTGCAATTAAGGAGCATGCATATCACCAATACTCTCCAAGGATCATGTGCATGATCCTCTTGCAGGAGTCCAATTTCAGATCGTGGTGGAATCCATGTGCTCTCTGGAGTTTTTCTTCAATAAGCCTCACTCCTCTTTTCTGAAGCAGAAAGAGTGATACTAATCCTTTCTGACTTTTTCTTCCCATTTTTGCTGTCAGTCAAGCTAGTATTTGCAGCTTCTTCTTCCTTCGATGCATTCTGGAAGTAAGGGGAGACATTTCAAACTTACATTGTACTTTACTCTTCTTTGATGACTTCTTTTGCCCCTTGTTGCTTACATTCAATATGGTATCTGCAGCTTCTTCTTCCATGGGTATCTTTTGGAAGTATGGAGAGGCATTTCGAAACGTAGGACCAGCTCTTTCACACGGTACTTTACTCCTCTTTGATGACTTCTTCTGCCCATTATTGCTAACATTCAACATGATATCTACAGCTTCTTCTTCCACGGGTATCTTTTGGAAGTGCGGGGATACATTTCGAGCCGTCGGATCAGCTCTTTCACATGATTTTTTACTCTTCTTTGATGACTTCTTCTGCTTATTGTCACAAACAGTCAACATGGTACCTTAAGCTTCTTCTTCAATGGGTATCTTTTTGAAATATGGTGAGACATTTCGAACTGTAGGACCAGCTCTTTCACATGGTTCTTTACTCTTCTTTGATGACTTCTTCTGCCCATTGTTGCTAATAGTCACCATGATACCTGCAGCTTCTTCTTCCATGGGTATCTTTTGGAAGTATGGGGAGACATTTTGAGCCATAGGATCAGCTCTTTCAGGTGGTTCTTTGCATTTCTTTGATGACTTCTTCAGCCCATTGATAACAGTCCACATGGTATCTGCAGCTTCTTCTTCCAAGAGTATCTTTAGGAAGTATGGGGAGACATTTCGAGTCGCATGACCAGCTCTTTTACATGGTTCTTTACTCTTCTTTAATAACTTCTTCCGCCTATTGTTGCTAACAATCAACATGGTATCTGCAGCTTCTTTTTCCATAGGTATCTTTTGGAAGTATGGAGAGACATTTTGAGCCGTAAGATCAGCTCTTTCACAAGGTTCTTTACTCTTCTTTGATGACTTCTTCTACCCATTGTTGATAACATTCAACATAGTATCTGCAACTTTTTCTTCTTTCATGGGTATATTTTGGAAGTATGGTTGAACTGCAGGACTAGCTCTTTCACATGGTCCTTTGTTCTTCTTTAATGTCTTTTTCCGCTTAATTCTACTATCAGGCAAGCAGATATCTGCAGCTTCTTCTTCCTTTGATAGTTTGTGGCAGCAGGGGGACACATTTTGGATTTGAGGAGAAGCTAGTTTTGGTTTTTGGGTCATCATTGATGACTTGTTCTGGGTAAGTTTTGTAACACCCTTATACCCCATATACATACAATTCATATTTTCAGCATATGTAAAATAAGCATATATGGTACAAAAATGTCACAGACTGGTTTAATAAAAAATTTTCACATTTCCAATTTAAAATTTCAAATTCTAAATATATAAAATTAAATAACATATAAATATTATTTACTTGTTATAAGAATCCAAAATAAATATGATATATGAAAATCTCTGAAAACAATTCGCCAGAATTTTGTATGTAATTTGGACATCCCAAAATTTAGCAAAACACAACCTGCAAAAAGAAAACACTCCCAAGTAATTTCAATTCGCCATCTAAACTATACTCCTCAATTTCACAAAGTTTCTCAAACATTTATATATAGATATATATAATTTAAAACACATTTACTCTCCCATTTCAAATACATTGACCCAAACATTCTTTATAATATACAATACATAAAATCCAAAACATAATATATTATGCATAATACTCAAAATGCACAATAAAATAAAAATATATACATGTTGCCGGCAGTGTTTCCGATCTCGATAACAACTCAACAAGCTCAACAATAAGTCTAGACCCGACATGGTCTAGAAGAACTCTCTGGCGGCTCAGCTGAGTCTACCCTGTCACCTGCACGATGGAAACAATCGCGCTAAGCCAAAGTCTAGTGGTACAAACTTTGATAATAACAATAAAACTCAATGCAATACCAATGCATATAGATGTCACATTATTCTACTTTCTTATATTTTTCAAATATTTCATAATCACAATTCACATATAAACAAACACAAACATGGGCTTAAAGATAACTAACATGCTATTCAAATGCCAGAGTTACTGTTTTGGTCTATAATGACACTATGTGTCTAGCCCTGTAGGCAATATATCCATGGATAATCCAACTAGATTTGAGCTTACGACCCGGTTTTTTCACTCAGTCTAGCTTCAAGAATTTGTTTTTGAGGCTTACGACTCGGTCTTTTTACCCCAAAAATATCATATTTATCAGCTAGGCCTGGCTTACGACCCGGTCTTTTCACCAACCCAGCGTTTAGCCCGTAGGCAATCATAGGCATGCCGCCAAACACAGAACTCTGAAAATTGAATAACATACTAGACACACAATTTATTCATATTTCTCATTATTAATCTCTTTCTCATTTTCACATATTCAATCTAGACACATTGCCTTATTTTCACATTTTTTTTCTCACTTTTCTCATTTTTCACATCTTTCTCATTTTTCTCACTTTTCTCATTTTTAACAATATCAATTCATTTCATTATACCACATATCTCATTTTTGTATTCACAACACATTACCCAATTAATTTGGATATTTTCACATAATATACATATTTCACATTTTACACAATGTAGCAATTATCAATGGCTTTTCACAACGCATTTAACACATATATGATATTACAAATGTTATAGCACATTATTCATACACAATCAATGAACCAAGTAGCTTAATACATTTTTCAACCAAAATGTGTTAAGTCCAAATGTCATGCAAATATAAACAATATATTCAAAGTTTGTGCATACTCCACTAGCAACCCAAAGCAAACTTAAAATAACCTCCAATCCTGTCTTTCCAACTTTTACTTCACCACTTGGATGAAGCAAATCAACCTCCCTCAATGCCTAAACCAAATGTGATAGCAAATAATCATTTAGTATCACGTTTAATGGCATTTTCAATATTTAACCATAATTAAATATCACTCCTACAAATTTTTAAAAATTTAGTCTTTCCTTACTTTGACATTAGAATTTTATTCTACTACAATTAAATTAGTATTTTAAGTTTATTTATATTATTAAAAATATATTTTAATATATTTAAATCATTTACATTATAAAAATGCATTCTTATACACAAAATCTCAAAAATGGCATAACCTTCCCCTATTGAAGGTTTTCCATTCCAGCACAATCCATTACTCATTTCAAGCTTATATTCATCACTTTTAACACTAAACAACATGCTTAAACAAATAAAATCACACAATTCAACCACTTTGGAAAATTACTTTTCAAAACCCTAAATCTCCACTTCCATTCAAAAATAATTTATTTTTGAATTATTTTATTAATTTTAAATTTCTAAAAATTTATATATAAAAATGCCATTGGACTTTGACTTTTTTTTTGAAAAGTGTTGACTTTTATTTGTTATGTATATTTTGCATATATATCATATGTATATTCCACTTTTTCATTTAAGATCCCTTCATTTTTCATTTAAAACCATTAATTTAATTTATCCTTTTAAATTATAATTTATTTTATCAAATTTTCCCAAAAAATTAGAAATTTTTAAAAAATTTGGGATATTACAATTCTCTCCCCCTAAAACAAATTTCATCCTCGAAATTACATGTTCTCAAGTCTAAAACAATTGGGAAAACTAACTCTGCATCGCCTACTCACTCTCCCATGTCGCCTCCTTAGTGGCATGATTTTTCCAAAGGACTTTCACAAGTGGTACCCTCTTATTCCTCAATTCTTTAACCTCTTGTGCCAAAATTGCCACTGGTTCTTCCTCGTAAGTCAGATCTGGACTCACCACAATGGACTCCTCTGACAAGATATGAGATGGGTCAGACTTGTATCTCCGAAGCATCGAGACATGGAAAACATTATTAATTCTATCCAACTCAGGCGGCAAAGCTAGTCTATAAGCCATTGGACGAACTCTCTCCAACACCTCATATGGTCCTATGAAAAGAGGACTCAACTTTCCTTTGCGGCCAAATCTCAAAATCTTCTTCCATGGAGACACTTTCAGAAACACTTTATCTCCCACACTAAACTCTATGTCTCTTCTCTTTAAATCTGAATAGGATAACTATCAGTCTGAAGCTGCTTTCAAATGACCTCGAATCACCTTCACTTTTTCCTCTGTTTCCTTAATCAAATCGGGACCAACCGGTTTACCTTCTCCAATCTCATCCCAACACAAAGGTGTCTTGCATCTCCTGCCATATAAGGCCTCATAAGGAGCCATCCCAATACTGGACTGATGACTATTATTATAAGCAAACTCAATTAGTGGCAAAAATCTGACCCAATTCCCAGTAAAATCAATGATACAGCTCCTCAACATATTGTCCAGAATCTGTATCACTCTCTCTGACTGCCCATATGTTTGAGGATGAAAAGCAGTACTAAAATGCAATCGAGAACCCATAGCATCATGCATACTCTTCCAAAATCTCAAAGTAAATCGGGGATCTCGATCCGACATCAAAGAAACTGGGACTCCAAGCAACCTCACTATCTCATTGATATACAGCTCAGCTAACCTCTCAAGAGAATAATCCATCCGAACTGGAAGAAAATGAGCTATCTTTGTCATCCGATCAACAATCACCTAGATTGCATCATGCTTCTTCTGGGCAATGGTAATCCAGTCACAAAATTCATTGTCACTCACTCCCATTTTCACTCTGGCACTAATAAAGATTGGAGCAACCCTGAAGGAAATTGGTGCTCAGCCTTCACTTTTTGGCAAGTGTGACATCTGGATACAAACTCTGCTATGTCCCTCTTCATACCTGACCACCAATAATGTCTCTTCAAGTCCTGATACATCTTGGTACTCCTAGGGTGCATAGCAAAAAGTGACTGATGTGCTTCCTCTAATATCATCCTTTTCAATTATGCATCATCAAGAATACACAATCTATCTTTGTACCATAGGCTGCCATCATCCCTCACATAAAAGTCTCAACTCTTCCCCTTCTGACAAACCAACACAATTTTTTGAATTCTCTCAATTGCCAATTGAGCCTCCCTAATATGATCCAACAAGACAAGCCTCAACTGCAACTGAGCCATCAAAGCACCATCATCAGAAGACTCAAATCTAGCATGCAACGCTCTCAACTCAATAAGCAATGAGAGTGAATAAGTAGTCAAACCTGTCAAAGACTTTCGACTCAAGGCATCAACAACAATATTTTCCTTACCAGGATGATAATCAATCAAATAGTCGTAGTCTTTAATCAACTCTAATCACCGTCTGTGTCGAAGATTCAGCTCTCTCTGAACACTCAGGTATTTCAAACTCTTGAAATCCGTATAAATGAAACACTTTTCCCCATACAAGTAATGCTGTCAAATCTTCAAGGCAAAAACTATTGCTGCTAATTCCAAATCATGCGTCGGGTAATTCAGTTCATGCAATTTCAACTGTAGAGAGGCATAAGCAATGACTCTACCCTCCTACATCAGAACACAACTTAAACCAAACATCACTGTATATCACATATGGTTTACCTTCCACAAGCAGGGTAAGGACAGGAGCCTGAGTCAATATCTCCCTCAGCTGCTCAAAACTTGCCTGACACCGATCTATCCACACAAATCTAACTCCTTTCTGAAGTAATCTGGTGAGTGGTGTAGCTATTATAGAAAAACCCTCCACAAACCGATGATAATAGCCTGCCAATCCTAGAAAACTTCTAACCTCTATCATAGTCTTCGGTGGACTTTAATTCAAGATAGTCTCAACTTTACTTGGATCAACTCTAATACCCTCTACTGAAATAACATGACCGAGAAAAGCTACCTGATCAAGCTAGAACTCACACTTAGACAGCTTAGCATACAACTGCTTCTCTCTCAGAGTCTGCAATACAATCCGCAAATGTCTATCATGATCCTCCTCATTATGCGAATACACTAAAATGTCATTAATGAAGACCACCACAAACTTATCTAAATATGGTATGAACACCCTGTTCATCAAATCCATAAAAGCTGCTGGTGCATTCATCAATCCAAAGGGCATCACCAAAAACTCATAATGCCTATACCTAGTGCGAAAAGCTATTTTGGGTACATTCACATCTCTGACTCTCAACTGATGGTACCCTGATCTCAGATCGATCTTAGAGAATACTGCTGCTCCCTTCAATTAATCAAAGAGATCATCTATCCGAGGAAAAGGATACTTGTTCTTGATGGTCACCTTATTCAACTGCCTATAATCAATACACAATCTCATGGTGCCATCCTTCTTCTTCACAAATAAGACAGGCGCTCCCCACGGGGACACACTAGGGCGGACAAACCCTTTTTTCAATAACTCCTGCAACTGCACCTTCAATTCTCTCAACTCAACAGGTGCCCTCCGATAAGGGGTAATAGAGATAGGAGTGATACCAGGCAACAAATTGATACCAAACTCCACTTCTCTTTCAGGAGGTACCCCTGGCAACTCATCAGGGAAAACATCTGAAAACTCGGCAACTGTGGGTATACTATCAAGCAAGGACCCCAATACTCTAGTATTAACAACTTGAAAAAGATAAGTCTCACATCCCTTCCGAATCATCCTCCCAGCTGAAACAGCTGAAACAAACATGGATGAAAGATACCTTTGCTCACTGGATACTATAACATCCCTACCATCACGTGTTCTCAAACTAACACATTTCTTCTGACAGTCTACCATAGCCCCATGCTTGGATAACTAATCCATGCTCAAAATCAGATCATACTCCCTGAAAGGCATCTCAATCAGGTCACCGAGAAACTCCTCATCTTGAACAACAACTGGACTATCTCGGTGCACCCTTCTCACCACAACACTATGCCGTAAAGGATTTATGACCAAAACATCAAATCCTAAGGATTCAGAATGCAAATCACTCACAAGCAAGATGGATGCACTGATATAAGAATGAGTTGACCCAGGGTCTAGTAATGCAAGAACTGAAGTACCAAATAATGTAAAAATACCAGCAATAACAGATGAAGTATCTAGTTGCCTCTGCATCACATAAACCTGCTGTGATGGTCCTGCCTCTTCTGGTCTACTACCTCCAACTGTAGAATCTCCTCTTTGACTAGACCCAGATCGACCACCTCTACCAAAACCTCTGCCACCACGACCCCCTTTAACACTGGGTCGAGAAGCTATAGTATCTACATGTCTATCCTTTGGTGGCTCGGGACAATCTCTGATAAAATGGTCTGACGATCCACATCTAAAATACACTCCCAAAGCACCTCTCCACCAACAGACACCTCCGTGTGCTCTACCACAATGAACACAAGTAGGTGGAGCAGGTCTTTGAGCCACTGGGGTCGAAGCATTAGTCACTGAAACTGCAGGTCTCTGTCTCTGTCTCTACTGCTGTACTGACCTGCCAAACTGCCCTTGACTCCTACTAAACCTCTAAAAATACCGCCCTCGACCTCTCTTCACCGATGAAGACCCTGCAAAATCCTGGGGTCTCCTAGCTCTGGTCTCCTCAATCCTAGCAGCTGCTCCAAAACTCTATGCTCTCTCTACACTCCTGGCAACTACAACTAACTGGAAAAAATCTTGATACCGGGAGCCTGAGATTATGCATATGATAGAGGGGTCTCAGTCCCTCCTCAAACCTCCTGCACCTGTCAAACTCGTCAGAAATGATTCTACCAGCATAGTGACTCAACCGGATAAACTCGATCTCATACTCGATTACTGTCCTAGTATCCTGTCTCAAACTCAGAAACTCCATCTTCTTTGTATCTTTATACTCTCTCGGAGTATACTTCTGCTCAAATTCCCGCAGAAAATCATCATAGGTCAGGACTGGTGGATCATCCAGAGCATGTGGAACCGTCTTCTATCAATCATATGCATCCCTCTGCAAAAGAGATATGGCATAATCAAACTTCTCTTTCGGACTAGCCTGCAACTGAATGAATACCCTCTAAATCTTGCTCTACTACAGCAGGGTCTGTAGTACCAACAAAGTCCTCAGCTCCATACTTTCTCATTTTATCATACTGCCTCACCGGCAACTGCGGCTGCGGCTGTGGCTGTGGTGGCTGTGGCTATGGAGCCTACCTCAACAACTCTACCATATGCCATACCCAGCCAGGCAGAATCTCATCAGCTGCTAGTCTCACAGGCAAAGAAACAAACGCCTCACCAGCAGACACAACTCTAGCTCCATCACTACCCTCATCCGAAGCCACACTCTCTGCACTACCCTCAGCAGCTTGATGCGTCTGAGACGCCATAACTACCTATATTTGCAAACACAGCAGAAATTACTATATTAGAGATCAGAAACTGCCAGTGTCAATGCATGTATTACAATTAAAAACTATTTTTAAATCCTCAATTTTCTCTTTCTATCAACCTACCTAGGTCAAGAACCTCAAACCTTGGCTCTGATACCAAAACAAATGTAATACCCTTATACCCTATATACATACAATACATATTTTCAGCATATATAAAAATATGCATATACGGTATAAAAATATCACAGACTAGATTAATAAAAAATTTTCACGTTTCTAATTTAAAATTTCAAATTCTAAATATATTAAATTAAATAGCATATAAATATTCTTTACTTGTTATAGGAACCCAAAATAAATATTATATATGAAAATCTCTATAAAAATTTGCCAGAGTTTTATCTATAATTTGTACATCCCAAAATTTAGCAAAACACAACCTGAAAAAGAAAACACTCCCAAATAATTTCAATTCACCATCTCAACCATACTCCTCAATTTCACCAAGTTTCTCAAATATTTATATATAGATATATATATAATTTAAAACACATTTACTCTCCCATTTCAAATACATTGACCTAAACATTCTTTATAATATGCAATACATAAAATCCAAAAGATAATATATTATGCATAATACTCAAAGTTTACAATAACATAAAAATATATACATACTGCTGACAGTGTTTTCGATCTCGATAATAACTCAATAAGCTCAACAACAAGTCTAGACCCGACCTGGTCTAGAAGAACTCTCTGGCTCAGCTGAGTCTACCCTGTCACCTGCGCAATGGAAACAATTGCGCTAAGCCGAAGCCTAGTGTTACAAACTTTGATAATAACGATAAAACTCAATGCAATGCCAATGCACGATGCATATAGATGTCACATCATTCCACTTTCTTATATTTTTCAAATATTTCATAATCACAATTCATATATAAACAAACACAAACATGGACTCAAAGATAACTAACATGTTATTCAAATTTCAGAGTTACTATTTTGGTCTATAATGACACTATGTGTCTAGCCCCGTAGGCAACATATTTTAATATATTTAAATCTTTACATTATAAAAATGCACTCTTATACACAAAATCTCAAAAATGGCATAACCTTCCCCCATTGAAGGTTTTCCAATTCAACACAATCTATTAATCATTTCAAGCTTATAGTCATCACTTTTAACACTAAACAACATGTTTAAACAAATAAAATCACACAATTCAACCACTTTAAAAAATCACTTTTCCAAAATCCTAAATCTCCACTTCCATTCAAAAATAATTTATTTTTGAATTATTTTATTAATTTTAAATTTCTAAAAATTTATTTATAAAAATGCCATTGGACTTTGACTTTTCTTTTAAAAAGTGTTGACTTTTATATGTTATGTATATTTTGCATATATATCACATATATATTCTACTTTTTCATTTAAAATCCCTTCATTTTTCATTTAAAACCATTAATTTAATTTATCCTTTTAAATTATAATTTATTTTATCAAATTTTTCAAAAAATTAGAAATTTTTAAAAATTTTGGGATATTACAAGTTTGGTGTGAACAATGGTGATGCCTGCAGTTTCTTCCATGGGTAGCTTCTGAAAGTAGGGTGAATCATTTGGAACAGTAGAAACAACATTTATGTTCAATGAATTCCTATGACCAAGTTTATTGTCTTCCTCCTCTTTGTGGGAGACATTTTGAACTACAAGAGCAGGGGTTTGACATTGTTTGAGAGGCTTGATATTGTGGTGAGTGGTATGTGTGGTCCTAGTGGATAGATTCCCATTTTTTATTACATTATTGCATCTACAAATGCCTGCTGTGTAGACATATTTAGAAAACACATCATCGAGACTTTTTGCGGCATTAGGAGTTAAAAAGGTCTCACCTAGAAAATCCTTTGCATTTTGTGGTGTTTTGTGTGAAAAAGCAATCACATGCGCTAAGCTCATTGCTTAGTGCTGCATTTACAACAATGCACATAATATATATAAAAATACATATACAACCATCACATTACTTGCAATCATAGTCTACAGACCATTTATAATTAGAATAAGGTAGTAACATAAGCATTTGTGCAAGTCATCCTCAACCAGCACAAACACTTTAACAGTGGAATTCCAGGTGCACATTGGTTCATCCAATAATAGAATTAAGCAACTTACTCTCATTCATGCATAGGAAAAAAAATTCACACCCATTAATTCATATTCTCACATTTGAGGCTTCGATTAATCACTAAGCTAGGCTCAGTTTTAACGGTCTTAGTGTAAAGTAAGATCAAACTGACCTTATGCTTGCTAAAAAATGAATTCAAACAGTAGCTATACAAAGTCAGATATAATTTCTAATTCATTATCCAAGTGCTCAAATCTGTGAAATTTTGACACTCAAACATGAGAAAGCTCATAATTTCAGTTGATAAATGAGGAAGCCTTCAGAGCACAAACCTGGAAACGGGAGCCAGCTTTCAATCTGCCCTTGGATTTGCTTTTGGCTCCTTTCCTTTCCCTCAACTCATTGCCTCCTTGAGTTCTAGCCATTCTTGACTCAGATAGAGATGGAGATGGTTTAGGGTTTTCTTCTACTATCAAATGGTTGAGGATAAAGAGTTGAGACTGGTTTCCATTTTTTTTGGATGAGAATGAAAACGAAGAGAAGAAAATTGAGCAGAAAGAAATTTTTTTTTTTGCGTAGAATAATATGACCACACTAGGATGGATAAGAGAGCATAGATTGAGGTAGTTTGGCCATGTGAAACGAAGACCTAGCGAAGCGCCAGTTAGAAAAACCGAACAAGTTAGAGTAGATATAGCTAAGAGAGGCAGAGGTAGGCCTAAACTGACTTGGTCAAAAGTGGTCCAAAATGATCTTATGATGTTACATCTACCAGAAGAGATAACCTTAAATCGTATTGAGTGGAAAAGAAGAATCCATATAGCCGACCCCAATTGATTTGGGATTAAGGCTTTGTTGTTGTTGTTCCGTAGAATACATATATATTACTTATTACCCCTTTTTCCCAGCTGAGAGCTTTCTGTTCGGATAAATTATATTGTTCATCCATTGTACCTGCTACAATGTCCTAGTTGATATAACAATTAACAAACTAATACAATATTAACGTATGATAATTTTTTAATATCCTAGTTGGTATAACATATTTATAATATAAAATAATTATTTAATTGTAACTAGTGGCGGAATTAGAAATTTAATGAAGAGGGATAAAATTTATACAGAAAAAATTATCAATAAATAGTTATAAATTTATAGTTCTAATATTATTAACTTAATCACAATTAATAGTTTAAATTTCATTAACCTAATCACAATAATTTAATTTATAATTTATAATTAATTTAATAAAAAATCTAAAACACTAAATCAATTCACAACCCAATGACAACATAAATCATTTTAAATAAATTACAATATAAGTCAGATTTTTCAAGTAAGTTTACAGTTTACACAAATAAACATAAAAAAAGATTCAATAAAAATTTTAAAATAGAAATAAAATAAAAAAATTGCTTATTACATTGTTATAGTAATAGCATATCATGTTAATTTTAATAGTTGATATATCAATAACTTAAGAGATTAAGTATTATATATGTATAAATATTATATATATATATAATTATATAAATATCATATAGATATTATAAATATTTATATATAATTATATAGATATAATATCAACTATATGTAAACTATATATATTAATTATTTATAGTTTACATATATATATATAAACACACATAAGAGGGAGGAAGGGGACAATATATTATATAATTATGTATAGTTATATAATTTATATATGAATACATATATATATATATATACACACACACACACACACATGTGGTTGGAGATGAGGGGGGTCCATTGCCCCCTAGTCCCCCACTCCCTCCGCCCCTGCTCGCAACTATAAATAAAGAAAATAAAATTAATATATAATAATAAATTTAAATCAATAATATTGTAGACCCTTAATTTTTTACCAAGTCCGGTCCAATATATTTTAATTAGTCCAAAATAATTTTTTATTGTCCAATATATTTTAATTAGTCCAAAATAATTTTTTTATCTTAATAATTTTTTCTTTAGTATCTAATTTTTATTAATAAAAATAAAAATAAAAATAAAAATCATCGCCGAAAACCAGCGCGGGACGAATGGCCATGGGCCATTTTGCCCGCAGGAGTTTCTTGAGCCATTTCGCCCGCAGAATTTTTCTACGGGCAAAATGTCTTTGCCATTTCGCTCGCAGAAAAATCCTGCAAGTGAAATGGCCCGTAGGCCAATTCGCTTGCCAGCGCATTTTTTCCCGCAGGCCAATTCGTCCCCTGCTGCCCAACGTATTTTTTCCGCAGCAGTTTTTTTTCGCCAATGAAATTTTTTCGACGCAAATTTTTTCGAAACCTAATACAATTAGGTTTCGGTTTCCTTTTCTAAATGAATGTTAATAACTAAGATTAATCAAAAAATCTTCTATAAATAATACCAAAAGGACACAAAAAGTATCAAAAATTGGGAGAAAAGTTGAGACCGAAACTGAGTAGGAAAGGCTTTGAATCAATCTTATTTTCTTGAGAGAGCAAACAACAATTCCATCCATCAAAGGCAGCAAAGCTTGCCTTTGTTTTTGTTCATCCAAGAAGCAATTTTTGGTGTAAACTACGAACGAAGGTTTGAGTTCTTAATTTCTTTTTATTTCTTACAGTAGCTTCGTCCTTTATTTAATTCATAAGATTACACACTCAAAACTTCAATCTTTGAAGATTTGATAACTTGATCTTTGTTTCCAGAAACCTTAAGAGAATTCCTCTATTTATAGATACCTTTAAAAACTTTAATTCGTTTCTTTATTTTTTCCAAAAAAACTTAAATCGTTCTAAAACACTAAAAATCACCCTTCTGTTTCCCTAAAACCTCAAAAACCCGATTTATTCCTTCTGTCCCCAAAAACCCTAAATTGTCTCTTTTGTTTTTATAAACTTTAAATCATTTTCTCTATTTTCAAAAAACCCTAAATTACTTTTTCTATTTCTTCAAAATATCAAAACCCTAATCTGTTTTCCAATGTTTCAAAACCTTAAAAACCTAAACTTCACTTTACAGCTTCTAAAAATCACATAAAGTTTTATAAAACAATAAAATAGTTTTCTCAAAATCTAAAAACTAATTCATTCTCCGAAACCCTAATTCAAAAATCTTAAAACCCTAATTCAACTCCAAAACCCAAAACAGTGAACCCTAACTCCCTTAAAACCTAAACCTTAAAGTTTTCTAAACCTTAATCCTTTAAACCTTTAAACCCTATAAACATATTCAAACACAGTAAGCTTTCAAACACAATCCAGTGACCGTAAATCATAAATCTAAGTGTTTTAAAGTGTCCAAAACCTAATTTCATGATTATACATCTCAAACCCTAATTTGGTTAATTAAAGAACTTTACCAACTTTTTAAATCATAAAACTTTTGCTCCATTTTAATCCCATTAAAATCACAGTAGCTTCCAAAACCCTAAATACATGGAATCTTAAATAGAAACAGTAGCCCTAATTTGAACCTTTACTTGCCTTATTCAATTTTATATTTGATTATGCTTTGATTTATATGCTTTAATTTATCTAAGTTCAATGTTTGGTTTATTTAATTTATCATGGATGGATTTTTACTTTCTATTGATATTTAATATCTTTGATGAATGATTCATTTATGATGAATGGTTATTTACTTTTATTGATTTATTTAGATTTCCAAATGTTGTAAGAGGTATGTTTTCACTTTGTGGGTACCTCATTAGTTAAATATCATGTAATTTAAATTGCTTTTCTATTTTAGAATCAATGTAAAGGACATTTTTCTATCTTTCGGTGGGTGTCCTATTTAGGCATGGGATGTAAGGACATGTTTCCATCCTCGGATGGGTGTCCATTTATTTATTTTGTTTGGACATTGTTTTGATTTTTAATATATCGATGTTTTATTTTAATTATTGTGTGTAATATGGATAATGTTGTTATATTTAAGAATTTTATAATATTAAGACCTGTAATGGAGGTCGGTTCCAATGAACCGGGCGTTGTGGGGGTGCTGGGCCATTTCTCACCTTCCCCACACGTACCCAACTTTTCAAACCCATTAGGGGGTTGGGGATTCCTTAGGAATCGAGTCATCCACCCCTTTCTTTTTCCCGGCCCATCCGGGTGGCAATTCTATTTTCTCCGGACTTAGGTCCATGTTCTCTAAGGCCCCGAGCCTAAACAGTGCCAAAGTCGCAAGAACCATTCCACCGGGAGTGGGGGCAAAAATCTCTGCTCACAGTGGCGACTCCACTGGAGATAAGAGAAGTTGATTCCGTTGGTCTTTATATTATTCTATTCTTTCTTATAATGATATTATCCATTACATCATCTTAGATTGTATCATGTGTGTGAGTTAGGACGCCTGTGTTACCCGTGTTGTGTTATGTAAGGGATACCATACTTTCACTCAAGGTATGGAGATCGAGCATGGCATAACCACTCATAGCCTCTATGAAAACCTAAGCCTTTTTACCCAAACATTAAAGCTCATGTAATTGGCCTAGTTACTTTCCTTAGGTTTTACCCCAAATGCATGTTGTTTGACTTTGGTTAGTTTATCTTAGTCTAAATCATGGCTTATTTGGTTTGTTCTTTTTCTAATATGACCTAAGTATATTGTAAGCTCAAAATAAATTTTTCTTTAAAGTCCAAAAGACCAAAGCTATTTTTAAAATTTTTCAAGATGGTCTCTGGACATAAAACTTTTCTAAAAACAAATCAAAAATTCTTTTGCTCATGGCCCAAATATTAAGCCCAAAATCCATTTTTTTCTAAAATATTTTACAATGGGCTTAGAAACAAAATTATTTTCATCCAACCTTTTCTTACAAAGAGCTTGCAAATTATTTAGGTCAATTACGAAATACCAAAAATCAATTGTGAGCCTAGTTTATACTAAGAATAATTAATCATGGGCTTGTTTTTGGCATGAACCATTAGTTACTCTTTTCAAGTGGGAAATCTATCTATAATAAACCTCTTAATTTCATTTTAATCCAATATAGCATAAAAGCTACATTAGTTGGTTGAATGGATTAAAACCTAATTAATGGGAATTATCATAAGTTGATTTTCATTTTCGAAAATATAACTATTGGTTGAAACGTCTGAGGGATATATTCGAAAACAAGATACCCCATGTTGGTATTTTGTTAACCATGTACCTAGAAAAAGAGACTCGCCATTTGTGTGTGGATGTTATAAGGTTGGAAGGAAAGTCCTAATTATCCTTGTTTGTCTATTGTTTGTGCATACATGCATACATGCATACATTTGCATCTCATTAATCCTTTCTGGCTTACAGCCCTGGATTACGATAGTTCAAAGGCTTACGAAAATCCGACCTATGCCGAAGATGAAGTATCTAGCAACGATTCAATCACTTAAACACCAAAATCAATGGATCCTGAACAAATTCAAAGAATGGTGGATGATGCTCTCAACGCCAAGATGGAAGAAAAAAAAGAGGCCCTAGCTGAGACCATGAAGAACCAATTGACTGCAATCTTAGAAAATCATGCCAAGGCATCTGCTAGCACTAAGAAGCCAAAGGACAAAGGGAAGACCAAAGTTGGTGAAGTGGTTTTTTATGATGAAAAGGTGATCATTGATGATGATGATGATTGGGCTCAATACTACCAAGATGCTCAAGAGAAGAAAAAGGAACCGAAGATTGTTGAAAGATCAACTATGGAGAAGACCGAAATTTCTGATGTTGAAAAGATGATTGCTGATTTGGAAAAGAAATTTGAGAAGAAGCTGAAAACTGAAGAAATGTTTGAAGTTGACAAATTATTTGAGCTAGATGAAGAAGTCCCGTACAAGTTCAAGATGCCATCTTTCGCAAAGTTTGATGGAATCGAAAATCCTCATCTCCACGTGAAGCAATATATCACTGCCATGCATTCTGCTCGAGCTACTAAGGCTCAAACCCTAAGGTACTTTTTGCTCTCATTGGACCCTGTTGTCCAAAATTGGTTCAATACCTTAGATGATGGAACACAAAAGAGTTGGGATCTACTTTACAAAGCCTTCATCCAACAATACAGATATAATGTCGAGATGGAAGTTACCTTAATGGAAGTAGAGTCCATTAAGCAAAGGTCAAATGAGAATTTTGTGGATTATGTGAAGAGATGGAGAAACAAGGCTGCTTTACTCAAGAAGAGGCCTAATTAATCCGATCAAATAAGGATGATTGTGAGAGGGGTGTTGCCTAGTCTTCGTGAGAGGATGTCTCATACACTCATCCGTGATTTCAAAGACCTTCTCCAAGCTGGTTTGCAAATTGAAGAATGGGAAAGGGAGAAGAACTATTTTTCAACAAAAAGGAACGAGAAAGGGAACTATCAATCTGGTAGCCAAAGCATGCAAAAGGCCATCGGTGTTAATGCTACTAACCAAGGAACAAGGAGACAATTTTCAGAATTGGGGAAACCGATGTCTTGGGTTCTCAATAAACTTCAAAGAAAGGGATTGCTACAACCCTTAAATCCTCGCCCTTTGCCTAACTCTCTCCCACCTAATTTCGACACTAAAGCATTTTGTCAATTTCACCAAATGCAAGGGCATGACATGGATAGATGTGTGAGGTTGAGACCTTAGATCCAAAATCTAATCGATAATGGGAAGCTGCCTGAGCCCAATAAGCCAAACACCAAAGACAACCCATTACCAAATTTCAATAGGGTACCGCCACCGGCAACCTTCATGATTGGAGGAGGTTTGCATGAGGATTTTGTCATGTCTTCTTTCAAGATGTGGGTGGAGAAGCAACCAAAGAAGAAGAGGTATTTGGTGAAATTAAACAAGTTATGGGAGGTAAAGAAGTAGCAATTTGTGTTGTCAATGGGTTTTTGGATTCAAGCGATAGTGATGATCTTGTATCCAAGAAGGAGGGGTGGACTTGGTCCGAGCCTGAAGAAGATGAAGTAATGAACACTAGATCTGGTAAGCCTTATGCAAAACCACCACCTAAGGAGGTAGAAACTAATAAGGGTAAGGAAGTTGAAATAGGAAATAAAGAAGAGGAAGGTGATGCTGTGCTCAAGCAATTGAAAAGAACCCAAGCAAGTGTTAGCATTTGGGACTTATTAGCTACTTCTAAAAAGCACCGAGAAACTATGGCCAAAGCCTTGGCTAGCATGCCAATTTCTACCTCCACGACACCGGAGGAGCTAATTAACTTCATAAAAATTGGAGGGGTAATGAAATGTGAAGAGGTTCAAGAAAAGAGTGAAGTTAATATGGGAGCAGTTTCTTTTTTGGATGCGGACTTACCGGAGGAGGGGAGAGACCACATCCGCCCTCTCTTTATCAAAATAGAAGTCAAGGGGAAGAGGACTCCATATGTAATGGTCGATGATGGGTCCGCCATAAATGTTTGTCCACTTAAGATATTGCCAAAGCTAGCCATGTCAACAAGAGATCTAAACCCGACCGAGGTAACAATTCGGGCTTATGACAACACTAAGAGGCATGCCGAAGGGACTTTCAAAGCAGCTATCAAGGTTGGTCCAATTGAATCTATTGTCGAATTTGTGGTTTTAGACATACCAGTTACCTTCACCTTACTCTTGGGGCGACCATGGTTTCATCCTCTTGGTGGAGTTCCTTCCACCCTTCATCAAAAGATCAAGTTCCCCAACAGAGATGAGACAGTGGTCATTGAAGTTGAAGATAATGAGATTGTTAATGCTCTAATGATTGAAAGGCCTCTCAATGGTTTTCAAGTAGCTGCAATTTCTGATGATGAATTAGTGGACTTCAAAGTCTTGAATATGATGAAGAAAATGAACTACCTTCCAGGAGCTGGTCTTGGAAAGGGTAAGGTCGGTTTGACAAATCTACCAGATTTTAGAACTCAAACTTCCAAGAAGGGATTGGGATATGATGAAAATAATGATGTCCAGCGAAAGAAGAGTGAAAAGATGAGCTTCCCACCATTTGAAGAGATCTTTGATATGGGACCACTCCAAGGAAAGCCCGAGCCAATTATGTTCATGGGTAAGATGATCCCAGGTTTTGAAATTTTTGCAGATGTGGCCAAGCTAGTGGACCAAGTGAAGAAAGAGCTCACCTTGTCAGCCAACAAAGAATCTAATCCAAAAGAGAAGAATGAAACTATTCTGAAAGCTGAGAAGATTCCGGAGGAGATTGCTGCCCTAGTTGAAGAAAAATTTGAAGACATCCTACTTTATGATTTTGAGAACAATGATTTTGATTTTGATTTTAATTTGTCTGCTTTGTATGAGGATGATGATGTTTTCTTTTCCAAAATGAATGCAATAAGGTCTGATTTTACTTACTTGTGTGATGTTTCTCCAGATGGTTACATACATTCAATTAGCAGTTACATGAGCATCTTTAATATTAATTCTGTTAACACACAATCATTAAATTTGAGAACAATTGAAAATCCTAAAAACATTAGCATAGCATCCAACCTTACTCTTGATGAGAGAGAGAGATTTAAAAAATATTCAAAAAATATGAAGAAGTGTTTGCTTAGTCTTATGAGGATATGCCAGAAATAGATCGAGACATAGCCGAGCATCATATTCCTACTCACACTCACATGAAACCTGTCAAACAAAAGCTTAGGCGATTAAGACCTGAGTGGGCTGAATTGGTTAAAGAAGAGGTCACTAAGCAAATACAAGTGAAGTTCCTTGAAGTAATAGAATATCCAGATTGGCTAGCCAACATAGTACCCGTACCAAAGAGATGGGAGAATAAGGGTTTGTGTGGACTATAGAGATTTGAACAAGGCTTCCCCTAAGGATGTTTTTTCTTTACCTCATATAGATGTTCTCATTGATAGTGCAGACTCTAGTGTGCTACACTCGTTTGTAGATGGATTTTCCAGATACAATCAAGTGTTAATGGCCCGAGAGGATAAAGCCAAAACTGCTTTCATTACTACATGGGATATATTTTGTTATAGGGTATGCCGTTCGGCTTAAAGAATGCTGGAGCAACCTATCAAAGGATGGCCACCACATTATTTCATGACATGATACACAAAGAAGTTGAAGTATATGTTGATGATATGATGGTTAAATCGGACACGAGGGAACAACACTTCCAAAACTTAGAATTATTCTTTGATAGAGCTTTGAAATATAAGCTAAGACTAAACCCGAAGAAGTGTGTGTTTGGTGTTACCTTAGGTAAATTATTGGGACATGTGAATGGCCTGAATGTCATTGAGATTGATCCTGACAAAGTTAAAGCAATCAGGGATATGCCAGCCCCTAAGACGGAAAGAGAAGTTAGGGGATTTATTGGTAAATTACAATACATTAGCTGATTCATAGCAAAACTGACAACAATTTGTGAGCCTATCTTCAATTTGCTTAAAAAGAATCAGCTGGTCATATGGAATGAAGAGTATCAAAAGGCCTTTGAGTGAATAAAAGAGTATTTATTGAATCCACCTATTTTAAAACCACCTAAACCCGGCAAACCTTTACTACTATACTTAGTAGTAAAAGAAGAGTCAATAGGAGTCATGTTGGCCCAAGCAGATGAGTCAGGGATTGAGCATGCAGTTTAATATTTGAGTAGAAAGCTTCTACCTTATGAAATTAAGTATAGTATCATTGAAAAGACATTTATAGCCGTGGTTTGGTCTTCTAAGAAGTTGCGGCATTACTTTCAATCATATAGTGTGCAAGTAATTTCCAGGTTGGATCCAATGAAGTACTTAAGGGAGACACCCTCTTTGATTGAGAAGTATGGTCGATGGTTGATAATATTAGAAGAATTTGAAATTGAGTATGTAACCAGGAAAACAATCAAAGGTAGAGTGGTGGCAGAATTCCTAGCCCAACAACCATTACTAGAAAGCGAAGAGGTAATCTTGGAATTTCCAGATGAACATTTGGAAGCAATTGAAGTACAAGGGTGGAAAATGTATTTTGATGGAGCAGTAAACATGAAAGGAGCAGGTTTGGGAGTAATACTAGAATCGCCCAAAGGGGAATTTATCCCTTTAGCCAAAAAGTTGAAATTTAGGGCAACCAATAATATGGTGGAATACGAAGCTTGTATTTTTGGTTTGGAAACCCTAATGATTATGAAGGTGGACAAGGTGGAGGTTTATGGCGATTCATTACTAGTAGTATCCCAAGTAAATGGAGAGTGGGAGTTGAAAGAAGAAAAATTAAAACCATACCACCATTACCTGACCATGATGAAGAAGAACTTTAAGGAGTGTAGGTTTGTACACCTATCAAGAGAAGAAAATCAGATAGCTGATGCCCTAGCCACATTGGCTTTGGTATGGGAAAACCCTATCAGCTTATTCCTTAAGCCTCTGATCTTGACCAGTTCATCAACTCCTTGCTATGAATATGAGACAATCATAGAAATCGATACAGACCATGATGCGTGGTATGATACTATAAGGCAATTTTTGGAAGAAAGAGAATACCTGCCGGGGGCAACAAAGAAAGAAAGAAGCGCCATAAGACGGTGGTCATTGTAATACATTACATTCCATGGAGAGTTATATCGAAGATGGCCTGATGGGGTGCATTTGAGATGTTTAAGAAAACCTGAAGTGGAGCGTATCATGTCAGAAATACATGCGGGAAATTATGGTCCACACATGAGTGGTTTGGCCCTAGTTAAGAAGATTATTTGACAAGGTTACTACTGGTTGACCATGGAGAAAGATTGTATTGAGTTTGTAAAGAAGTGCTAACAATGTCAGATGTATGGTAACTTGAATCACATGCCTCCTGAAGAACTGCATTCTATGTCTTCACCCTAGCCATTTGCCACCTGGGGTATCGACATTATAGGAGAGATACATCCGACAGCTTCAAACGGTCACCATTTCATTGTGGTAGCAGTAGATTATTTTTCAAAATGGGTCGAAGTCGAATCCTTCAATAAACTGGGTGCAAAGTCAAAAGGCTAGATTTATTGAAAAGAACCTCATCTGCAGATACGGGGTCCCGCACAGTGTGATATCAGATAATGGGGTACAGTTTCAAGGAGCAATTAAGGATTTATTCTCAAAGTACCGAATCCATCATCATAGATCCTCTCCTTATAGACCAAAGGCTAATGGTGCAGTAGAAGCAATAAATAAGACGATTAAGCAAATTCTATCCAAGATGACCAAGACTTATAGGGATTGGTTAGAGATGCTTCCCTTTGCTTTATGAGGATATAGGACAAGTGTGCGAACACCTATTGGAATGACCCCATTCTCTTTGGTTTACAGGATGGAAGCAGTGTTGCCAATTGAAATAGAAATCAAGTCATTAAGAGTAGTCTTGGAAGCCAAACTGCCCAAAACGGAATGGGTAGCGAGCAGATACACACAGTTAGTTTTACTAGAAGAGAGAAGGTTAAAGGCATTGTATCATCACCAACTATATCAAAAGAAGATAGCTCGGGCCTACAATAGAAGGGTTAAAATCAGAAAATTCAGAGTTGGGGATTTGGTGTTGAAGCAATGTAAGCCTAATGTATCAGATCCAAGAGGGAAGTTCAGACCTAGCTGGGAAGGGCCATATGTCGTGAAACAAATCATGAACAAAGGTGCGGTGAAGTTGTCAGACATGGACTGGAACGAGTTTAGTGAGCCAGTAAACATTGATAGGTTGAAGAGGTTTTATGTATGATATATATAAAAAAAAGAAAAGAGAGAGCTCGCTAGGTTGAAAACCCAAAAAGGGTAGCCTAGGCAAAAGTTAGAGCAGTTTGCTAGTTCCGAAAACCAGAAAGGGCAGGCTAGGCAACAATTAGGGCTAAATGAGAGAAAATCGTCAATTTGAAAACCCGAAAGGGCTAGTTGGCAACAAGAGTGATCTTGTGTATGCTGGCTTTATGTTTGGTTGTTCCCTAATTTAATAAAATAGAATTAATGTTAAAATTATTCTATGTGCACTATTATAAGTATTTGACCAGATATGGATGAAATAAATAAATACAATAGCAAAAGGTGATGACAAATTTTAAATGGAAAAGAAGCATCTTTTATTACTTTAATAATTTTTCATCCTAACAATACACTTTCTGAATTAACAAATGTAAAATCTATGGCAGTCGATAAATATAACGTGCAAGCTAGTTTTGCCTCAGCTGATCCAAGTAGGCTTCAGTCAAGCAAGGCATGTCTAAATCGAGAGTAAAGTCAGAATCGCGAGGCTTAGCTCTGTACTGACTGCCAAGTCGACGAGGATCATAGCATGTATCTTGACGAAGAGCAGCAAGGGAACATACATCAAGTATGTCTGCATGGCGATATGAGAAATCTTCCACCAAGGTACCAACCAACGGATATTGACTTCAGAGCGTGAGTGGATCCAGTCAACCCAGTCAGCATATGAAGAAGCAAGATGGAGTAGTTTCCTAGCAGAATGATGATATGGCAGGTATCTGGCAAAGTCCATGGATGGAGTATCAAGCAAACAAAGATGTTCCTGAAGCCAAATCTGTGAAGAAAGAATTAAATTAAAAAAAAAAGAGTCCACTAAGTTGAAAACCCGCAAGGGCAGCTTAGGCAAAAATTAGGACAGCTCGCTAGTTCCAAAAATCCACATGGACGGACTAGGAAAAAATTAGAGCAATTAAAAAAAACCTAAATTGAAAACCCGAAAGGGCAGTTTAGGTAATTACCTGAAGCAGCAATGGATTCCCAGTCATTCTCTTTGTCAATCCTGATTTATGTCGGTCTAATCCAACTAAGGTATCGGCTAAGATCACAGGTACCGGCGACAAGCCTCCTTCCATTTGGTCCATAATATCCAATACTTATGGATCAATATCACCGTCGAAAGAAACAAGCAAGAATTGGCTGAGCAAGCAAAGACAAAGCATGTATCCCCATGCCTTAGTAGGAGCCAAATGAGAGAGACAAATCAATCAAGGGAGCAAGTAGAATTTTTTCACCTCTCATCAACCGAAGAACTTCGGGTTTTGGAATTTAAAATAACGTCTGCATCTTCTGTTGAGTTTTGGAAATCAATGTAGGTAACACCATTTGTTGATTATTTGAATATCCAAGGATGGCCTCAAATTCTTCAATCAAGGGACATATTTCAAAGCTATTAATTTTAAATACCCTAGAATCCGTATTCCAAAAGGAAACCACGGCCTGTAAGAAGGAGTGGTCCAATTTAACATTTTAAAACATCAAGTTTTGACCATGAAATTTGCTTCCAATGAATGGCATCCATATTCTTAAATAGAATTTTTATCTTCTTTGAATGATGCTCGGTCATGGTTGATGAATGAAGGAAAATCAAAACTGTTAAAGGGGTCCTCACGTTGAATGGGAAAGAATTTTGAATTCTGTATGAAATATGGCATGAAAGGTGATTTATATAAGAAGAAACAAGCCTTTCCTAAAGTGAAAAGGAAAAGGTAATGGAAAAGGACGAAACCATGTTGTGTAAGGAAAGGAATTGGCGACGAATTTACTTTACCATATTGCATTTGGTTTTTTCGGTGGTGACTGTATAAATATTGAAATATGGAAAAGAAAGTTTAATAATTATGCAGTAACGAAAAAATAGTAACTATAACAACTGGTATCAAAGCAGTACAAACTAGGAATTTTTTTTACCAAATGAGTAAAATGACTATAAAAAAATAGGAATCCCACAACGGAAGAGCTGGCATCAGAGGAATTAGAAGAGCAAGAAAAACTTACATTGCCTCAAAGCGATGAAAATTTGAGATTTGAAGCTCTTTAGAAGAAACAATAAGCTGCTAAAGTTGAACACCAACAAACGTAAGACTCACTTTGTATGGAGCAACTGAACCTTGGAGCTCAGTTTAACCAGATGATAGAGCTGATGAGAAGCTTGAGCAAAGGAAAGTAGCCGATGCAGGAAGAGACACCATCGGCGGTGAGGGGAATTTTACCTACTCCTATGACTTTTTCCCGTCAATATTTAATCTTAAAACACAATGTAGCATCAAATATAGTTAGTTCCAGCAATTACAAGCAGTAACTAAGTTAAGGTCTACATATACACCAACCAACACACATACACATTCATCGGCAAAAATACAACTTTGTCTGAACCAACAAGAAAGGAAATCACTCAAGTGGAGAGTTCAGTTATATTGACCATTATTTGACACTTCTTTAGCAGGAATTCCCTAAAACAACACAATTAAATCTGCTACAAATAATAACAGTACAATAAAGTTTGAAACGATTTTGTTTTCATTTATTGCACAACATATTTTAGCACAAATTTCATTCCAAACAGTAGCAAATAAAATACAAATTCGATAACCATATTGTATTTTCCTTTTTTCTTCTTGACTACAACAATAGTTAATCACAGTCATAGACACTTCCCAAATAAACATTCAGAAAATAGGGAAAAGATCAAATAATATTTCATATTCCAAAATTGAAACGAAATTGACAGACTGCAAGCATAGATTTTTGCAACCAATTCTAGCAAAATAAGAGAGCCAGGTCACAGTCCTGCCTTTGTTTCTGAAAAAGGAGACCAAATATGCATTCATGTTCAATCCCGTTTTTAAATAGTTATCAAAAGAAAAAAATAGAAGATTTTTTATTCCACACAAGTCTTTGAGGTCAGTATTAAACCACCTCTCACAACACAAAACCCTGAATAGAGTTTCAATTGATTACCAAATTGCCCCTTTGGAGAGGTTGAACAATAATCTCAATCGCATCACACACATATAATAGGAAATTCCCTTACCTGAGCTCTACACAACACTAGTTTCCCAATAACCGTTTCTCTTCTCTCCTTTAGCTACCTAAAATTTTACTACGTCCTGACCCTATCTTACTCAACCAACAATGTACAGGATCAAGCAAGTCTTCCCTTAGTTGCTGCACCCCATAGATGCGTATAATCATTTCAATTGGAACACAGCATGCTCATTAAAACATATACATATACATATACATATATTCTCTGATGCCCTCTATTAACAAAAAGAATAACCCTATTTAGCATCACAGAGCATACAATACATATTCATGGTAATTCATAACCAACCTAAATTCAAAATCGCCTAAACCGGACTCTGATACTACTAAATGTATGACCCTCCACAATAGAATTGTAACTAGAGTTTAAATAAATATTACAAGGAAGAATTCCATTAACTTTAATTGTCATAGGCTTATTATAGTACTTGCATGAATAATTAATCTTTAGTTTATATAATACCAGCATAATTTCTTTATTCTATAATAATTTATTAATTGGTCTTCTTAGGTTAGATGTCAGCCGAATACTATTTAGTCTGTTGTTATATATATATATATTATATAAAAAGGATAAATTTTATTTATATCGAATGTAGGGCGAACCCATACAGTCAGAAGTCAAAATGCTTTTAAGAAAACTAGGCAAAGAATCAAATGTATTAAAAATTTGAGATACATGGTTTAATCTACTGTAAAGAGAAAAATAGTGGGCCGCTTGATTTCCTTCTTTGAAGGTGTGCTGGATAGAAGATGAACCGATATTAAGAAGGGACTTAAGGTGAGCAATGGCGGGGTCCGAAGCTTGAGTGAAACTGGAAAGAAGAGCAACTAGAGTCTTAGAATCACTTTCAACTTGGATGTTTAGAAGATGATTGTGAAGACACCAGTCCAGGCCAAAACGAAGAGCATTAAGTTCTGCCGAGGCTGCATTGATAGCACAAATAGGGAAAGAGAGACCGATTATGAACGAACCAGCTGCATCACGAAGGACTGCTCCCCTAGTGGAATGAGAGGGAGTAAAAGAGGCGTCTATGTTGAGCTTCAAGAAACCTGGTGGAGGTTTGTTCCAATAAACAAGGGATGGTTTTAATTTTTTCAAACCGAAGCCTTCTGGGAGAAAATCAGAAAATGCAGGGATCGGTCTGGCAAAATTGTCATTAGCATGTGCTATACCCCAGTTTAAAATGAAGCTTGATATCTGATGATGCACCATAGGGAAGAAAACTGGTTCGTCACCCCAGGTTAGTAGACAGTAGGCCGACCAAATGAAAGAAATAATAACCAAAGGCACCAACTTCCTAATTCGGCCCGCCATAGAATTAGGCAAAGAGATCAACCACCAAGTCATGAGCTCATGCTTCAAGGAAGCTTTAGTGGATATATCAAAAAGAAGATAAGATCCATAGAGTTTCCAGATTTTCTGAACCGGGTCACAAAAATAAAAAATATGATCCATGGATGCTGCATTAGAGTAGCAAAAAGGACAAGCTGAAGCAAGTTTGATACCAAGCTTCTGAAGCCGATTTGGAAGTGGAATGGCTCCTCTCAAAATTTTCCAAGTGAGAATTGATAATTTCAATGGAATGCAAGAATCCCAAATCATCTTACTAGAAAGAGTAGTAGACTTATGTTCCCTAACCGCATCATAAGCTGATGATAAGGAGAATAGTCCCGAAGTAGTACCTTTCCAGCTGACAGAATTGTCTTGGAAATCCACAAGATCATAGCCTAAAGAATGAGCATGACAAATCTGTTTCCAGGTACAAGAGTCAATAGCTTGATAAGACATTTCACCTTTCCTCCGATACTTACAATGCATGTAATTTGACCATAGAGAGTCATTAGAAAGATAAGACCACCATATTTTAAGAGAGTAGGCCTCTTGAAGAGAATATAAAGATCTGAGTCCGAAACCTCCTTCATCTTTAGGAAAACAAAAGTCCATGTATTTGACCCAATGATATTTATGCTGAGTAACATTAGTGCTCCAGAAAAAAGAAGTCAATTTAGACTCAATAGCATTTAGAACAGATTTTGGCAAAAGCATGGAACCCATGATGTGAATAGGAATAGAATTCAAGACATGCTTAATGAGAAGTAGTCTACCTCCAGGAGAAAGAAAACGCTTAGCCCATCCCAACAGTTTAGAATCAATTTTCCTGAGTAGGTCTTTACAGTAGCTTGCCCGATTAATGCCCTGGTAGATAGGAGCTCCCAAATACGTAAAGGGAAGATGCATACACTTGATGCCAAGCAGATGTTTATAGCGAGCAATAGTAGCCGGAGGAGCTTTTTTTGAGCAATAGAATGAGGATTTATCAAAGTTAATCATTTGGCCAGATGTCGATTGATAAGCCAACAAAAAATGCTTGAAGTTGCGAATGCTTTTAGTATCCCCATTGATGAAAATAAGCAAATCATCCGCAAAAGATAAGAGCGAGACAATAGGACAGTTCCTTCCAAGCTTATAAGGAGTGATTCTTCCCCGATGAACCAAATTATTAAGACCTCTTGAAAAACTTTCTGAAGCCAGGATGAAAAGATAAGGTGAGAGAGGATAACCTTGTTTAACACCTCTTATAGGTTGAAAGTAGCCATAACTAATGCCATTAACCACAACAGAAAGATGGGTTGCAGCAAGATTAGATATGATAAGCTCCACCACTCTGACCGAAAAACCAAATTTAAGAAGTACAGCTTTGAGGTATTCCCATGAAACTCTATCAAAAGCCTTTGCTATGTCAAGTTTAATTGCTAAATTGTTGCCCCTAGTTTTTCTATCTAGCTCATGGATCATCTCATTGGTCAAAAGAATGTGGGAATGTATGGATCTTCCTTTCATAAAACCAGCTTGTTCCTTTGAAATAAGCTTGTCCAGAATGGGAGCAAATCTATTAGCAAGAATTCAAGTACATACCTTACTAACAAAGGTGGCAAGGCAAATGGGCCAAAACTTGTTGAAGCTGTCTGGGCTCTCCACTTTAGGAATGAGAATAATTTTAGCACTGATGAAGGCCTTGGGTATTGGAAGACCCAAAAATAATTCTTTAACCGCACTGCAGACATCCCAACCCACAATGTCCCAGCAAGATCGAAAAAAAGTACCATCAAAACCGTCTGGACTGGGAGCACTATTCGAATCTAATTGCCAAACTGCATTTTTAATTTCCTGATCATTTGGAATCTTCTCAAGAGTGGCATTATGATCAGCAGAGACAATGGTAGGGATAAAATCCACCATAGACATGGGCTCCACTGAATCCTTTCTGTTGAAGAATTCAGAGAAGTGCTGAACTGCTTCTTGGCCAATATCTTCTTGATTAGTAATCCATGTACCAGAAGAACTTTTTATAGCTGAAAGCCGGTGAAGCTTTTGTGCCATTTTTACATAATTATGGAAAAACTTTGTATTTGCCTCACCTTCATTTATCCATTTGATGTGTGATTTTTGCTTCCAGAAAGTCTCCTCCAGTTTAAGCTTATGCAGAAGATTCGCTTGTTTAAGATTCCACTGAGTTCTGTTGTCAGGAGTAGGGTCAGCTAAAAAAACATTCTCTGCCAATTCTGCCTCATTCTCAACAATAGAAATGCTGTTGAAAAATATTACCGAAGTGATCCTGATTCCAGACACGGATGACAGATTTGAGAGACTTCAGCTTAATGAAGAGACTTTTCATACCACCCTCATAGAAGACCGAATTCCAGTGTTTCTTGACCATCAGAAGGAAAGTATCATGACAAAACCACATGTGCTGAAAGCGAAAAGGCTTTGGAACATTCTGATCAATATTCTTACAACACAAAAGGATTGGTGAGTGATCAGAGGAGGTTTTATCCAAGTGACGAGTAGTGACTTCATCAAAAGAATCATAAAAAGGAACATTTGCCATGAAACGATCTAGTCACTCCCAGACACAACCGTTACTCCTAACTCTAGTCCAAGTATAAGCACAACCCTGATACGGAATGTCCACCAACCCACAGTCATTTGAGCAATTTATGAAGTCTTGCATGCTATGAATATTAGGAGAGCCATTTCCCTTATAATCCGACAAACTCTTAATTGCATTAAAGTCACCGCCCACCAGCCATGGGGCAGAAATCAAAGAAGTTGTACTACAAAAATTATCCCAAAGAGCAAACCGATTCGATCGGGTATGATAGCCATAAACAGCAGATAAAGTGACAGAAAAGGACTGAGAAAGACACCTAGCCGAACAAGTAAGAAGCTGGGGAGCATCATTAAAATCTGTGAGAGTAAACAGATTATCCTTCCGCATAACCCAAACTTTATTATCCAAAGATGAGAAAACACTGTTGTACCCTAGCTTAGAAGCATAAAAAGATTTCTTATGATTATCAATCATAGGCTCAATAACAAAAAGAATACTTATTTTGTGATCAGTACAGAGTTTATGAAGGTGATTAAGAGATGAGGCAATACCTCTAACATTCCAGCTGAGAATATTCATTGGGCGAATTTCTTAGGGACAGTTAAAGTACGATTAGATCACCTGACAATCACTGGAGACTGCTGTTTCTTTTTTTTCACACCTCGTTTCCTTGTTACCATGGTATAACCAGCTTCATGGTCTGATTAGTTGATGGATAAAGTCTTTGCGGCATTAATTTTTTTTTGAAATAACATCACCCATAGCCTACCATTCTTCCCGGCTATGCATAGCAATCGTGGTCGGTAAACTACTATCCGAATGATGCTCAATTAGTTCTACATCCGATGTAGAGTTGGAATGTTCAGAGAAAACTTCAATATCATCTAGATTGTTGTAAACAGGAGCCTCACATGAATTGTCTCTTTTCCCATTGAGTGTAGATTGTTCAAAGCTTTCTATATCATCATTCAATTCATCACTAACTATTTTATTAATCCCAACATCCGGTGAATCAATAAAATCAGTAGTATTAATGTCGAGAATAGTTGAAGGTACCTGATGCTGCGAGATGTTTGCCATAGAGTTTTTGGGGTCAGAAGCTTTATCTATTGGAACCCGGATTTTGGAGGTTGTGGGATTGGATTGCTGCTCAGCAACTGGATGTAAAACTTCTGAATTAATCTAATTCTTTCGAGCAGTACAAGTTTGATTATCATGTCCGAGCCGATAACACGCTGAGCAATATGGCGGGAGGCTCTCATAAATTATTGATTGGAAAAAACCATTGATACCATCATCAATCCAAATCTTTGAGGGTAATTCTTGTGATAAATCAAGCTCCACACAAACTCTAGCTGCAGATGGTCGAATCAGAGTGGATGTTGCGGCATCAACTTTTAATGGTGTCCCAATAAGATTTGCAATAGGAAAAAGAGCAGCTTTGTTGAAAAAGTGAATGGGCAGTCCTTCCATAATAATCCATGCAGGGATTATTGGGCTATCAACGTTGGGGAGAAAGCTTGGTGACCACTTTGAAACTTTCATTGAAAACCCTAGAAAATACCAAATCTGGCGAAGCCAGCATCTGTGATAATCTTCTTCAAAGTCAAAGTTAATAAGAATGTGTTTGGCATCCAAGAGTCCTAACTTAAATAAACCTTTAAATCCAATAGCGTCAAAGCTTTTCTGCAAAGACTTCATATTTGGTCGGCCAGAATCAAAAGTTTCGATTAGAGCATATTTGAAATCTTGGGAAAGCATAGAAATCTCATCTGTTGTTATATATATATATATATATATATTAACACTCTTATAACCTGTGATTTTAGTATTTCACATTCATACAAAAGCTCATACCAATATATATATATATATATAAATATATATATATATATATATTAACATTAAGTTTCACAAACAAGTCACATACTGTATAGTATTCCTTTAGTAATAGACTGAAATTAAATTAAACAAATTTGTCTTATTACAAGATGGAACTTACAACTTATATATTTGCAACTCTAAAGTTAAGGTATTTTATTACAATTCATAACATATATATGTACAACTCCAAACATGTCCAGGACCCAATTACATGATTACATAACCTCCAATCCAAAGATGTATCTGGAAAGCGGCCAAGCTCCCTTTTGTCAGCAACTAACCCTAATTGTTTCTTCTTCAAAACTAAACATAATATTTCGTTCATTGCTTAGTGTTGCATTTATGACAATGAACAAAAAAAATATAAACATACATATACAACCGTCAATCATAGTCTACAAACCATTTATAATCAGAATAAGGCAGTAACATAAACATTTGTGCAAGTCATCCTCAACCTGCACATACACAGTCCAACACACACACAAATAGCCACACCTTGCACACACAGGCGATACTATCTATTTATTATTTTACATTCATTTCACACCTAATTAGCACAATTTAGTTTTAGCCATTCAGCAGTGGAATTCCAGGTGCACATTGGTTCATCCAATAATAGAATTAAGCATCTTACTCTCATTCATGCATAGGAAAAAAAATTCACACCCATTAATTTAGTACATTCTCATATTTAAGGCTTCGATTAATCTCTAACTTATACTCAATTTTAACCGTCTTAGTGTAAAGTAAGATCAAACTGACCTTATGCTTACTAAAAAATGAATTCAAACAGCAGCTATATTATCCAAGTGCTCAAATATATAATTTTTGTCACTCAAACATGAGGAAACTCATAATTTCAATTGATAAAAAAAGGAAGCCTTCAGGGCACAAACCTGGAAACAGGACCTAGCTTTCAATCTCCCCTTTCCTTTCCCTCAATTCATGGCCTCCTTGAGTTCTTGCCATTCTTGATTCAGATAGAGATGGAGATGCTTTAGGTTTTACTTCTGCTGTAAAACGATTAAGGATAAAGAGTTGCCTTTTTCTTTCGGGATGAGAATGAAATTAAAGTGACAAATATTTTACTTATTACCCCTTTTTTTCCTGCTCAGAGCTTTCTATATGGGAGAAATTATATTATACCAACAAGAATATCTTAATTGGTATAACAAACCAATACAATATTAATATATGGGATTTTTTTTATATGTTAGCTGGTATAACGAGTTTATAATATATTTATATTACATCCCGCATAATACTATGGGAATTTTTATTTTTTCGAATTTTATAACAATTTTATATAAAATGATTATCTACTTGCAGCCATAGCTAAAAAAATAAAAATTAATCGATACAAATAAAATTAAATAAATAATCTATAATTAACAAATTTCAAAACGTAAACTAATCATAATTATAATAATTGCAATAATATTTATCAATTGTTGCAATTACAATTTATTAATTATTTAAGAATATTATAGTTTTGAAATTTATTAATTTTTAGCTACATTTATATACTTATTAGATATATTAATTGTTTGTAGTTTTGATCATAGTTAGAAAATAAATTTTTAAAACTTATTTGGTAAAATAATTTTTAGAAATTATTTGGTTGAATAATTTATTTTTAGAATGAATTAATTATTTAATTGAATAAATAATATTTAGAATAAATTTTTTAAAGTTATTTGCTAGATTGATTTATGTTTTAGAGAAATATTAAAATAAATATTTTTTAGGAATTATTTAGTGGACAAATTTATTTTTAGATTGAATGAATTGCTTGTTAGAATAATAATTTTTAGAATAAATAATTTATTTGGTTGAATAATTATTTTATTGATTAAATAATTTTTAGAATAAATTAGTTATTAGAGAAATTTGTTGAAAAAAATAAATATTTTTTAGAAATTATTTGATAAATAATTCAATTTTAATGTAAATAAATTATTTATAAGAATAAATTATTTAATAGAATAAATAATTTTTGGGAATAAATCATTTTAGAAATTAAAAATAAAATAAATTATTTTTTAGAAAATAAAATGAATTATTTTTAAAAATAATTTAATTTATTTTTTTTAAAATAATTTAATTTATTAATTTTAAAAAATAATAATTTAGCGACAGAATCTTTACTAAAGGACGACAAGACAAAATAACGACTGAATATATATAATTAGCGACGGAAAAATCCATTGCTAAATATCAACGGCTCCAAATTCTGCCGCTAATTTTTCAGCGGCTGCAAGAATAGCTACAAATATTAATCTGACGCTAATCCATCGCTAATGACTATTAGAGACAAATTTTAGGAAATTAGATCCGTCGCTAATTCTCTTTTTTCTTATAGTGAAATTCTACAGGATTTAAAGGTTAAGTATGATGTACATATATATATATATGTAATATCCCAATATATGCCCTAGAAGTTTTGAATATTATGGTTGTTTTAATTGGATTGAATGTATGTGACAAATTGAAAGAGAAAAGAATTTTTAAAGGAAGTGTATATGTTGCATATATGGTAGTATAAATAACATATACATAAGTCAAAAGGGATGGTCAATGGAAGAGGATATTTATGTGTGATATGTGAAATTTCTTTAATGGGCATATAAGTGACAAAGGTTAAGTTAAATGGATGAGGGCATTTAGGTAATTGCTTGGCTAGAATTGCTTGGTGGAGATTTAAAGAAGAAAAGAAGTTGACTTGTGTTTATTTTTCTTTTCTTCTCATTTGTGTGCCGGCTATCCAAGAAAAGAGAGAGCAAGAGAGGTGTTCTAAATGCTAGAATCAAATTGAAGGAAGAATCAAAGGATTAAGTTGGAGATTTGTGAAATTTCTTCATTTAAGGTAAGTACTCTCTTGTTTTCCTTTGTTATTTTGAAGTGGTGTTTGAGGTGATTTATAAATTGTTGATTTTATGAATAAGTATGTATAAGATGTGTTTATAAGTGTTAAAATTGATTGTAAGTTAAAAGGTTGAATTGGTGTTGGTTTTGGTTTGAAGATGGTAAGTTAAGGGTGATGTTTGGTTTTAGGGTTTTGAAGTGGTAAGTGATTGATTGTATGGTTAATATAGTGTTAATGTGAATATTGTGATGAATATGTAAAATATGTGTTAATAACATTGATTATATCCATTTGAATGAAGTTAAGTTGTGTATAATGTGTTCTTGATTCAATTAGAAGCGTTTTGGCTATGTTTAAGGTTTATTCATGAGAGACACGGCCAAACCTAAGGAAGAGACACGGCCAAACTATAGAATTTTGGGAGACACGGCCAAGTCTAAGGAAAATGTGGCCGTGTTGGATGATTTTTGGAGAGACACGGCCGTGTCCCTTGCCCATGTCTGCCACTGCCAATTTGTGTTGAGAGACACGACCACAAGCTTGGCCGTGTCCCTTGAGTGTGTTGGCTACTGTGAGTGTCCTTTGCTCTTCTTGCTTTGTTGAGATTGAACACACATATGATGATGCATATGACACTATATGAACAATGTTATGTGTTATGCATTGTGAATCTTGTGAAAGGTAATGTGTTGTATGAATAATGTACTTTGTAATGTTACATCAATGATGCTATATGTAAAATGTGAAGGATATGATGAGGTAATTGATTATGTATAGCTTAATGGGAGTAGTTCTTGAGGTAAGGGCAAACTTACCTAGATGCATTCTTTTATATGATTTTGAAACTTAAAACAATGTTAAGTAAATTACTAAATTGTTAATACAATGTGACTAATGTTGTTATTTGTATAGTGTGAAAGCTATAAGGATCATCCAAAAAGGTATTTATAATGCAATTTGTTATGATAAATGTTTTAATAATGATTAAAATGAAATAAATGGATATGTTGTTTATATGACGATGAATTTGAGATACATGTGCAATGAAATTGATTATGTATGCTTGAATGATGAAGTGTGTAATGTGAATTGAGACATCAAGAGATGTGGAACTAATGTTCTGAGATATAATGTGATGTGAAGCCATTGTGATTGGCTATGATAACTCAAATGTGATGTGAAGCCATTGTGATTGGCTATGATGATTCAATTGAGAATGGAAATGATAATGAATTAATAAATGAATTGTGTGGCTAATGTGTTATTCCATTTTCAGAGTTTGTTGTTGGTGGCATGCCTAATGATAGTAACAATCTCTTGAAGTTAGGTTGGGCTTGATCCTTGAAGCCAAGTTGGGTAGAAGTTTAACATGTTTTACTCCCCTTGAAGCCTAATTGAGATGTTACAACCCTTGAAGCTAGGTTGGGTTGGTTCTTGAAGCCAAGTTGGGTTGATACTTAGCATGCTTTGTTCCCCTTGAAGCTTGGTTGAACCTAAATCCTTGAAGCCTAGTTGGGTCTATGATAATGATAAATGTGATAACAAAACCAAAACATTAACTCTGAAAATTGAATGGCATATTAGTGTCTTTTCGGCCCGAGTCTGTCTTTGTTGTCAACATGATATACAAATGTTGAGATAATGAGTAATGAGATTTATGGTTGACTTTGTTGGAAATGTGATTCATGATTGGTGAATTGTGAATAAAATAATGTTATGAAGTATGTTTTGCAATGTGTGTATTGATATATTGATTGTGAGTGTTAGTGATGGATTATGTTTGATGAACTGTGAATAAAACAATGTTATGAAGTATGTTGTGTAATGTGTATATTGATATATTGATTGTGAATATTAATGATGGATTGTGGTTGGTGATAATGATATGTATATAATATATGAAATTAGTCAAGATATATGAAAGGTGCAATTCAAAAGGAAAAAAAAAACATGGTAAGAAACTAATGGTACATGGAAGTGATATTTCATTATATGTTAGAATTTCTATAATGTATGTTTATATGTTATATTTGTACTACTAAGCTCTCGGGCTTAGCGCGGATGTGTAATCGCGCAGGTGACTAGGTGGAAGATATGAAGTCTTTCGTTATGCCACGAGAAGAGTAAGAGGTTGTCGAGACCAACTAGAGGGTGATGCATACATGTATAACTTTTAATTATGACATATATGTAAGATCATTAAAAGTATAATGATTTTGTAAATGTTCTTTAAATTTATATATTGTGGTTTGAACTCTGTTAAAGGTTTTAAAAATATAACGAAAAGTGACATCCTTATACTTTATATACTTACTGTATGTATACTAGGTGTATGTATAGTACTTATATGGAGTATCGGGGTGTTACAATATATATATGAAAAAAAAGGTTTTATGAACTTTATATAAGAAGACTTGATTATTAGGGTACATATAACATAATTTCCATTGCTATGTACCATCAAAAGGGTGTGTCTATTGTTTATAATTTTGCACATTTATAATCAAAGGTGGAAGAAAAGTTAAGAAAAAGGAAATGAGATTTTGGTTCTTATTGGTTTGTGTAGGCAAAGATTGATTCTTTGCTTTTCTTCATAGTTTCTTTGTAACATAAGTTGTGACGACCCAATTTGTACATATGTACAGTACGTCCATGTACAGTAAGAGGAGCCGTCCCGAGTAATCACCAAAGAACACGAAGTGAAAGGAAGCTTTATAGGACAAAAAGGACCTAACTGAAAAGATTGTAAAAGTTTTGGGGAGGTGACTGTAATTTCAAAAAGTTTTGGGGAGGTAATTGTAATTTCAAAAAGTATTGGGGAGGTAACTGTAATTTCCAAAAATTGTACTGGAGGTTCTTAATAGTGCATATAACAGACTCCAGAAATGGAAAGTAGAGAAAAATTGGGTCGAAACGGAACACCACGGTTTTTCCCGAAAACGCATAGTTTGAGAGATACAGTGGATTCTTGACCAAGGGTATTTTTGTCATTCTTGTGATAATAATTTATACCCTGGAAAACAAGACATGTAAAGGTATCCGAAGTAAACGGAAGGACTCTGCAGTGATCGATGTTGAAGAACGAACCTAAGTGGAGACCCGAATCACGTAAGGACCTAAAGGGAATTTTTACAAAAGTCAAAGGCATGAGCGTAATTTTTATAAATTAGCTCAAAATCAAGAATGAATGTCGAAAATGGAAACTAGAGGTTGAAAGGAGGAGAACGGTACATTTTACGCATCGTAAAACCACCCGGTTACGAAGAAAAGGCAAAACCTTCCATTGAAGGGTATTTTGGTCTTTTCACTTCCACCCATTTTCTAGAAAAGGGACACATGGCATAGTAATTTTCTAGAAAAGGACACATGGCAAAATCTTGTTTAAAGACACTTTTGGGTTGGATTAATCTTAACCCTCCATATGGCACCATCCTAGTTAAAGATACTTTTGTGGTGGTTACATCTTAACCCTCCAAAATGAAATTAATTAAATAAATGGAAAATGGAAAAATATAAAAAGGGAGAGAAGGATGATTAAAGAACTAAGAACACATATTTTTCTCTCCATTTTGAGAGGTATGGCCGAATTCTCTCCACCAAAAAAGGGAAGGAATTTTTCAAGTGTTCAAATGGATTTTTGGAAGGAAAAGCTTAATTTTAAGGTAAGGATTCCAAGTCTAGCTTTAGTTTATTCATTTGATTGATAGTTTTCAAGTTATCAATGAAAGAAAAGTTGGGAAGATTATGGGAAAGATAAGAAAGTGAAGAGAAATTAGAGTAAATGATTCATACATGTAGAAGTGATGAATAAATGGTAATTAGTAGCTCTAGATAGCAAGAATCAAGGCTTGAACATATGGTTTTTATCATGTTCTTATTATGGAAGTTATGAAAATTATAGGAAATCAAAGGGATAAAGAAGAAGAAGGGAAGAAAGAATAGGACAAGCAAGGAACAAAGCAAATAAACAAGGTTTGGTACTTAAATCATTCCCTTTTCAATTAATTCACATATTTTGCATTATGGGACTTTTGAAATGGTTTTGAAATAATGTTATTATGTGTGGTAAATATGTGGGAAAGTGCTCTTGAACCATTTGTAATCAATTGATTGTGAAAAGAATGAAAACAAAACAAACTAGCTAAACTTTGCTCAATTATCCATAAACTTTGATAAACTTTTAATCACTCCTTTAGTTTGATTTTTGAAAGAGGGACCCTTAGTCTTTCAATGGTATCACAAAAGGAGTCTAAAAATCAATTTTGAAAGAAAAAAATGAATTTCCCTCAAAATTTGAAAATTGGGCCGAATGGTCCCTTTTGGGCACCATTCTGCAGCTTTCATTTTGGGCAGTCCGTTGAAGGGGCAAACGAAAGAATTTTTCGACGAAATTTTACATGCATTTAGTTAACTTATGAAAGTTTTTTCCTGCAAAAATTCATCCAAAAATAAGGTTGTTTACTTAGTCAAAACTGTTGCCAAAGTTGACTGATTTTCAGCAGTAAAAACAGATTTTATTATTTAGTTGTTGCGCGCCATTGCGTTGCCAATTTTACGCACCGCGCTACTATTCATTTGGTCATTTTTCTAAATGTGTTAAAACTTGAATATTATGTTATGGATTGATGTTAAATCATATCAAATGACATGAAGGAGAATTGGAAATGATCAGAAAGGCATCATGACAAGCTATTCCGACAATACATGCATTAATTAATAAATTGTTTACGCTCTACTTGGTTATGACAGAACCCTTGAGATAAGGGTATGATGCATCGTACTATTACTACAGTACTGCTTATGACATGATATGATATTCCGGCTGAAGGCCGATGATTACAATGACATGATCAATGATGCAATGATAATGGCCATTGGCACATGTGCAAGATTTATGATGAAAGATAATGAAATATGATCATGACGAGATATGTTTATCATGACCCTTCCTTATCCGCTGACGTTCTGTTAAACCAGTAGGGCAACCAAAATGATAAAAGCAAGAAAAATGATTTAAATTCAAATTATTCAGTCAAGCCTTTTTACCATCTGTGTTTTGTATTTATTCCTTTCAAGTATTTAAAGTATATAAATGTATGTTCAAATCATTCTTTCATTTTATTTATTTATTGCAATGATTTAAGTACCCGCTAAGCAATTGCTTAGCGAGTTTAGTTTCCCTCTAAACTCGTAGGTTAAACGAGGAGACGAGATTGCAGCATGTCCTGCGCAGCTGGCCTTGACTACTACTTTGGGTAGGAGTTTGGATATGATTGATTGTAGTAATATGGCATGTACATAAGCTTGTATGATCTAGCAAATAAATGTATAATAATGAAAAGCTAGAACACGTACACTGCTAGTAATCTAATAAATCTTATTTGGGTTTAGCACTTATGTATGCAAGTATAGAAGTGTGAATTCTTCTTGCAGGATTGTAGTTGAGGTTATAAGGGTGGATTATTGGGGGTGTGCTTGAGTTGAATTCTGAAACAAAATGTTTTTCAAAAATTAAAGAATCAGTTTTGGCGACACTTGGGACCTCCATTTTTAGGGGAGGTTATGGCAAAATTTTTTTAAAATCTGCACTTAAAATTGGCTAAGTAAAATATTAAGACACAACCACCATGAGTTAACAGTCCATCTTGGTCTAAAAACATAGGCTAAGATGGGGTGTTACATAAGTGGTGATATATCTTTTGGAATTTTTATTTGGTTTGGTGTTATAAATTCAGTATTTGATTTTATATTCTTATATTTGATTAGTTTTGATAACTTAATGTTATTTATTTTGTCAACTTTTTTTTTTTGAAAAGGAGAAATAAGGAACTTTATTTATCAGAAATCAAATGATCAACAATCCATTGGGGAGGATTTCCAAACCAAATCCCATACTTTGACATAGAAAAAGTATCCCTTGCCAAATGTTGAGCCATAATATTCGCAAAACATTTAACATAATTTAACATGATCCCATCAATCAAACAAAGAAGTGAATAACAGTCATGTAATACAAGGCCTAAAGATGAGCTAAGATAAGTTATATTTCTGAGATAATTAACTATAACCAAGTAGATAGACTCAATGATCACATTATGTTAGTTCTCCTCACGAATCTAACTCAAAGACTAAATGCTTTTTATTGTGCTTGAATTGAGGGTACCCACATAATTTTTAGCTTTAGCAGCAATAAAGTCGCCATTTTGATCTCTGAGCACTAGACCTATACTATGGCTATAAGTCCCTAGTGAAATAGCATCATCAATGTTGAGTTTTAGCCATGCTTCAGTTGGTTAAACCATTTGGCAACTGAAACTACATCCATGATGGAATGAGGAGAAGATTGATGAAGAGATTGTGCAACTTTAAACTCTATGTTGAAAATGGTTGCTTGGTAAAGAATATGCTTAGCATTTGAAGCTTTCCCTCCTAGAAGTAAGGTTGTGACTTTGCCATAGATGCCAGCAGATGGATGCTATAAAACCATGGTCTTCATTGGGCGCCAAACTAAGCCTTTGTAATAGCTAGTCCTTAAAGGATGTAGAAACACAAGGACAGAACCCAAATTTTAATCTCCTCTAACATTCTTGAGCTAGTGGACACATAACAAGTAGTGAATAACAGTCTCAACTTCTTCTCTACAAGATGGACATATGGGATTATTCTTCATTGCCTTTCTATGAAGATTCATCATTGTAGGTAAAACTTCTTCACATGCACGCCATAAGAAATTCTTTAACTTGGGTATAGAATCAACATTCCAGATTACTGGCTAGACTTGATCTACTGCTGATTAAGAGTTTATCTAGGGTGATAAGAGCTTATATGCATGCTTCACTGAATAGTCAACTGTAATGTTATCGTTCCATATTAGAGTATCAACGAGCAACCTCTTAGATAGTAGGATAGATAAGATATTTAAAATTGATTCTAATAGCTCTTTATTCTAGCAACTATTAGTTATTAAGTTTGAAAGATTGACAAAATGATTTGAAACTAGTACTTCTGATGTAAATCTTGGATTGGAGTGGTCTGACAGCCAATTATTCATGCATATCGAAATTGAGACTTTAGAACCAACTTTCCCAACACAACCTTTATGAATTAATTCTTGGGCTTTCCATACGCTTCTCCATATGTAACTTAGGTTTGAGCCAAGTTGTGCTTCAAAGAAAGAGGATCTTGGGTAGTAACAAGCTTTCAAAACATTAGCTGCTAGCCATCCAAGATTCTTTATCAGTTTCCAATCTTGTTTGCCCACCATTTCTAAACTGAAATTGTAAATTCTATGAAAACCTAATCCGCCTAGTTTCTTAGTTTTGCTAGATGTTCCTAAGACATACAAGAATTACCTAAATTGTTTTTACTGTCAGAAGACCACCAAAACTTGTTCATAAGTCTTTTTTATTTCTAGGCAAAAAGAGTTGGGAAGCAAAAAGGTGCTCATTACAAAAGTTGGGATGGATTGCACAACAGATTTTAATAGAACCTCCTTTTTAGCTCTTGATAGGAACCTCTTTTTCCATGAATGCAACCTTTGCCAAATTCTATGCTTCAAAAATTGGAAAATTTCTCACTTCTTCCTCCCAACAATTATAGGCATGCCAAGGAACAAGCTAAGATTTTCATACTTTATGTACATAAAGTAATTGGCATACAAAAACCTCTCCTCTCTGGAGTATTTGTGCTAAAGAAAATTGATAACTTTTCAAAATTAAGTATTTGCCCTGAGGACTTGGTATACAAATCAATTACTCCCTTTAAACAAGCTGATTCTTCCTGCATAACTTTAAACAAGAACAAACAGTCATATGCAAAAAATAAATGTGAGATCATAGGTGCCTCTCTAGCAACCTTGCATCCATGGATAAGACCCATGAATTCATTCCTTCTTATCAAAGCCGACAAACCTTACGTACTTTAAATTACTATTGACTAATATGTGTTTAATGTTAAATTTTCTGTATGAATTTTTTAGAATTTCTTTTAAAATTTTTTTTTGTACAAAGTTTTAAATTTTTTTTATTTTTTAAAATTTTTATTTAAATTTTTTTGTACTTTTAAAATTTTCTATAAAATTTTTTTAAATTTTATGCATATATTTTTTAAAATTTTTGTACAAATGAAAATTTGTATTTATATATATTAATGTTTATATATTTTGTTATTTATATATATTTTCTATATTTATAAATTTTTTAACTATTAACATAATTTGTAATATAATAAAATATAAAATATAAACGATCGTAGGTTTTTGGTTAGTAACATTCTAATATCCACGGTCGTGGGTTTTTGACTTGCATGGCCGTGGATATCAATATGATTCTATCCTCTTTTCCATCTAATTAGTTGCCTCAATCTATTGTCCCTTCAATTTCCATGGATGTGTGGATCCATCTGCACGGTCGTGGAAATCAGTATGCCTCTACCCAAGTTGCCTTTTTGTAGCTCAAATTAGTCTAGTAGCTTTATCTTTTACAGGGTCGTGTACTTCTCTACATGGTTGTTCATATTAAACTGTGTCTGTCTTTTTTGAAATTTCCTTGTTATGGTTCTTTGAAGATTTTTAGAGCAGCTAAAACTGCAAAAGTAGATCCAAAAATTAATTCAAAAATAATAAAACAAAAATGAAAACAAAAACAAAAACGAAAATGAAAAAGAAAATGAAAAAGAAAATGAAAACAAAAACAAAAACAAAAACAAAAACAAAAACAAAAACAAAAACAAAAACAAAAACAAAAACAAAAACAAAAACGAAAATGGAAATGAAAATGAAAATGAAAACAAAAACGGAGACCAAATAGAAAGTGAAATCAAAAGCAAAAGTAAAAACAAAATCAAAATCAAAATCAAAAGCGAAAGTAAAAACAAAAACAAAAATAAAACAAAAATAAAAACAAAAACAAACTTTTTAAACAAAACTTTGTGTTGCCTTCCAATAAACGCTAAATTTAAAGTCTGTAGCTTGAATTTTATAGGTGTGTTATCCCTTGAAATGGTATATGCTTCCTTTGTTTATCAACTCATTTATATAGTAGGGCTTTAAGCGTTGTCCATTGACCTTGAAAATTTCCATTGCTTTGTTTTGTATTTCAATCGCTCCATATGGAAAAACCTTTATAACTTTGAATGGACCCGACCAACAAGACTTGACCTTTCCAGGAAATAGCTTTAATCTTGAATTATTTATTAGAACATTTTGTCCTTCAAGGAATTGTTGAGGTTGGATGTACTTATCGCTTTGCTTTGGTGTGTTCTTTGTAGATGTTGGCATTCTCATAGGCTTGCATTCTTAGCTCATCCTCGCTCAATTATATAAGGCACTTTTGACTAGTAATAGTCAAATCCATGTATGATAGCCCAATATGTTTTATGCTCGAGCTCAATTGGTAGATGACAGGCTTTTCAAAGACCAATTAATAAGATGACATGCAAATGGGAGTCTTGAAAGTTAATTTCTATGCCCAAAGTGCATCACCAAGTTTAAATGACCAAACCATGCACCCTTGAAGTGCTAATAGTCTTCTTCAAAATCCACTTGAGCTCTCCATTTGAAACTTTAACTTGGCCACTAGTTTGAGGTTAATAAGTTATAGCCACCTCGCAACGTACTTTATATTTCTTGAGAAGACCTTTAAAATTCTTATTACAAAAGTGAGTAACACCGTCATTATTTAAAGCTCTCAGGACACCAAATCTTAAGAAGATATTTTTCTTGATGGATTTTGTTAGGACTTTTGAATCATTTTTTGAAGTCGCTACTGCTTCCACCCATTTTGACACGTAGTCAACTACCACTAACATGTATTGATTGCTGAAGGAAGATGGAAAAAGGCCTATGAAATCGATCCCCCAAATATCAAAAAGCTTGACTTCATGATTGAAGGTGAGTGGCATGTCTTGCTTTCTTGAGATGTTTTTGGTTCTTTGGCATCAATCACATGCTTGATTAAAAGCTCATGCATCCTTATACACGGTAGGCAGAAAAATTAATTTTCCAATCATCTTTAAAGTACTAGAATGACCTCCACATTCTTTAGAATGATAAAATTTCAAGATGCTTTTGAACTCATATTCTAGTACACATTATTGAATCATCTGAAAGGAATTTCTTCCTTTGATTGTAAGAGAGTTTAGATGGGAGAATACCACTAGCTAGGTAACTTACAAAATCATCATACTAAGGGACATAGTGCTTGAGAGAATAAAGGTTCTCATCAGGAAAGGATTCATTGATGGGTAATTCTTCTTCAACTTCCTTCATTCCAATCTTAAGAGGTGGTCGGCTACTAAATTCTCAGCCCCTTTCTTATCTTTGATCTCTAAATCAAATTCTTGGAAGCGTAGGATCTAACAAATTAACCGCTTCTTAGCTTCCTTCTTACTCATGAGATATTTAATAACTGCATGGTGGGTAAAGGCAATAACTTTATAGCCAATTATATAAGATATAAATTTATCAAGAGCAATTACTTTAGTAAGCATCTATTTTTCAATTGTAGCATAGTTGAACTGAGCATCGTCAAGAGTTTGGCTTTCATAGTACATCACATGGCTTTCTTGTCTTTTCTTTGACACAAAGTAACTCCAATAGCATAATCACTTGCATTGCACATGAACTCAAAGGGAAGAGACCAATTAGTTGGAGAAAATATTGGAGTCGAAGTAAGAGCTGCTTTTAACCTATCAAAAGCAACTAAATATTCATTAGAAAAATTAAAAAAAATGTTTTATTTATAATTTCATATAAGGGTTTAGTAATTTTAGAAAATTTTTTATAAATCGTCTATAAACTTTACGTGTCCCGAAAAGCCTTGAACTCCTTCAATATTAGTGAGTGGTGCTAGATTTTCATTGATCTCTACTTTAGCTCTATCTATTTTAATCCGGACTTGTGAGACCTTATGTCCAAGTATGATGCCTTCTAGTACCATGAAGTAGCACTTTTCCCAATTGAACACTAGATTAGTTTCTTCACACTTTGTAAAATCTGCTCTAAATGTTACAGACAATCATTACAAGTAGAATCATAAATAGTGAAATCATCCATAAAAATCTCAACTATTAGTTCTATAATATTAGAAAAGATGACCATCATGCATCTTTGAAAAGTTTTCAGCACGTTGCAAAGTCCAAAAGGCATTCTCCTATATGTAAAAGTTCCATAATGACATGTAAAAGTGGTATTCTTTTGACATTCAAGAGTCATAGGAATTTGAAATATGAATAACCATCTAATAAACAAAAGTAAGCAATTCTCGCATGCATTTTAAGTATTTGACCAATAAGTGGTAAATGAAAGTGATCTTATGGGTGACATTATTCATTTTCTCAAAGTCTATGCACACTTTCCAACCAGTGTCAGTAAATTATCTAGAGCAAATTCTGTCAATAATTTTTAACAGAAAATTATGTCAGTATTACATACAGAAAATATAAAAAAAATTGTTAGTTTATTTTTATAATTAAAATTTTGAAATCAAATTTATCTAAAATTTTTTAAAAAATCAAAAAATACCCTAAAAAATCTAACACCCTAAAATATTTCTATTTACCAAAAAAAATTTAAAAATATAAAAAAATTAAAATTTCCTAAAACATATTCTAATTTTTTAAATTATTTTTATTCTAAAATTTATCAAAATAAATAATTTTTTGCTAATTTTTTTAAAAAATTCATAAAACACCTTAAAATATTTTTATTTACCAAAAAATTTATAAAAATATAATAAAAAATTTTAAAATTTCTTAAAACATATTGTGTTTAAATAGATAAATTGAAAAAATTAATTTTTTATAATTTTTATTTTGAAATTTCTAAAAATAAATTATTTTTTCTAAATTTTTTAAAAAATCAGAAAAATATTAAAAAATCTAACACTCTAAATAAAATTCTAAATACAAAAACATTTCTAAATATATTATGAAAATTTTAAAAATTTCTAAAATAATATTATAATTAATTAAAATAATCTTAAAAATTAAAGAATACACAACCAAAATATAAATAATCAACTTAAACTACAACGCTCACAAAACGAAAATAAAATATCAAATTCATTAAAATTAAAAAATAAATAAATAAAAATTAACATATATTACAAAAATTATCAAAAAATAAAAATAAAAATAAAAACATTATTCTTCTTCTTCATCTTCTTATTCTTCTTTTTCTTTTTCTTCTTATTCTTCTTCTTCTTCTTCTTCTTCTACAAGCAAGAAAAGGGACAGACAAAGATAGATAGAGGGAGAGAAGAAATGAAAAAAAAAATGGGAGAGAATCAGCAGAAATGAGAGAAGAGAGAAAAAAAATATTTTTATAGAAAAATTATCGAGAGAATTAAGATATCCTGTAGGTATTACCTATATAAAATAATTTCTATCGGTAATTTTAATTACAAAAAATATATTCTCTCAGTATTATCGACAGAAAAATACTTTCTCTCAGTAAATTTACCGACAAAAAAATATTTTCTTTTGTTAATATTTCAAATAATGGCAGTAAAATTTTCGCCCAGCTAATTGGGTTGCGACTATTTATTTACTGAGAGAATAATTTACTGTCGATAAATTTACAGACAGAAAAAATATTCTATCGATATTACCTATAAAAAATAGTTTGTCTCAATAATTTTACCTACAAAAAATAGTTTCTCTCGGTAAATTTACCGACAGAAAAAATACTTTCTCTATGTAAATATCTCAAATAATGATGGTAAAATTTTTGCTCAACTAATTGGGTTGCGACTATTTATTTACCGAGAGAATAATTTTATGTCGGTAAATTTATCGACAGAAAAAATATTTTGTTGATATTATCTATAGAAAATATGTTCTTTTGGTATTACCGATAGAAAATAGTTTCTCTCGATAAATTTACAGATAAAAAAATACTTTCTCTCGGTAAATGTCTCAAATAATGGTGGTAAAATTTTTGCCAAACTAATTGAGTTGCGATTATTTATTTACCAAGAGAAAATATTTTTTACCGACAGAAAAAATATTTTGTCGGTATTACCTACAGAAAATATGTTCTCTCGGTATTACTAACAGAAAATAGTTTCTATCGGTAAATTTACCAATAGAAAAATAATTTCTCTCGGTAAATATCTCAAATAATGGCGGTAAAATTTTTGCCTAACTAATTAGGTTGACACTATTTATTTACCGAGAGAATAAATTTCTGTCAGAAAATTACCAACAGAAAAAAATATTATGTCAATATTATCTATAGAAAAATTTTCTGTCAGTAATTTTACCTATAGAAAATATGTTCTCTCGGTATTACCGATAGAAAATATATTTTGTCGATATTGGCTACAGAAAATAGATTATGTCGGTATTACCTATAGAAAATATTTTTATCGATAATTTTATCTACAGAAAATATATTCTATCGGTATTACCTATAGAAAATATATTCTGTCAGTATTTTTGCCTACAAAACATATTTTTATCGGTAATTTTACCTACAAAAAATTTCTATTGGCAAAGTTTGTCGGTAATTGTTGGCGCCATTATTGTCGACAAAATATTTGTTGGTAAATTTTTTTGTTGGTATGATGTCGTTAATCTGTCGGTATATTTTTTAATTTATTTTTTTAATCATTTCTCTCGGTATTCTATCGGTATTACCAATAAAAAAAATTTTGTCGGTAAATTTATGTCGGCAATCCGATACATTCTTATAGTGATAACAAAATAATCAAAAGAATAATATTATTGAATCAAATAATCATAAAAACATTTGATAGATGAATCAAAAGAAAAGGGTCTATCCCTAATTAGGGTATTTAGTTATACATGATTGAAAAATAAATAACAATTGAATAAAAGAAAACTAAAGAAGACAGTGAATTGAAAAGAAAAGATAAATCAAACTCTAGATTTTCTTTGAGATTGAATGGAACTCTTGAGCTTGAAGTCCTCCAAGATTAAACCTCCTTCTCTCACCGAAGAAAAATCTTGAATTCTTGAACCTTGAATGAACAAATAATTGGTGAATAATAGATGATTTATTTGAGAATGAGGGTTTGCTTTATATAGATGCTTGGGAGGTTATCCTTCTGATTCTTCCTTCCTTCGCTTCTTTTAGCAATGCATCTCAGCTTCTCTTATTTTCATACTCAAATTATACCAAAAACTCGTATTTTGTGGAACTATGCTTCCAAATAAAATTATTCTAACTTTCATCAAAGGAGATGCATCAAATTCAATTGATTAATAATAAAAAGTTATTAGAAGAATCAAATATTATATATATGTGTGTATATATATATACAAAACTCCCTCAAACTTAGAATTCATTGTTTGTTCTCAAGCAATGAGAATAAAATTCATCACAATAGACCTCATCATATGCCAAGTTTAAAATTTTAGCATATAGAAATTTAAACACTTAATAAAATTCTAAAAATCAAATCTAAATTCAATTCCATAATTATACTTCATTCTCCTCTCATTCATTGATGAAATTAACCAATTTCAATCAATTATTGTACTTCAAATAGGCACATGCCATCTGTATTCATTAAAGATTTCAAATAGAGTTCAATTAAACTTTCTCCACTAATAGATCTCATTAACTCAAGAAAATCAAAATGTCTTTTTAAAGCTTATAATGAGTTTAAAAGGGTTAAGACTAAGTGACACTGAATAACTTTACATGGGTATCTACTGAGAATCTTCTACTACAAATTTCTTCATAATTGCTTCTTCTTTGATATTATGGAGAGTCATTCTTTTTTCAATCCCAACAAAAACTCCTTGCGGTCATATGCTTGGGTGGGGGGGTTTTTTTACTTTTCACTATTTGAGTGTTTATTTATATATTTTATTTATTTGTTTATTTATATTTTTAAAATTCAAATACTATTCATTTCCCCAAAACTTAAGATTTAGGAATTCTTAAAGGCAATAACATGAACTCACTCTCAATCTTCAACTTTAATCTTGATGTATTTAACAATGAAAAAACCCTCACTACAAAAATCCAGGTAGTTAATGAGGGAAATATCCATCAACAATTTTATATTATTTGTTGATAAATAATATTACTGAGAGATTATGAGAAAATATTTTTCATTGCCTAAAACTTTGTTGGTAATGAATTTATCAATGAAACTTCAGTTGGTGTCAGCATTACTAATAGAACTAAATTTTATAATAGTTGGTTGGCAATGAATTTATTAATGAAACTTCAGTTGGTGTCGGCATTACTAATAAAACTAAATTTTATAATAGTTGTTAGTAGCACCGACAAAAATTTTATATGTCGATACGCCAATGAGATTTTTGGTCGATGAAGGCAAGAAAAGTATTTTGTGGATATCGACATAGGTCTACAATTGTCGGCAATTAGTTGGAAAAAGTTAAAAAGTTATCGACCGATTCTATATCTATTAGTAAGTTAAAATTTTATTTTTTTAAAAAATAATATATATTATATTATTTATTTAAAAATTACAATTAATATAATATTAATTAATATAACAAAAATAGAATTTATTTATAAACAAAATGCAAATGAATATTATATTAATAATATAAATTAAAACAAAACAAAATATTTGTATGAGAATAATAGTGTGAGATGACAAAGAAACAATCCTTCTATATTATTCTAACACTTTTTATATGTAATTTTGTCATCTCTACTTTCATATATAAAGCTTTATTTTATTTTTTACATTAAAAATATAACAAAATGAGTAAAATTGAAATAAATGTTGTGGCCAATATTATTGACAGAATTGCCAAGAAAATATGTATATGATTTCTTATTTGGAGATTCAATTATACTATAAGCTTAATATAGTGCAGCTCCAGTAGTATGTCATGTGGATGAGCAGCACCTGATAGTGAGATCCTGAGTTGGTTATTAATGTAGCTGAAGGACATTGGTTTTGGAGGGAAAAGTCAGTTGTTGATTAGCAAATTAGTTAGTAGTTAGTTAGTGATGTTAGCTTAGTTGATTAAATATAAATAGGGAAGAACTCTCTGGATTAAATTATTGAGTTCAGCTTGTATTCATCATTTTTCTCTATTCTTGAGTTAATTAGTTTTACTCTATAATGCAAGTGACTCAACTCACTTCTGTCCATAGTTTTTTTAATTAGTAATATAACTCTTCTTCATCAAAATTCCATTATGGTATCAAAAGAAAAGTTCATTTTTATTTGTTTTTCTTTTCTTTTCATTCACTTGTGCTTTAATTAGTTGCTTGTTCTACAATGGACATTACTACAGAAATCAATCAAGATAAGAGTAGAGATCAGAGACCAAAAGAAAGTCCAGCCAGTCCTTATTACATTCATGCAAATGAAAATCCCTTTTTGGTCTTAGTTTTTCTTTTATTGACGAGATCAAATTATCATTCTTGGCCAAGAGCCATGAGAATGGTTCTATTGTCAAAGAATAAACTCAAGTTTGTGGATGGATTAATTCAAGTGCCAAATAAGGGCAATTCTTTGTATCCTTTGTGGGAAAGATGTAATACCATGGTTCTTTCATGGCTTTATCTTTAGTTTCACCTACAATTCATAAGAGTATTGTATGGTTAGATAATGCACTTGATGTTTGGAATGACCTAAATGCAAGATTTTCCAAGGTGATTATTGGGAAAATTAGGCAAATTTTCCTATAAATCATATTAGTGAGAGTGCAAAATAACAACGAAAATGATACACACAAATTTGATAACGGAGTTCGGCCAACTGTGCCTACGTCTTTGGACCCCGTAAAGATTGTTTTATTGAAGAGATAAGGTATACAAAGTGTTTACAACACTCACAACTCACAACCCACACCTAATTATACCAAAAATAAATTTATAGTTGTTCGGATTCAATAATCTTACATTCACTCCCAAACATCAATTGGGTATTCCACTATACTTAGAGTTTTGCAAGTTTACTCCCAACTTGGTGTTTTCTCAAGCTCACACCGAACTTTAGAAGTTTTTTCCTAAGACTAACACTCAAATCCATTATAAGAGTTTTTCTAGGCTAACTCTCAAATCCAAAAAGTGTTTATGGCTCACGCTAAGCCTTACAATAGTGTTTTAATGGCTAACACTCAATCTTAAGCTTTTCTCTCAAACTCTCTTTAATTCTCTAATTATGGGATGATTTTCAAATGAGATTTTAAGGGTTTATATAGGCTTCAAAATTTGGGTTTGTAAATTTTGTAAAAGGTTAGACACCTCTTTTACCTAAGTTAGACACCTCCATTTTAGACCAAAAATACCTAAGTTAGGCACCTCCATTTTGGACCAAAAATTACAACTCCATTTTATGGTTAGTAACATTTTATTAACAATCTCCCACTTGAAGACTAATTTTAATATGTCTTCATACCTCGATCCGTGTGGCAAGTCTTTCCAGTCTTGTTACTCTTGCAAGCCAACTGAAGTCGAACACAACTTTAGTTTCTCAATAGCCACCGTCTTTATCAACATATCTGTTGGATTCTTTCTTCCTTGGATCTTCTCCAATATTAACACATCATCCTCCAATAACGTTCTGATGAAATGATAATGAAGTCTAATATACTTGGTCAAGAATGAAATACTGAATTCTTTGCCAAGTGTATCGCACTCTGGCTATCACTATATAAGACATTCTTCTCCTATTTGAATCCCATCTCAATTAACAAACATTAAAGCCATATCAACTCTTTACTGGCTTCAGTTATTGGTACATATTCAGTTTCTGTAGTGGATAGAGTGACAATATTTTGTAACTTTGACATCCAACTAACGGTTGTATTTCCAACAGTGAATATATAATATCCCAAAGTGTGCCCTAGAAGTTTTGATTTAATTGTTGTTTTTATTGGATTTAATGTATATGTGTTATTGGTAAGAGAAAGGAAGTGAAGAGAGAGTTTATATGTTGTATATATGGAAATATATACAACAAATATACAAGTCAAATGGTTGGTCAATTAAAGAAGATATTTTTTTATTTTTTTAATTTAATAATTAATTAGAAGGAAATTTATATGAGTGGAAGAGATTAAATAGATTATTTTAATATTAAATGCTTGGTGGAGAGGGTTTTGAGGAGATGATTTGACTTTTGCTTTCTATCTTTTCTTCTTTCTTTCTTTCCTTGCCGTGGCCATTTTCCTTTTCTTTCCTTCTCTCTTCTTTTGGCCGGCTAACAAAGAAACAAGAGAACAAGGGAGAGATTTGATCTTCTAAACTCAAGATCTAAGGAAGTTTTCAAGTGATCAAGTTGGAAATTTAAGAGTTTCTTCATCCTTGGTAAGTTTCCTCATGATTCCTTGATTTTCTTTTAAGATGTGTTAGAGTTTGTTGGTTGATTGTTGATGGTATGTGAATATGTTTGATTAAGATGTGTTTAAGAGTGTTTGGTTCAAGTGATTTTGGATTTTGGGGTTGGATTGAAGGAAAGAGTAAGTTGTTGGAAGTGAATGTATTGTGGTTGTGTTTTGGGTTTGTGGTGATGATTTTGATTTGTGTTGGATGTATGTTTTTAGTTTTTTTTTGGTGTTTTTGCAAGTTTCTTATGGTTCTTGGGTATGTTGAGCTAAGTTTGTTTGAAGTGGATTTTGGTGAAAGGAAGTGAATCGTTGGTTGTGTTGTTATTGTTTCCGGAATTTGGATTTTTGGCCTGACACGCCCATGGGCACGGCCAAGTCTTTGGGCGTGTCGATGGTTCTATGTTTTTGGATGGGTGACACGAGCAGTGACATGCCCATGTCACTGAGCGTGTCACAGCTTCTGTGTAGTTGTAGTATTGACACGTCCAGTGACACGCCCATGTCACTGAGCGTGTCATAGCTACTGCGTTGGTGAAGAATTGACACGGTCGTGAACACGCCCATGTTGTTGGACGTGTCAATGTTTCTGTGAGACAGAATGTATTACATGATCAGTGACACGTCTGTGGTCCTGAGCGTTTCAAAGCTTCTGTGTTGTGAGTTTAGGGCACGGTCAAGGACACGCCCGTGTTGGTGAGCGTGTCATGTTTAGTGTTTGCCCTAGTTAGTTCTTAGTCTTGTTATCTCATGTGTATCTCTAAGTGAGTATGTATTATCACCTTTGGTTTAGGTATTGAAGATATTGAATTGTCCTAACCTAGGTGGTGAAGAATTCTTGAAAGAGAAAGGTTGTAGATTGGTGTGAGTTGTTCCTAAGGTAAGTACAAACTACATTGTTACATACATTCACATGATTTGATACTTAACATATTTGATTATACATATGCTAAGCAATTGATTACAGGGTTAAAACATTTGATGAAATATGAAAGGTATGTTAATGTAATTGGTTATGTATACTTGAATGATCTTAATGAGATGATTGAGGCATGGTTGACTATTTTGATTATGAGATATGAAGCCATGGTTGTTGGCTATAATGATGAGAATGAAATGAGAAAGAAATGTATAAAGATATAAATGAAAAGATTATGTGTCTAATGTGTTATTCAACCTTCAGAGTTCTGGGTTTGGCGGCATGCCTATAATGTAATATCCCAATATATGCCTAGGAGTTTTAATACAATTGTTGTGTGATTTGAATTAAAGGTATATATATGTTGTACAAAGGAAATGATTGTGTAATTGGAATGTATATATTGTATATATGTTAGTATATAAAACATATAAGTTGGTCAAATGGAGAGTCAAGGGGAAAAGATATTTATCTTATTGAGTGTGAAAGTACTTAAATGGGCATTTGAGTAATAAGAGAGTTAGAATAAATGGTTAAAGGGCATTGAGTTAATTTTCTTTTGGAAATAATAATAATAATAATAATAATAATAATAATAATAATAATAATAATAATAATAATAATAATAATAATAATAATAATTATTATTATTATTATATTTGTGTGGATATCGTGAGAAGAGAAAAGAGATTTGTCTTTCTTCTTCTTCTTCTCCTTTTGGTTCTTGCATGGGAGAGAGAGAGAGAGAGTTAAAGAGAGGTGATGATCTTCATCAAAATCTTGGGGTTTTAAGAGAATTGAAGGTAGAGATTGAAGAATTGACAAGATATTCAAGTAAGTATTCAATTCTTTGTCTTGATTTCTATTGTTTGAGTTGGATTTGATATGGTTGGTGTGATGGTGATGTTAATGGAAGATTAAGAGTATTGATATGTTGAATTGATAGTTAGATGATATTAATAAGGTTAATTGTGAGGTTGATGATGGATTATTGAAATTGGTTAGAAAGGTTTAATATATATGAGATGGAGAGTTGATTGAATGATGTATGTTTATGTTTATTGAAGTTGAAATACATTGAATATATGATTTTGGCCTCGTTGGAAATCTTCATTCTTTGTGAGACACGGCCAGGATTAGGGTAGACACGGCCGTGTTGGATCGATTTGGAGAGACACGGCCACTCTCTCGGCCGTGTCACTTGCCCGTGTCTGCTACTGGAATTTTGGTGTTGAGAGACACGGCCACTGGCTTGGCTGTGTCCCTTGACCGTGTCTGTCACTGCCTCTTTTGGTTGAGAGACACGGCCAAGCTAAGGGAGTCTTGGCCGTGTTGGAGCATGTGTTGGGTGACACGGCCACAAGCTTGGCCGTGTCCCTTGAGTGTGTTAGCTACTGTGTGAAAGGTAATTGATGGACACGGCCGTGTTGGTGCCCGTGTTGGTGGGCGTGTCTTGTGTTGAGGTTGCTCTAATTGATTATCATTCTTATGTTCTTATGGAAATAACTATCTTTGGATTAGGTTTTGAAGAAATTGTGTTACATTAACCTAATGTGAAGAATTCTTGGGAAAGGAAAGGTATAGGTGATGGGAGTAGTTCTTGAGGTAAGTACAAACTTACATAGATGTAATCTTTTATATGATTTTGAGACTTAACACCCTTAGTATAAATGTGTTAAGTAGATTATTATATTGATTAATTCAATGTTACTAATGTTGTCATTGGTATAGTGTGAAAGCTATAATGATCATCCAAAAAGAAAGGTACGTGCAATGCAATTTGTTATGATAAATGTTTGAATAATGAATGGTGTTAATGTGTTTGAGAAATGATGAAATGTGATGTTATCATGAATGATAATGATGGTCAAAATGAAATAAATAGACACATGGATTATATGACAATGAATTTAAGATACATGTGTAATGAAATGGATTATGTATGATTGAGTAACATGATTGAAGTATGCCTATATGGTATGATTGATTAATGACATGTTTGTTTAGCAATGTAATTAATGTTGCATATATCAATGATGAAACATGAAATGTGATTTGAAATATATTGTGATATGAAGCCATTGTTATTGGCAATGATAACTTAAATGGAATATAAAGCCATTGTGATTGGGTATGATGATACAATTGTGATAAATGAGGCATGTTTGCCTAGAGGATGAATCAATTGTGATAAATGAGGCATGTTTGCCTAAATAATGATGAGAACTGAAAATGATATTGATGATGAAATAATCAATGAATTGTGTATCTAATGTGTTATTCATTTTCAGAGTTTTGTTGTTGGTGGCATGCCTAATGGTAACAATCTCTTGAAGTTAGGTTGGGCTTGATCCTTGAAGCCAAGTTGGGTTGAAGTTTAACATGTTTTACTCCCCTTGAAGCTTGGTTGGGTCTAGTCCTTGAAGTCTAATTGAGATGTTACAACCCTTGAAGCTAGGTTGGATTAGTTCTTGAAGCCAAGTTGGGTTGATACTTAGCATGCTTTGTTCCCCTTGAAGCTTGGTTGAACTTAATCCTTGAAGCCTAGTTGGGATATTGATGAATGTGATAATTAAACCAAAGCATTAACTCTGAAAGTCGAATAGCATATTAGTGTCTTTTGGGCCCGAGTCTGTCATTTGTTGTAAATGAGATATATGAATTGTGGATATTAGTGATGGATGATGGATGATGGTTGATGGTAATAATTGCCTTTGTGGGAAATATGATTTATGATTAGTGAATTGTGAACAAACTAATGTTTTGAAGTATGATATGTGGTGTGTGTATTGATTGTGAGTGGTAATGATGAATTGTGTTTGGTGATAAGAATTGTCTTCTTTGGAAATGTGACTCTTGATTGGTATGATATATAATGTATGTATATTGATATATTGAATATGAGTATTAGTAATGGATTGTGGTAGGTGGTAATGTTTTGTTTAAATGTATATAATATATGAAATTTGTCAATATGTATGAAAGGTGCAATCAAGAAGGAAAAACATGATAAGAACTAATTGTACATTGAATTGATATATTATTATCTATTAGCATATCTATAATGTATGTTTATATTTTATATTTGTACTACTAAGCTTTCGGGCTTAGCGCGGACGTATAATCGCGCAGGTAGCTTGGTGGAAGATACAAGTGTTTCGTTATGCCACGAGAAGAGTAAAGGTTTGTCGAGACCAACTAGAGGGTAATGCATACATGTATAACTTTTAATTTTGATGTATTTTTGACAAGAGGATATGTATATGTATAAATGAAGTTTTGATAAAGACAATGATTTTGTAGATATTATGTAAATTAATGTATTATGGTTTGAACTTTGTTACAGGTTTTTAAAAGGTAACAAAAAGTGACATCCTTATACTTTATATACTTACTGTACGTATACAAGGTATATGTACAGTACTTATATAGTAAATCGGGGTGTTACAATTATTTTGGTATCATAGCTTAGGTTCGAGATTCTCGGCCTAAGTGAAATTAAAAAGAGAATTTTTGAAGAGTATAAATAAAAAAAAATTGAAAAGTTTAAATAGAAGTAAAAAGGAAAAGTTTTGAAATGAAATTTGTAATACGTGCATATGCATTGACACCTAGGTTGGTCTCGGATGTGGCATTATATGAATTGTAGAATATTTGTGTTATATGAGATGTTCAATATAGTTAATGATATATGTGTATATTATTTTGATGTGATGAGAAATTATGATTGTTGGTAATGATGTTGAAAATGAATTATAATTGAGGCATAGTGCCTAATTGATTATGAGAAAAGAATTGTGAAAGGTAATGTGATATATGTATATTGATGATGCGTATGAAAAAAAAAATGTCATGTTGTGTGCAACATGGAATGTAATGTTGATGTTTATGAGCAATATTATGTAGGACATAATGTGAATTGAAACATAAAGAAATGAAAAGGAGAATAAAGTTGAAAATGAGTAGAAATCAAATCAAGATAAGAGTATGTACTCTTTCTTCTACACTTTGAACCTCTTTATAATAAAGTTTATGTTGGGGTTATTAGACAGAGAAAATATTGCTGGATTGTTATTATTGAAAGATATGTTACTAAAATGAGGAAAGAATGGTGGAATATTGAATGAGTTGGTTATTATAGACAAAGTGTGATTATTTAAAGTTGGGATATATATATATATATATAAAGTTAAGGTTTTGTTTAAAGGAAAAAGAGATGATATTGGTTAACTAAGAAAATAAGTTGATATTGTTATTTTAATGCGAGCATAGTAAATTCAATGTTAGAAATGTGAGATGCTTGGATATTGTGAAAGCTCATGATAATGGTGATAATATGTGATATTTGAGATTTTTTTTTAAAAAAAAATGAGCTTTATGATTTTGGAAATTATATGTTTTAATATTGCTTTGTGATATATATTTGTAAGATGTTTTTAAAGTGATGTTAGAAAAGATGAGTTTGGCAAATTGAAGCTTAAACGAAGTAGTAATTTGAGAAGTTAAAGTTTTAGTGGAATTTGATAAAGATTATTGGGATATTGATGGTTTAATGTGTATTCAATACATGAGCTAGGTGAAATGACTAATATTTCATATTAAAGCATTATGAATTGAGTAATGTGATTGATAGTATGAGAAATTGTTTTAAAGTAATAAGGGGAAATGGATAAGCAAATGAAAATGAGTTATTTTAAGTCATTTTAACTGCAAAGAGTAAAAATGGTTAGGGAAGTATATTAAATGTTTTTAAAGACGAAAGTGAAAGAGATGTCACATTGGGAATATGATCAAGATGAATGTGAAGTGTTAGTATAGTTAGAATATATATATACATTGTAGTGTGAATAAATACTTTACATCACATTGGAAGAATGAGAATGGCAATGTTTAAAAGAAAGTGATAAACATTAAATTTGTATTGAATGTATGAAAAAGGGAAAGAAAATAAGAGCATATAATTAAGTGTATACATGTATATGATATGTAAATTGAGTTTTCCAATATGAATGAAATTATGATATATAAACAAATGTGTGGATCACATTATGAGGATGACCTATGAAGATGTATGTGGTATAATTATAGAATTAGTGATATGGAAAAACAATGTTATATGTATTAGTGGACCTAAGAGAGATTAGGTCTTGAACTGTGTAAAGCTAGATGGATTATGTGATGGAAGTGAGAATGGAAAGAACTTGAGTAATATTGGACAGTGGAAATTGTTATAATAAGTATTGAACTTGATGATCATATTATATTTAGAGTTTCAAAGTATTCATATATGAAAAGTTCTATGTAATTATATATTATAAGAGATTGTAAATGGATTAGAAATGAAGTGACGAATAGAAAATGTATAAGAACTGCATATGATTGAATATGTATATAGTAATATTGTTGAAGCATGAGTTAAGTTGATAAGGATATAAGTGAGTACAAATTGGTTTGAAACGGAGTTGGAATGTGTTCACTTCTGTTATACTAAAAATGTAAAGAAGGACTATATAATTCTTAATATACACCTTAGCTTTGTAATTGTAAAGATTGAGAACAGAATTATAAAAGAACAGTATTGATTTGAAAATTCCAGGCTTGAATATTAATCTCTTAAAGCCATGTGTTTTGTTCAGTATATTGGATCGGTTAATTTGTTATCCATGGAATTGGATCTTAGATATAATGATTGTAATATGGATTGGGTGAGGTTGACAATTTTGTTTGAGAAGTATAGTTAAAAGTTATGATGGATAAGGTTGTACCTTATTATTATGTTTATGTTAAGAATTTGGTTATAATGGTGAAGATAAAGAAAGAAAAAGGGAAATTATGGAAATGTGGTGAGATATGAATAATATGATAAAAAGGTAATTGAAATAAGTATAACAACGATTTGAAACGTGAAGAGATATTAAAAAGGGAGAAATTCTAAGATATGAATGAAAGTTATACTGAATATGCTTATGATATGTAACTTGAGGTTTAAGGGAATGAACTCAAGGTTTGAGTGAATGAATTATGGATATTAAGCATGATATAACATTTTTATGAGAATTGGTGGAAATTATTACTAAGATAATAGAAAGTAAACTATGTGTATATTTAAAGATAATTGGAAGTGATTTGTTATCATGATGATTTGACTGAAAATGGATTGAAAGAGATTAGAAATTGAATATAAGTTTGCTCCTATGGACTTAAGTTATTTTTATACTTATATGAAAATTGTGAAATTTCATGATAAGTTAGATTACTTAATTGTTGGTTGGAATTGAACAAAATTGGAACGTGGGTATATTGTGACAGATAAATCAATTGATCTGGATTTGGCTAGGATTATGAATCATTATTGAAATTTAACGTGTATAGTTGTATTAAGAAAATAAGTATTTACATGATAATGTATATGAGGTAAAATTTTAAAGTGTGTTTGGACATGAATGAATAGAGTATAGTGGTTGTTAATCATGATAAAAAGGGAAAAGGTTAAGTATGTATGAAATAAATTGAAAGATAATGTATTATTATGTAAGTTAAGTGAAAAGCATGCTAAAGAAGTAATCCCATTTGTGAAAAATAAGGAATTTGTTATCCATTGGGGTGTGATAAATGTCTATTTAGACAGTGATAGTAATGACAAGATAGTTAATGCTCAGATATAAACCAATGGGTTCTAAGGTTAAAGCTATAAAAGTAATATTAAAGAGATGAAGAAACAATATATTTATTAAATATAAAGATTTGACAAAGTATTATTGTGCTATATGATGATCTGATTCTTGTATAAAGATATTAATAGGAAATGTAATGAGATCTTTTGAATGTTTGATCAAGAAAGTAATAAGATGTATAGACATATAGAATGATGAACTATGAATTTAGAGAAGATGGTTTCAAAAAGGGAGAGTTGAAGTTATATGATTTGATGAAATAATAACTTAAGCATATAATTAACTTCATATGGAAGTTAAGATAGTAATTTCTTAAAAGCAGATTTTTATGGTATTAATAATTTCGAGGACGAAATTATTTAAGGGGGAGAGAATTGTAATATCCCAATATATGCCTAGGAGTTTTAATACAATTGTTGTGTGATTTGAATTAAAGGTATATATATGTTGTACAAAGGAAATGATTGTGTAATTGGAATGTATATATTGTATATATGTTAGTATATAAAACATATAAGTTGGTCAAATGGAGAGTCAAGGGGAAAAGATATTTATCTTATTGAGTGTGAAAGTACTTAAATGGGCATTTGAGTAATAAGAGAGTTAGAATAAATGGTTAAAGGGCATTGAGGTAATTTTCTTTTGGAAATAATAATAATAATAATAATAATAATAATAATAATTATTATTATTATATTTGTGTGGCTATCGTGAGAAGAGAAAAGAGATTTGTCTTTCTTCTTCTTCTTCTCCTTTTGGTTCTTGCATGAGAGAGAGAGAGAGAGAGTTAAAGAGAGGTGATGATCTTCATCAAAATCTTGGGGTTTTAAGAGAATTGAAGGTAGAGATTGAAGAATTGACAAGATATTCAAGTAAGTATTCAATTCTTTGTCTTGATTTCTATTGTTTGAGTTGGATTTGATATGGTTGGTGTGATGGTGATGTTAATGGAAGATTAAGAGTATTGATATGTTGAATTGATAGTTAGATGATATTAATAAGGTTAATTGTGAGGTTGATGATGGATTATTGAAATTGGTTAGAAAGGTTTAATATATATGAGATGGAGAGTTGATTGAATGATGTATGTTTATGTTTATTGAAGTTGAAATACATTGAATATATGATTTTGGCCTCGTTGGAAATCTTCATTCTTTGTGAGACACGGCCAGGATTAGGGTAGACACGGCCGTGTTGGATCGATTTGGAGAGACACGGCCACTCTCTCGGCCGTGTCACTTGCCCGTGTCTGCTACTGGAATTTTGGTGTTGAGAGACACGGCCACTGGCTTGGCTGTGTCCCTTGACCGTGTCTGTCACTGCCTCTTTTGGTTGAGAGACACGGCCAAGCTAAGGGAGTCTTGGCCGTGTTGGAGCATGTGTTGGGTGACACGGCCACAAGCTTGGCCGTGTCCCTTGAGTGTGTTAGCTACTGTGTGAAAGGTAATTGATGGACACGGCCGTGTTGGTGCCCGTGTTGGTGGGCGTGTCTTGTGTTGAGGTTGCTCTAATTGATTATCATTCTTATGTTCTTATGGAAATAACTATCTTTGGATTAGGTTTTGAAGAAATTGTGTTACATTAACCTAATGTGAAGAATTCTTGGGAAAGGAAAGGTATAGGTGATGGGAGTAGTTCTTGAGGTAAGTACAAACTTACATAGATGTAATCTTTTATATGATTTTGAGACTTAACACCCTTAGTATAAATGTGTTAAGTAGATTATTATATTGATTAATTCAATGTTACTAATGTTGTCATTGGTATAGTGTGAAAGCTATAATGATCATCCAAAAAGAAAGGTACGTGCAATGCAATTTGTTATGATAAATGTTTGAATAATGAATGGTGTTAATGTGTTTGAGAAATGATGAAATGTGATGTTATCATGAATGATAATGATGGTCAAAATGAAATAAATAGACACATGGATTATATGACAATGAATTTAAGATACATGTGTAATGAAATGGATTATGTATGATTGAGTAACATGATTGAAGTATGCCTATATGGTATGATTGATTAATGACATGTTTGTTTAGCAATGTAATTAATGTTGCATATATCAATGATGAAACATGAAATGTGATTTGAAATATATTGTGATATGAAGCCATTGTTATTGGCAATGATAACTTAAATGGAATATAAAGCCATTGTGATTGGGTATGATGATACAATTGTGATAAATGAGGCATGTTTGCCTAGAGGATGAATCAATTGTGATAAATGAGGCATGTTTGCCTAAATAATGATGAGAACTGAAAATGATATTGATGATGAAATAATCAATGAATTGTGTATCTAATGTGTTATTCATTTTCAGAGTTTTGTTGTTGGTGGCATGCCTAATGGTAACAATCTCTTGAAGTTAGGTTGGGCTTGATCCTTGAAGCCAAGTTGGGTTGAAGTTTAACATGTTTTACTCCCCTTGAAGCTTGGTTGGGTCTAGTCCTTGAAGTCTAATTGAGATGTTACAACCCTTGAAGCTAGGTTGGATTAGTTCTTGAAGCCAAGTTGGGTTGATACTTAGCATGCTTTGTTCCCCTTGAAGCTTGGTTGAACTTAATCCTTGAAGCCTAGTTGGGATATTGATGAATGTGATAATTAAACCAAAGCATTAACTCTGAAAGTCGAATAGCATATTAGTGTCTTTTGGGCCCGAGTCTGTCATTTGTTGTAAATGAGATATATGAATTGTGGATATTAGTGATGGATGATGGATGATGGTTGATGGTAATAATTGCCTTTGTGGGAAATATGATTTATGATTAGTGAATTGTGAACAAACTAATGTTTTGAAGTATGATATGTGGTGTGTGTATTGATTGTGAGTGGTAATGATGAATTGTGTTTGGTGATAAGAATTGTCTTCTTTGGAAATGTGACTCTTGATTGGTATGATATATAATGTATGTATATTGATATATTGAATATGAGTATTAGTAATGGATTGTGGTAGGTGGTAATGTTTTGTTTAAATGTATATAATATATGAAATTTGTCAATATGTATGAAAGGTGCAATCAAGAAGGAAAAACATGATAAGAACTAATTGTACATTGAATTGATATATTATTATCTATTAGCATATCTATAATGTATGTTTATATTTTATATTTGTACTACTAAGCTTTCGGGCTTAGCGCGGACGTATAATCGCGCAGGTAGCTTGGTGGAAGATACAAGTGTTTCGTTATGCCACGAGAAGAGTAAAGGTTTGTCGAGACCAACTAGAGGGTAATGCATACATGTATAACTTTTAATTTTGATGTATTTTTGACAAGAGGATATGTATATGTATAAATGAAGTTTTGATAAAGACAATGATTTTGTAGATATTATGTAAATTAATGTATTATGGTTTGAACTTTGTTACAGGTTTTTAAAAGGTAACAAAAAGTGACATCCTTATACTTTATATACTTACTGTACGTATACAAGGTATATGTACAGTACTTATATAGTAAATCGGGGTGTTACAATTATTTTGGTATCATAGCTTAGGTTCGAGATTCTCGGCCTAAGTGAAATTAAAAAGAGAATTTTTGAAGAGTATAAATAAAAAAAAATTGAAAAGTTTAAATAGAAGTAAAAAGGAAAAGTTTTGAAATGAAATTTGTAATACGTGCATATGCATTGACACCTAGGTTGGTCTCGGATGTGGCATTATATTAATTGTAGAATATTTGTGTTATATGAGATGTTCAATATAGTTAATGATATATGTGTATATTATTTTGATGTGATGAGAAATTATGATTGTTGGTAATGATGTTGAAAATGAATTATAATTGAGGCATAGTGCCTAATTGATTATGAGAAAAGAATTGTGAATGGTAATGTGATATATGTATATTGATGATGCGTATGAAAAAAAAAATGTCATGTTGTGTGCAACATGGAATGTAATGTTGATGTTTATGAGCAATATTATGTAGGACATAATGTGAATTGAAACATAAAGAAATGAAAAGGAGAATAAAGTTGAAAATGAGTAGAAATCAAATCAAGATAAGAGTATGTACTCTTTCTTCTACACTTTGAACCTCTTTATAATAAAGTTTATGTTGGGGTTATTAGACAGAGAAAATATTGCTGGATTGTTATTATTGAAAGATATGTTACTAAAATGAGGAAAGAATGGTGGAATATTGAATGAGTTGGTTATTATAGACAAAGTGTGATTATTTAAAGTTGGGATATATATATATATATAAAGTTAAGGTTTTGTTTAAAGGAAAAAGAGATGATATTGGTTAACTAAGAAAATAAGTTGATATTGTTATTTTAATGCGAGCATAGTAAATTCAATGTTAGAAATGTGAGATGCTTGGATATTGTGAAAGCTCATGATAATGGTGATAATATGTGATATTTGAGATTTTTTTTAAAAAAAAAATAAGCTTTATGATTTTGGAAATTATATGTTTTAATATTGCTTTGTGATATATATTTGTAAGATGTTTTTAAAGTGATGTTAGAAAAGATGAGTTTGGCAAATTGAAGCTTAAACGAAGTAGTAATTTGAGAAGTTAAAGTTTTAGTGGAATTTGATAAAGATTATTGGGATATTGATGGTTTAATGTGTATTCAATACATGAGCTAGGTGAAATGACTAATATTTCATATTAAAGCATTATGAATTGAGTAATGTGATTGATAGTATGAGAAATTGTTTTAAAGTAATAAGGGGAAATGGATAAGCAAATGAAAATGAGTTATTTTAAGTCATTTTAACTGCAAAGAGTAAAAATGGTTAGGGAAGTATATTAAATGTTTTTAAAGACGAAAGTGAAAGAGATGTCACATTGGGAATATGATCAAGATGAATGTGAAGTGTTAGTATAGTTAGAATATATATATACATTGTAGTGTGAATAAATACTTTACATCACATTGGAAGAATGAGAATGGCAATGTTTAAAAGAAAGTGATAAACATTAAATTTGTATTGAATGTATGAAAAAGGGAAAGAAAATAAGAGCATATAATTAAGTGTATACATGTATATGATATGTGAATTGAGTTTTCCAATATGAATGAAATTATGATATATAAACAAATGTGTGGATCACATTATGAGGATGACCTATGAAGATGTATGTGGTATAATTATAGAATTAGTGATATGGAAAAACAATGTTATATGTATTAGTGGACCTAAGAGAGATTAGGTCTTGAACTGTGTAAAGCTAGATGGATTATGTGATGGAAGTGAGAATGGAAAGAACTTGAGTAATATTGGACAGTGGAAATTGTTATAATGAGTATTGAACTTGATGATCATATTATATTTAGAGTTTCAAAGTATTCATATATGAAAAGTTCTATGTAATTATATATTATAAGAGATTGTAAATGGATTAGAAATGAAGTGACGAATAGAAAATGTATAAGAACTGCATATGATTGAATATGTATATAGTAATATTGTTGAAGCATGAGTTAAGTTGATAAGGATATAAGTGAGTACAAATTGGTTTGAAACGGAGTTGGAATGTGTTCACTTCTGTTATACTAAAATTGTAAAGAAGGACTATATAATTCTTAATATACACCTTAGCTTTGTAATTGTAAAGATTGAGAACATAATTATAAAAGAACAGTATTGATTTGAAAATTCCAGGCTTGAATATTAATCTCTTAAAGCCATGTGTTTTGTTCAGTATATTGGATCGGTTAATTTGTTATCCATGGAATTGGATCTTAGATATAATGATTGTAATATGGATTGGGTGAGGTTGACAATTTTGTTTGAGAAGTATAGTTAAAAGTTATGATGGATAAGGTTGTACCTTATTATTATGTTTATGTTAAGAATTTGGTTATAATGGTGAAGATAAAGAAAGAAAAAGGGAAATTATGGAAATGTGGTGAGATATGAATAATATGATAAAAAGGTAATTGAAATAAGTATAACAATGATTTGAAACGTGAAGAGATATTAAAAAGGGAGAAATTCTAAGATATGAATGAAAGTTATACTGAATATGCTTATGATATGTAACTTGAGGTTTAAGGGAATGAACTCAAGGTTTGAGTGAATGAATTATGGATATTAAGCATGATATAACATTTTTATGAGAATTGGTGGAAATTATTACTAAGATAATAGAAAGTAAACTATGTGTATATTTAAAGATAATTGGAAGTGATTTGTTATCATGATGATTTGACTGAAAATGGATTGAAAGAGATTAGAAATTGAATATAAGTTTGCTCCTATGGACTTAAGTTATTTTTATACTTATATGAAAATTGTGAAATTTCATGATAAGTTAGATTACTTAATCGTTGGTTGGAATTGAACAAAATTGGAACGTGGGTATATTGTGACAGATAAATCAATTGATCTGGATTTGGCTAGGATTATGAATCATTATTGAAATTTAACGTGTATAGTTGTATTAAGAAAATAAGTATTTACATGATAATGTATATGAGGTAAAATTTTAAAGTGTGTTTGGACATGAATGAATAGAGTATAGTGGTTGTTAATCATGATAAAAAGGGAAAAGGTTAAGTATGTATGAAATAAATTGAAAGATAATGTATTATTATGTAAGTTAAGTGAAAAGCATGCTAAAGAAGTAATCCCATTTGTGAAAAATAAGGAATTTGTTATCCATTGGGGTGTGATAAATGTCTATTTAGACAGTGATAGTAATGACAAGATAGTTAATGCTCAGATATAAACCAATAGGTTCTAAGGTTAAAGCTATAAAAGTAATATTAAAGAGATGAAGAAACAATATATTTATTAAATATAAAGATTTGACAAAGTATTATTGTGCTATATGATGATCTGATTCTTGTATAAAGATATTAATAGGAAATGTAATGAGATCTTTTGAATGTTTGATCAAGAAAGTAATAAGATGTATAGACATATAGAATGATGAACTATGAATTTAGAGAAGATGGTTGATTCAAAAAGGGAGAGTTGAAGTTATATGATTTGATGAAATAATAACTTAAGCATATAATTAACTTCATATGGAAGTTAAGATAGTAATTTCTTAAAAGCAGATTTTTATGGTATTAATAATTTCGAGGACGAAATTATTTAAGGGGGAGAGAATTGTAATATCCCAATATATGCCTAGGAGTTTTAATACAATTGTTGTGTGATTTGAATTAAAGGTATATATATGTTGTACAAAGGAAATGATTGTGTAATTGGAATGTATATATTGTATATATGTTAGTATATAAAACATATAAGTTGGTCAAATGGAGAGTCAAGGGGAAAAGATATTTATCTTATTGAGTGTGAAAGTACTTAAATGGGCATTTGAGTAATAAGAGAGTTAGAATAAATGGTTAAAGGGCATTGAGGTAATTTTCTTTTGGAAATAATAATAATAATAATAATAATAATTATTATTATTATTATTATTATTATTATTATATTTGTGTGGCTATCGTGAGAAGAGAAAAAAGATTTGTCTTTCTTCTTCTTCTTCTCCTTTTGGTTCTTGCATGAGAGAGAGAGAGAGAGAGTTAAAGAGAGGTGATGATCTTCATCAAAATCTTGGGGTTTTAAGAGAATTGAAGGTAAAGATTGAAGAATTGACAAGATATTCAAGTAAGTATTCAATTCTTTGTCTTGATTTCTATTGTTTGAGTTGGATTTGATATGGTTGGTGTGATGGTGATGTTAATGGAAGATTAAGAGTATTGATATGTTGAATTGATAGTTAGATGATATTAATAAGGTTAATTGTGAGGTTGATGATGGATTATTGAAATTGGTTAGTAAGGTTTAATATATATGAGATGGAGAGTTGATTGAATGATGTATGTTTATGTTTATTGAAGTTGAAATACATTGAATATATGATTTTGGCCTCGTTGGAAATCTTCATTCTTTGTGAGACACGGCCAGGATTAGGGTAGACACGGCCGTGTTGGATCGATTTGGAGAGACACGGCCACTGTCTCGGCCGTGTCACTTGCCCGTGTCTGCTACTGGAATTTTGGTGTTGAGAGACACGGCCACTGGCTTGGCCGTGTCCCTTGACCGTGTCTGTCACTGCCTCTTTTGGTTGAGAGACACGGCCAAGCTAAGGGAGTCTTGGCCGTGTTGGAGCATGTGTTGGGTGACACGGCCACAAGCTTGGCCGTGTCCCTTGAGTGTGTTAGCTACTGTGTGAAAGGTAATTGATGGACACGACCGTGTTGGTGCCCGTGTTGGTGGGCGTGTCTTGTGTTGAGGTTGCTCTAATTGATTATCATTCTTATGTTCTTATGGAAATAACTATCTTTGGATTAGGTTTTGAAGAAATTGTGTTACATTAACCTAATGTGAAGAATTCTTGGGAAAGGAAAGGTATAGGTGATGGGAGTAGTTCTTGAGGTAAGTACAAACTTACATAGATGTAATCTTTTATATGATTTTGAGACTTAACACCCTTAGTATAAATGTGTTAAGTAGATTATTATATTGATTAATTCAATGTTACTAATGTTGTCATTGGTATAGTGTGAAAGCTATAATGATCATCCAAAAAGAAAGGTACGTGCAATGCAATTTGTTATGATAAATGTTTGAATAATGAATGGTGTTAATGTGTTTGAGAAATGATGAAATGTGATGTTATCATGATTGATAATGATGGTCAAAATGAAATAAATAGACACATGGATTATATGACAATGAATTTAAGATACATGTGTAATGAAATGGATTATGTATGATTGAGTAACATGATTGAAGTATGCCTATATGGTATGATTGATTAATGACATGTTTGTTTAGCAATGTAATTAATGTTGCATATATCAATGATGAAACATGAAATGTGATTTGAAATATATTGTGATATGAAGCCATTGTTATTGGCAATGATAACTTAAATGGAATATAAAGCCATTGTGATTGGGTATGATGATACAATTATGATAAATGAGGCATGTTTGCCTAGAGGATGAATCAATTGTGATAAATGAGGCATGTTTGCCTAAATAATGATGAGAACTGAAAATGATATTGATGATGAAATAATCAATGAATTGTGTATCTAATGTGCTATTCATTTTCAGAGTTTTGTTGTTGGTGGCATGCCTAATGGTAACAATCTCTTGAAGTTAGGTTGGGCTTGATCCTTGAAGCCAAGTTGGGTTGAAGTTTAACATGTTTTACTCCCCTTGAAGCTTGGTTGGGTCTAGTCCTTGAAGTATAATTGAGATGTTACAACCCTTGAAGCTAGGTTGGATTAGTTCTTGAAGCCAAGTTGGGTTGATACTTAGCATGCTTTGTTCCCCTTGAAGCTTGGTTGAACTTAATCCTTGAAGCCTAGTTGGGATATTGATGAATGTGATAATTAAACCAAAGCATTAACTCTGAAAGTCGAATAGCATATTAGTGTCTTTTGGGCCCGAGTCTGTCATTTGTTGTAAATGAGATATATGAATTGTGGATATTAGTGATGGATGATGGATGATGGTTGATGGTAATAATTGCCTTTGTGGGAAATATCATTTATGATTAGTGAATTGTGAACAAACTAATGTTTTGAAGTATGATATGTGGTGTGTGTATTGATTGTGAGTGGTAATGATGAATTGTGTTTGGTGATAAGAATTGTCTTCTTTGGAAATGTGACTCTTGATTGGTATGATATATAATGTATGTATATTGATATATTGAATATGAGTATTAGTAATGGATTGTGGTAGGTGGTAATGTTTTGTTTAAATGTATATAATATATGAAATTTGTCAATATGTATGAAAGGTGCAATCAAGAAGGAAAAACATGATAAGAACTAATTGTACATTGAATTGATATATTATTATCTATTAGCATATCTATAATGTATGTTTATATTTTATATTTGTACTACTAAGCTTTCGGGCTTAGCGCGGACGTATAATCGCGCAGGTAGCTTGGTGGAAGATACAAGTGTTTCGTTATGCCACGAGAAGAGTAAAGGTTTGTCGAGACCAACTAGAGGGTAATGCATACATGTATAACTTTTAATTTTGATGTATTTTTGACAAGAGGATATGTATATGTATAAATGAAGTTTTGATAAAGACAATGATTTTGTAGATATTATGTAAATTAATGTATTATGGTTTGAACTTTGTTACAGGTTTTTAAAAGGTAACAAAAAGTGACATCCTTATACTTTATATACTTACTGTACGTATACAAGGTATATGTACAGTACTTATATAGTAAATCGGGGTGTTACATATAAAGTACTGGATAGGTGAAAAGACCGGGTCGTAAGCCGATTCCAATTGAATAATGTGAAATGTGAATTAAAGTAACAGTCTAGTCGGGTTGAGGATTTCCTCGGGTTGAGTTCAAGAGACTGGGTCTGTTACAGGTAACAGTCTAGCCGGGTTGAGGATCTCCTCGAGTTTAGCGGGTTGAGGTCCAAGAGACTGGGTTTGTTACCCTATCCATGGATATATATATATATACTGCCTACGGGCTTGATAATTGTGATTATAGACCAAAGCAGTAACATTGAACTTTGAATAACATATTAGTGTCTTATGGGCCCATGTTTGTTCTTGTGTTTGATGCGATTTTATGAATGACGAAATAATTGACTAATGAGAATTGTTTATATGTTTGAGATTATAACATTTGCATTTCATTAAAGTATAATATTATTATAGTTTGTACCACTAAGTCGTTGGCTTAGCGCGATTGTGGTTCATCGCGCAAGTGACAGAGAAGAACCGGAGAGTACCTCTAGGCTGAGTAGAGTTTAGATCTCGAGGTGTTGATAGTGAAGTTTAAAGATCAAAGATATACTACCAAACATATATATATTTTATGTTTTGTAAAACTTGAGTTTTGATGTATAAATATTTGTAAATATTGGTTATATTTTCCGCTGGTTTTGAATAAACATTTTATCTTTTATCTTTTATAATTTCATTTAAATGATTTAAATTTGTTCATGTTTTTGAAAAGGGATGAGTCATTTGTTTAGTATACCGTGGCATTTCTATATTCAGTATACGTATATTATGATCGTATTAGCATGCTGTGTACGTATACGGGTATAGGGGTGTTACATTTATTTTGGTATCAGAGCCTAGGTTTGAGATTCTCAACCTAGGTGAATTGTATGAAAAAGAATATTTTGCTTTTAAAAGTTGGGTTTTGAGTAAAATACATGTTTTGGTATGGTAGTCTTTGATCTTTAATAAGGAATATTCTGCTGTGTTTGCAGAGATAGGTAGAGATGGCATCTCATTCACGACAGTCTGTTGAGGGTAGTGCGGAAAGTGTAGCTCCTGAAGAGAATAGAGAGGGAGCTAGGGTTGAGAGAGTTAGTGAGGCACCTGTTTCTGTACCAGAGAGATCAGCTGCAGATGAGGCTCCGCCGGGTTAGTTAAGGCATATGGTGGAATTATTTAGACAAGCTTCAGTGCAGCCACCACCACCACCACAGCCTCAGGTGCCGGTAAGACATTATGACAAGTTGAGAAAATATGGGGCTAAAGATTTCTTAGACACTACCGATCCTGCAGTGGCTGAGCAGTGGTTGGATAAGGTGCAGAGGATATTCATTCAGTTGCAAGCCACTTTGGATGAGAAATTTGATTATGCCAGATCCCTCTTGCAGAAAGATGCCTATGACTGGTGGAAGACGGTTCCTCATGCAATGGATGATCCACCTACATTATCATATGGGGATTTTCTGAGGGAGTTCAAGCAGAAATATACTCCAAGGGAGTATAAAGATATTAAGAAGATAGAATTCTTAAATTTGAGGCAAGACAACCGGACGGTAACGGAGTATGAGATTGAGTACATCCGGTTGAGTCGCTATGCCGGGGGGATTATCTCTGATGAAATAGACCGGTGCAGAAGGTTTGAGGAGGGATTGAGGCCCTCTATTATGTGCATCGTGGCTAGTTCTCGGTACCAGGATTTCACTCAGTTAGTTGCAGCAGCTAGAAGTGTTGAGAGAGCGCAGAGCATTGCAGCAGCTGCTACTGAGGAGGAGACCAGGGTAAGGAGACCCCAGTTTGAGGTAGGGTCTTCATCTATGAAAAGGGGTAGAGGAAGTTTTGTTCCGAGGATCAGTAGGAGTCAGAGTCAGCCGGGTAGGTCAGTGCAGTATCAGAGACAGAGACCGAGACCTACAGCTTCTGTAGCCAGTGCTCCGCCTCCAGTAATTCACAGGTCTACTCCACCTACATGTGAGATTTGTGGTAGAAACCATGTGGGTGTTTGCTGGATGATTGGCAGATCCGCTATGTGTTTCAGGTGTGGATCGCCTGACCATTTCATTAGGTAGTGTCCTGAGATGCAGGAGCATAGACAGGCTGAGTCTGCAGCCTCTCGACCCAGAGTCAGCAGAGGTGGTCGAGGGGGCAGAGGTTTCAGTAGAGGGGGTCGACCCAGATATAGTCAGAGAGGAGGATCATCATCCGGAGGCAGTAAGCCAGATGAGGCCGGATCTTCTCAGAGAGTTTATGTGATGCAGAGGCAGCCAGATGCTTCAGCAGCTATAGCGGGTACATTCTCTTTATTTGGCATTTCAGTACTTGCTTTGATTGATCCAGGATCTACTCATTCATATATTAGTGCATCCATATTGCCTGTTGCATTCAGAGTCCTTAGGATTTGATGTCTTGGTGACAAATCCTTTAGGACATAGTATCGTGGTGAGTAAGGTTCATCGTGATAGTGCAGTGGTAGTACAAGGAGAGGAGTTTCTTGGGGATTTAATTGAATTGCCTTTTAAGGAGTATGATTTAATCTTAGGCATGGATTGGTTGTCTAAGCATGGAGCTGTGGTAGATTGTCAAAAGAAGTGTGTTACCTTGAGAACTGGTAATGGTAGAATTGTGATGGTGTCTAGTGAGCAAAGACAACTTGCATCCTTGTTTGTTTCAGCTGTAACAGCTAGAAAGTTGATTAGAAAAGGGTGTGATGCTTATCTTGCTCATGTTGTGAATACCCGAGTAGTGGGTTCTCAACTTGATAGTATACCCACGGTTGCAGATTTTCCATATGTGTTTCCTGAGGAGTTGCCAGGGTTAACCCCTGAGAGAGAGGTTGAGTTTGGTATCGAGTTGTTGCCTGGTACCACTCCCATCTCTATTACTCCTTATCGAATGGCACCTGCTGAATTGAGAGAGTTGAAGGTGAAGTTGCAGGAGTTATTGGATAAAGGGTTTATTCACCCTAGTGTTTCTCCATGGGGAGCTCCTGTTTTGTTTGTGAAGAAGAAGGATGGTACTATGAGATTGTGCATCGATTATAGGCAATTGAACAAAGTGACAATCAAGAATAAGTATCCTTTGCCTAGGATTGATGATCTCTTTGATCAATTGAAGGGAGCAGCAATGTTTTCCAAGATTGATTTGAGATCAGGGTACCATCAGTTGAGGGTTAGAGCTGAAGATGTTCCTAAGTCAGCTTTTCGCACAAGGTATGGGCATTATGAGTTTTTAGTGATGCCTTTTGGGTTGACGAATGCACCTGCAAGTTTCATGGATTTGATGAATAAGGTGTTTAGACCCTACCTAGATCAGTTTGTGGTGGTCTTCATTGATGATATTTTGGTGTATTCGCGTAATGAAGAGGAACATGACAAGCATATGCGGATTGTATTGCAGATCTTGAGAGAAAAGCAATTGTATGCTAAGCTGTCGAAGTGTGAGTTTTGGCTTGACCAAGTGACTTTTCTGGGTCATATAGTTTCAGCAGATGGTATTAGAGTTGATCCAAGTAAAGTTGAAGCTATTTTGAATTGGAGTCCACCGAAGTCAGTGACTGAAGTTAGAAGTTTTCTGGGTTTGGCAGGCTATTATCGACGGTTTGTGAAAGGTTTTTCCTTGATAGCTACTCCACTCACCAGATTGCTTTGGAAGGGAGTTCGATTTGTGTGGACAGATCAGTGTCAAGCTAGTTTTGAGCAGTTGAAAGAGATGTTGACACTAGCACCTGTTCTTACTTTACCCGTGGAAGATAAACCATATGTGATTTATAGTGATGCTTCACATAATGGTTCAGGATGTGTTTTGATGCAAGAGGGTAAAGTTGTAGCTTATGCTTCTCAGCAGTTGAAGCCGCATGAGCTTAATTATCCGACGCATGATTTGGAGTTGGCAGCTATCGTGTTTGCTCTGAAGATTTGGCGACACTACTTGTATGGGGAAAAGTGTTTTATCTATACAGATCACAAGAGTTTAAAATATTTGGGAGTTCAAAGAGAGCTTAATCTTAAGCAGAGACGTTGGTTGGAGTTGATTAAAGACTACGACTGTTTGATTGATTATCATCCGGGTAAGGCGAATGTTGTTGCTGATGCTTTGAGTCGGAAGTCTTTGGCAAGTTTAACCGTGTATTCACTCTCGTTGCTTGTTGAATTGAGAGCATTGCATGCTAGTTTTGAATCATGTGATGATGGTGCACTGTTGGCTCAATTGCAGTTGAGGCCAGTGTTGTTGGATCAGATTAAAGAGGCTCAATTGGTTGATGAGAAAATACAGAAGATTGTTTCAGATTGCCAACATGGAGAGAGTAGAGATTTTTATGTGAGAAACGATGGTAGCCTATGGTTTAAAGATAGGTTGTGTGTTCTTGATGATACTAGTTTGAGAAAGTTTATTTTGGAGGAAGCACACCACTCAGTTTTTTCTATGCATCCGGGAAGTACAAAGATGTACCATGATTTGAAACAGCATTATTGGTGGTCTGGTATGAAGAGAGACATAACGGAATTTGTATCCAAGTGTCTCACTTGTCAGAGGGTGAAAGCTGAGCATCAAGTTCCAACAGGGTTGCTTCAACCTTTAAAAGTGCCTGAATGGAAATGGGAGAGAGTGACAATGGATTTTGTTTCTGGTTTGCCATTGACTCAGAAGAAGTATGATGCTATCTGGGTAATTGTTGATCGGTTAACAAAGACAGCTCATTTTCTTCCAGTTAGAATGGACTATTCTCTTGAGAGACTGGCCGAGCTGTATATTAATGAAATAGTGAAGTTGCATGGAGTCCCGATTTCTTTAGTGTCTGATCGAGATCCCCGGTTCACTTCAAGGTTTTGGAAGAGTTTGCATGATGCATTGGGTTCTCGATTACACTTTAGCACTGCTTTTCATCCTCAGACAGATGGGCAGTCAGAGAGAGTAATACAGATTATTGAGGATATGTTGAGAAGCTGTGTCTTTGATTTCTCCGGAAGTTGGGACGGATTTTTGCCACTTGTGGAATTTGCTTACAACAACAGTCACCAATCAAGTATTGGAATGGCACCATTTGAGGCATTGTATGGTAGAAGATGTAGAACGCCTTTATGTTGGAATGAACTTGGAGAAGGCAAACTAATTGGTCCTGATTTGGTTAAAGAGACTGAAGAGAAAGTGAAAATAATTCGAGATTGGTTAAAAGCAGCTTCAGACTGACAGAAATCTTATTCAGATTTGAAGAGGAGAGAAATAGAGTTTAATATTGGAGATAAAGTATTTTTGAAAGTGTCTCCTTAGAAAAAGAGTTTAAGATTTGGTTGTAAAGGAAAACTGAGTCCTCGTTTTATTGGACCTTACGAGGTGTTGGAAAGAGTTGGACCAGTTGCGTATCGACTTGCTTTGCCGCCTGAGTTGGATAGAATTCACAATGTCTTCCATGTTTCTATGTTGCGGAGATACAGATCAGACCCATCTCATGTTTTATCAGTTGAATCTATTGAGGTGAGTCCGGATTTAACATTTGAAGAAGAACCAATTGCTATTCTAGCACATGAAGTAAAAGAGTTGAGAAATAAGAGAGTGCCATTGGTGAAAGTTTTATGGAAGAATCATGGTAGAGAAGAGGCAACTTGGGAGAGTGAGCAAGCAATGCGAGATCAATATCCTCAACTGTTTCGATCTTGAGATCAGGTAATTTCGAGGATGAAATTTCTTTTTAGAGGGGGAGAATTGTAATATCCCGAAGTGTGCCCTAGAAGTTTTGATTTAATTGTTGTTTTTATTAGATTTAATGTATATGTGTTATTGGTAAGAGAAAGGAAGTGAAGAGAGAGTTTATATGTTGTATATATGGAAATATATACAACAAATATACAAGTCAAATGGTTGGTCAATTAAAGAAGATATTTTTGTATTTTTTTTATTTAATAATTAATTAGAAGGAAATTTATATGAGTGGAAGAGATTAAATGGATTATTTTAATATTAAATGCTTGGAGGAGAGGGTTTTGAGGAGATGATTTGACTTTTGCTTTCTATCTTTTCTTCTTTCTTTCTTTCCTTGCCGTGGCCATTTTCCTTTTCTTTCCTTCTCTTTTCTTTTGGCCGGCTAACAAAGAAACAAGAGAACAAGGGAGAGATTTGATCTTCTAAACTCAAGATCTAAGGAAGTTTTCAAGTGATCAAGTTGGAAAAATAAGAGTTTCTTCATCCTAGGTAAGTTTCTTCTTGATTCCTTGATTTTCTTTTAAGATGTGTTAGAGTTTGTTGGTTGATTGTTGATGATATGTGAATATGTTTGATTAAGATGTGTTTAAGAGTGTTTGGTTCAAGTGATTTTGGATTTTGGGGTTGGATTGAAGGAAAGAGTAAGTTGTTGGAAGTGAATGTATTGTGGTTGTGTTTTGGGTTTGTGGTGATGATTTTGATTTGTGTTGGATGTATGTTTTTAGTTGCTTTGGTGTTTTTGCAAGTTTGTTATGGTTCTTGGGTATGTTGAGCTAAGTTTGTTTGAAGTGGATTTTGGTGAAAGGAAGTGAATCATTGGTTGTGTTGTTGTTGTTGCTGGAATCTGGATTTTTGGCCTGACACGCCCATGGGCATGGCCAAGTCTTTGGGCGTGTCGATGGTTCTGTATTTTTCGATGGGTGACATGAGCAGTGACACGTCCATGTCACTGAGTGTGTCACAGCTTCTGTGTAGTTGTAGTATTGACACGTCCAGTGACACGCCCATGTCACTGAGCGTGTTATAGCTACTGCGTTGGTGAAGAATTGACACGGTAGTGAACACGCCTATGTTGTTGGACGTGTCAATGTTTCTATGAGACAGAATGTATTACACGATTAGTGACACGCCTATGGTCCTGAGCGTGTCAAAGCTTCTGTGTTGTGAGTTTAGGGCACGGTTAGGGACATGCCCGTGTTGGTGAGCGTGTCATGTTTAGGGTTTGCCCTAGTTGGTTCTTAGTCTTGTTATCTCATGTGTATCTCTAAGTGAGTATGTATTATCACCTTTGGTTTAGGTATTGAAGAGATTGAATTGTCCTAACCTAGGTGGTGAAGAATTCTTGAAAGAGAAAGGTTGTAGATTGGTGTGAGTTGTTCCTAAGGTAAGTACAAACTACATTGTTGCATACATTCACATGATTTGATACTTAACATATTTGATTATACATATGCTAAGCAATTGATTACAGGGTTAAAACATTTGATGAAATATGAAAGGTATGTTAATGTAATTGGTTATGTATACTTGAATGATCTTAATGAGATGATTGAGGCATGGTTGCCTATTTTGATTATGAGATATGAAGCCATGGTTGTTGGCTATAATGATGAGAATAAAATGAGAAAGAAATGTATAAAGATATAAATGAAAAGATTATGTGTCTAATGTGTTATTCAACCTTCAGAGTTCTGGGTTTGGCGGCATGCCTATAAAGTACTGGATAGGTGAAAAGACCGGGTCGTAAGCCGATTCCAGTTGAATAATGTGAAATGTGAATTAAAGTAACAGTCTAGCCGGGTTGAGGATTTCCTCGGGTTTATCCGGGTTGAGGTCCAAGAGACTGGGTCTGTTACAGGTAACAGTCTAGCCGGGTTGAGGATCTCCTCGAGTTTAGCGGGTTGAGGTCCAAGAGACTGGGTCTGTTACCCTATCCATGGATAGAGATATATACATATATACTGCCTACGGGCTTGATAATTGTGATTATAAACCAAAGCAGTAACTCTGAACTTTGAATAACATATTAGTGTCTTATGGGCCCATGTTTGTTCTTGTTTTCGATGCGATTTATGAATGATGAAATAAATGACTAATGAGAATTGTTTATATGTTTGAGATTATAACATTTGCATTTCATTAAAGTATAATATTATTATAGTTTGTACCACTAAGCCGTTGGCTTAGCGCGATTGTGGTTCATCGCGCAGGTGACAGAGAAGAACCGGAGAGTTCCTCTAGGCCGAGTAGAGTCTAGATCTCGAGGTGTTGATAGTGAAGTTTAAAGATCAAAGATATACTACCAAACATGTATATATTTTATGTTTTGTAAAACTTGAGTTTTGATGTATAAATATTTGTAAATATTGGTTATATTTTCCGCTGCTTTTAAATAAACATTTTATCTTTTGTCTTTTATAATTTCATTTAAATGATTTAAATTTGTTCATGTTTTTGAAAAGGGATGAGTCATTTGTTTAGTATACCGTGGCATTTCTATATTCAGTATACGTATATTACGATCATATTAGCATGCTGTGTACGTATACGGATATAGGGGTGTTACAGAATATATAACCGGTGGTACTTTTTCGCTGATCAACTTCACCTCCAAAGTCTGTATCTACATAGCCTTGTACTTTTAACTCTCCTTTACCAAAGTACAAACACTTTTCTGTGGTGCCCCGTAGATATCTCAAAATCCATTTTACAGCTTCCCAATGAGCTTTTCCTGAATTTGACATAAACTTACTGACAACTCCCACTGCATAGCCAATATCTGGTCTTGTACAAGATCATTGCGTACATCAAGCTTCCAATGGCTGAGGCATAAGGAACCTTAGCTATGAGTTCTCTCTCTTCCTTCGTCTGAGGGGATTGATCCGTAGATGGATGAAAGTGAATAGCCAAGGGTGTGCTGACTGGCTTGGCGTCACCCATGTTGATTCTTTGCAGAACACGGTTGATGTACTCTGTCTGAGATAACAACAAAAGTCCTTTATGCTTATCTCTTGTGATTTTCATTCCAAGAATCTTCTTTGCTAGACCTAAGTCTTTAATGTCAAATTCCTTTGACAGTTGCTGCTTTAACTTTCTGATATCCTCCATTTCTGAACCTGCTACTAATATGTCATTATGCCCTTTAAAATCTTCCAATGTAGTCTTCACTGGCCAATTATCCTAATGAGATTAAGTTTTTTTTTTCTTAGGTTGGGAATATGTCTGACATCTTTCAGCTCCCAAATAGATCCATTCAACTTTATCTTCACTACACCTTTACCAATAATATCACAAGGTTGATCATCACCAAGATATACCTTTCCAAGGCTTCCAGGGACATACTTCTCGAAGAATTTCTTTTGCGAAGTGTCATGGAATGATACTCCATAGGTTGAGGTATGCTACGAAGGTTAAGGTCTGGTTTCATGATCTACAGCTTGGTCATCCTTCGTTTCCCTTATTAAAACATTTATCTCCTTCGCTATTTCAGAATATTTCCATTAGTGATATTCATAGTGATGTTTGTCAACTTGCTAAAAGTCACTGTTTCTTTCCCTTCAACCGTTATGAAATTAAATAAACCATTTGCTCCTACTCATACGGATATTTGATGGCCAATTAAAATTCCTAATGTGAATGGGGCTGGGTGGTTTCTCATTTAATTATGATTGTACCCATACAACATGGCTCCACCTCATGAAAGAAAAAACCGAGGTTAGCTCCATATTTTTTAATTTTCACAAAATGACCAACACAGAATGGGGATAAAATTAATAGGGTTCGATATGAAAATGCTAGGGATTATTTTAATCAATTTCTCAATTCTTTCAATGGAAATTTTTTTAACACACTAATCAAGTGTTACCGTCCAACTAGTAGAAAAGTTTTTACTACCATGGATGTCACATTTAATGAAGTTGAACCTTTGTTCTCTAGTCAACACACTAGTCTTCACAGGGAGGAATTATGGGGAAGAAGAGGGTTTTGTGGGATTTGTCTGGCTTTTTGGGCTCATTGGATGTCATAGGTCGATTTCATTTCTTGAAAATCAATCGAGAACACCAAATATTCTGATAATAAAATTGACACACTTCATGCAGAAATAATACCCCATTTTTCTCAAATGAAAGCATATTTTGGTCCAACTCCAAGTGAAAAATAGAGAATATTTTTTGTAATTCCCAGCTTTTTCAACCAAATATTCTACCTCAATCCTTGGCCCAACTTAATGATATTCAGAACTTAAAAATCAAAATTTGAAGATTTCTTCATCTAGACAGCAGAAGCAGTATTAAAGCAAAGTACAATACAATCCTGTAACAAAGCAAATTCAAGAGTTTGTGAAACATCCGACAAGATCTTACTTGGTTATAAAACTGTCTTCCTTTATTTAATTCTTTTCTTTAATCCCATAATTTTATGAACTGTTACCAGCTCACTTTGTCATTCTTAGCCTAGTTTAATTAAATTTCTGTAAGGTATTATTTTTATCTATTTTTAATCAGCAAGTCAGTTACCCAATCTCTGATTATATATCAATCTCTGATTACATATCATACTATGGTTTAAGAAATAATTTTTTATTTGGTCAATAATTTTACTCATTTACCAAATGAAAACTTACAAATTCATGTTTACAACTTAAATTCTCAGAATATATATATATATATATATATATATGATACCAAAATGCAACTACTCCCTATAGCAAATTTGAGGTTTAGATCATCCTTAATTATTATAAATATTATTATTACTCTAATAAACTTTATGTATATATGAGCCAAAAATTCAATAATACCTTTATTCCACGGTAACACTTACCATCATTTTTTTAAATAAATCCCTGTGATGGGTTGTTAAACGTGTTTCTTTTATATGTTCCAATATTCCGGCACTAGTCTAATGTCATGTTGGTTAATTAGTTTAATAACAAATTAACACCTACAACTCCTGAAAATTCGATATGATCGCTAAGACTCGTCATTTTAAAAATTTACAAGTGTAAAAACAAACCAAAACCATGCCTAAAATTTAAGTGCATTTACATATTTAGTTACAAACACTAACCCAACAATACAGTTGACTCTGATTTGATTATGTCGGCAACTATCCTCCGTCTACTAACCTTCCAACTATGCATGAGAAAAATAAATCGCAAGCTCTAAGCAATATGCCTAGTGTTGCACTTAAGCAAGGAGTAACGACATATAAACAAATGAGAGACTCACTCCTATTATAAGTTCATTACTACGCATATGATAGTGTAAATATAGAGCAACCAACCACGGTGTTGCACATAACCATTTACACTAGTATTCACATGGCGACATACATGCTCAGGCAAGTCCAATTGAAGTTTTAATTACACTATCATATGCAACACCGTGGTTATGATATGCGCATAAAACCGTGTGGTTATGCAACTGAACTTTTGACAATTTTTTTAGTACTTGCATTCCACAATGTCATGAACTTTGGAAGAACCATACTCAAAAGCTAGCTCGAGAGGTTGGAGAGTCCAAAGTTCATATAAACCTACACTGAAATCTCATACTTTAAATGTGGAATTCCCAAATCTCATACTTTGGCCAAAAGTATCCAAGTGCACAATCACATTGTCACAAGCATCAGAATTTATGTTGCATAAATTTGCCCATGACAAGCACAACACAACATCCATCGCATTTGAATACGTTAACCAAGTCAACTGCCCTCACCACAACTTACACAGCCATTTCTAAATTGAAGAAAGAATTTGACAGAACAGTATTCCTAAAGCATAGTAAGTAATAAAAAAGAAGAGGAGATAGTACTAGACAACTGAATTAAACATATATTATTTGCTAGTAAGTCGGATTTTCTCTCTACCGCATTTGTTGTTTTCATTAATTTCTGTTTTAACCTTTTTGTTTTCTGGTAACACAAGATCTCTGGCTTTTAATTTGTTGGAAAGAGAATAATTTAAAAGAGTAATTTATGATATAGGAAGTTTTGTATAAATTAGGGGATTCTTTGATATAAGAATTTTGTATAAAATAGGATTTATTTTGTACAGCTTATACTTCCTATATAGGCTGGTCTCTTTGCTGTATATATAGGTTGCAAATTTTGGAATAATTGATAGAAAATAAATATAAAAAAAGTTTCCCATAAGCTTTTCATGGTATCAAAGTTGTCCCTGGTCTGGGAAGAAAAAAAAAACTAGTTGTTTAATCTATACCTGGCCTCCTTATCCAACCTAGCCACAAATTAGCAACCATAACTTCATCATATCTGAAACACAATCTGACTCCACAAACACTAATAGTTCCTTATCTGAAACTCCTCTAACCAACAGGCAGAAAACTACAACTCTGATTTCCTCTGAATCTCATTCATTCCAAATAACTACGATCCGATTGAATGGAGATAATTTTTTGCGTTGGTCTCAATCTGTGCTCATGTATATTAGAGGAAGAGGGAAAATCAACTATATTACAGGAGAGAAAAAGGAATCTAACATCAATGATTCAACATACCCAACATGGGATGCCGAAAGTTCTACGGTAATAACATGGTTGGTGAACTCCATGGAGGAAGACATTAGCTCTAACTACATGTGTTATCACAGAGCTAAGGAGCTTTGGGATAATATCAATCTCATATATTCAGATTTGGGAAATCAATCTCAAGTTTGTGAATTGTATGTCAAAACTTAGAGATATCCGTCAAGAAGAGGACTGTGCTTTCTAAATACTTTTATTCACTGAAACGCCTATGACAAGATTTGGATCTATTCAATATCTATGAGTGGAAATGCATTGAGGAAGCCAACCACTATAAAAAGAAGGCTGAAAGTTTTCTTATTGGTTTAAATATGGAATTTGATGAAGCTAGAGGGAGGATAATTGATAAACAACCTCTTCCTACTGGAGAAGTTCTCTCCGAAGTCCGTCGTGAAGAAAGTGGTAGACTTTCCATGCTTGGTTAGAAGGCTTCAAGTAGCATTCTTGAGAATTTTGCTTTGCTGCAGGTGACGCCTATTTTAGCCGCACTACTCCACTCAAAACTAATGAAAGGGCTAGTGTCTGGTGTGATCATTGTAATAAGCCAAGACACACCTGTGAAACGTGCTGGAAACTTCATGATAAACCTGCAAATTGGAAGGACAAGCATGAGAGGAAGTTTAACCAACAAACTGGCAGTATGAATGTTCCTTCTGCAAATGAAGCTATCCCATTCATTCCTCAACAGGTGGATCATATTCTCAAGCTGCTAAAGTCTAATGTTGGATTATCGGATACTCCTAATGCTTCTCTTGCACGAACAGGTAGTGACTTAAATGCCTTGATTTGTTATACTATTTCACAATTAGCTCCTTGGATAATATATTCAGGAGCATCTCACCATATGACTAGTTTTTCCAATTTCTTTCATACATATAATCCTAGTTCTGGACAAGAAAAAATCCATATAGCAGATGGATCTTATTCTTCTATAGCAGGCAAAGGTTTGGTAAAATTATTACACACCTTATCTCTTAAATCAGTCCTTCAAGTACCTAAACTTGCCTGTAAACTTTCATCTATTAGCAAATTATCAAAGATTCTAATTATCGTGTCATGTTCTTTGATTCTTATTGTATTTTCTAGGACCAGAATTTGGAGAGAAAGATTGGCAGCGCTAAGATGATAGATGGTCTCTATTACTTTGAAAATGAGGGTTTGGAGCATAAATCACCTCAAGGGCTAAGTAGTTTTAGTTCTAGCTTTATTAAGAATAAAATAATGCTTTTGCACTATAGACTAGGACACCTAATTTTTCTTATCTAAAGAAATTGTTTCCTACTTTATTTAAAGGAATTGATTGTCCCAATTTTCATCGTGAACATTGCATTTTATCAAAAGGTCATAAAAATACTTATCATTCAAAGCCACATCAACCCTCTCGACCTTTTTACCTAATTCATATTGATGTTTGGGGACCTTCAAGAATTCAAACTTTTTTTTAAAAAAAAAAAGTTTTGACTTTTATTGATGATTATGTTGGGTTTATTTAATGAAAGATAAATTTTAAAAGTTTTTAGGCAATGGTTGAAACACAATTTCAAATAAAAATTGGAATCTTGCTCACTGATAATGGAACTGAATATTTTAATAACTCTCTTGGCACCTTCTTAAGAGAAAACGGTATCCAACATCAATCTACTTGTGTTCATAGACCACACAAAATGGTATCATTGAAAGAAAAAATAGACATTTACAAGAAGTTGATCGTGCTTTAATATTTTCTATGCATATTCCTAAATATCTATGGGGTAAAACTATTTTAACTGCAACATATTTAATTATTAGGATGCCTACACGCATTCTAAATTAACTCAACCCCTAGAATGTTTTAAGCATTGTTTTCCCAATACCCAGATTTTTTAACAATTGCCTCTTAAGGTCTATGGCTACACAACCTATGTTTTTATTCCTCATAAGGATCAATCCAAACTTGATATCAAGCTGAAAAATGTGTTTTTGTTGGTTATGGAGCAAATAAAAAGGGATATATATGCTTTAATCCTTAAACTCGTAAACTTATTGCTATGGATGTTGTGTTCCTTGAAAATCAGCCCTATTTTAATAATTTTCTTCAAGGGGAGAAACTAGATGAAGACAATAGATAGAATATTCAACATATTTTACCCAAAGTTGTACCTTCTAATTTTGTGGAAGAATCTTTGACAGGGGGAGAAACACTACCAAATAATTCTAAGAAATATAAGCCTGAGGCTGTTAATATTTATACAAGGAAGAAATTTCATAAAATGAGTAGAGAATCATCTATGTTTGAATCAACACCAAGCCAATCTAATGCTTCAGATTCCAATTCTTCAAATTCAGGTTCTTCTAAATCTTCTTCTTCTCCTTCTATTCCTAATAATTCTATTGACCCATAGTATAATGATTTAGATATACCTATAGCCATTAGGAAAGGAACTTGTTCTTGTACTAATCATCCCATAGCAAAGTATTTGTCATATAATAAGCTACAAACTTAAGGCATTTACATCCAAAATTTCTAACTTGTTTATCCCGAGAAACATTCGGAAGCACTTGATGATCCAAAGTGGGGATTAGCTGTTATGGAGGAGATTGATACTCTAAAGAAGAACAAAACTTGGGAGATTGTAGAATTACCCAAAGATAAAAAAAAAAACTACGGCATGTAAATGGGTGTTTACTATAAAATACAAAGCAGATGGAAATGCAGAAAGATATAAAGCAAGGCTCATTACTAAGGGGTTTACTCAAGCTTATGGTATTGATTACCAAGAAACTTTTGCAACTGTGGCAAAAATTAACTCAATTCGTGTATTGCTATCTCTTGCGGCTAATTTTTATTGGCCTCAGCAACAACTGGATGCGAAGAATGCCTTTTTGAATGGTGACTTAGATGAAGAAGTATTCATGTGTCCTCCTCCAGGTTTTGAAAGTACTATTGGTCAAACAACAGTGTGCAAGCTCAAGAAGTCTTTATCTGGCCATAAGCAGGTCTCCCAGAGCTAGTTCGAATGTTTTGTGAAAGCAATAAAAGGCTATGGATATCACCAAAGCCAAGCTGATCATATTACATTTTACAAGCATTCTAATAATGGCAAAATTGCAATGTTAATTGTATACATAGATAATATGATTTTGATATGTGATGATCTCAATGAATTATCAATGCTATAGAAAAGATTAGTTGAAGAGTTATTAAAGACCTAAGAGAGTTGAAGTACTTTCTAGGTATAGAATTTGCAAGATCAAGGGAAGGTATATTTGTAAATCCAAGAAAATATATTCTTAACTTACTCAATGATACTTGCTTTTTGGTATGTAGAGCAGTCAAGACTTCAACAGAGGCTAATTTGAAGCTAAATTCAGCTACCGCTGAAAATGTGATTGAAAAAAGAAAATTTCAATGTATGGTAGGTAAACTTACTCACTTATCACACACTCACCCTAATATTGAATTTGTTGTGAGTGTGATAAGTCAATTTATGCATGCTCCAAACAAAGAACACTTTGATTTCGTATATAGAATACTAAGATATCTTAAAGGAACACCAGGCAAAGGATTAATGTCTAGAAAGAATGGTAATTTTCAAATCAAAGTTTACACTGTTGCTGACTGGGTAGAAAGCATTATAGACCAGCAGTCAACATCAGGTTATTGCACATTTGTTGGTGGAAATTTAGTCACTTGGCGAATCAAAAAGCAGGGAGTTGTAGCGCTAAGTAGTGTTGTAGCCGAACTTAGATCTCATGCACATGGTATTTTATGAAATAATGTGTATTAAGAGATTGCTAGAAGATATGCAGATCTCAGTTTTACGGCCTATAAAAGTACATTGTGATAATAAAGCTTCAATTTCGATTGGTCATAATGCAATACTTCATGATAGAACTGAGCATATCGAAGCGGATAGACATTTTACCAAAGAAAAAATTTATAATGGCCTAATTTGTGTTTCTTACATACTTCAAATCAACAAGTTGCTGATATTCTTAGAAAAAGGCTACCCAAAAATCAATTTGATTCTCTTGTTAGCAAGCTATGCATGGAAGACTTTTACAAGCCAACTTAAGGGGAGTGTTGGAAAGATAATAAGTTAAAACAGAGTAATTTACGATATTGGAAGTTTTGTATAAATTAGAGGATTCTTTGATATAGGAAGTTTTTTGTATAAAATATGATTTCTTCTGTACAGCTCATACCTTCTAAATAGAATACTTCCTAAATAGGCTGGTCTCTTTGTTGTATATGTAGGCGGTAAATTCTGAAATAATTGACAACTCAACTCAACAAAGCCTTAATCTCAAGTCAATTGGGATCGGCTATCTGAAATAATTGACAGAAAATAAAAAATCATTTTTTCCCTTAATTTTTAATCTGTGATCACAGAACTAGATTATAAACACACCAGATCATTGGCTTGGCTGAATTCAGGTTAAATATATAAGAACACTGGCCTCTGGCTTGGCTTAATTCATCTTAAATCTCACCTGAATACAGGCTTCTGTTTCTATTTGGGGCTGGTGCCACGTTTATGAATTATTCAAGTTTTATTTTGTTTGTTTTCTGCATTTGTTAGATGTTAGTTTATGCACATTCTCGTTTGTTATACTTTTAGTTTCTTACTTTAGCAATTAGTTCATACACTGTAAAGTAGCATCTATTTATTTTTGTTTTTTTTTCATTATTTCTTTTTATTTGTTTGTTTTTCCTAAATAATAACATGCAACACAGCCATGAACAGCCCTCTTGCGAATGCAAACTCACACCCCGGCAACTTGATAACTAATCACACATATGACCAGCTCACACTGAAAGCACATAATCATTTAAAAACACAGACAACCATGTTTAACACACAACCAGCCCTTCATACTTTGTAAACACAGTTCAACCAGCCATGAAATAACAAAATTAATCCACAACACATTTATTCAATTGGTGTTTAGGCAAAAAAAAAAGATACAGATTATATCAACACGTGTAAGCCCATGAAAGCCTCACTTCTACAACATTCAAGAAGCAACCAACCAATATAGTCATTTCCAAAGAGAGCAGTTTGTCTTGGATTTTGCTTACTAATAAAATAAGTTATGATGCTATCTTTCCGCCTTGGAGTGCAATTATCACCCACACTCACATCTAGCTAGAACTTTTATCTCTTTTCTGAAACTAGACCACCGGGATACAACTTTACACCTTCATCATTTAGATTTTCAGGAAATAACAGTGTTGGTTCCTCTTTATATTCTTTTTCTCTTTTTTTGAGAAAAGAAAGTTCAAGATAGTAAAATTCAACAATAAATTTTCAAAGAACAAGGAAGCAGTCCACATTTCAGGAAAGGAACTCAAAATGGTCAATATTTACGTCATTTATCAATTTTAACTAAACAACTCTCCCTTTTTACCAAATTAATTCCAAACATAGTTTAAGGCAAGAAGCAGAACAGCTGTATAGTTTGATTACAATCGACATCATTCCATTAAGCAGACATTCACATCACACACCAAAGACGCGTCAACCAGTTCAAAAGCTCACACATGTAGCTTTCTCACTCCCCAACTGCAATTATTACTGAATTATGATCTTTGTCAAGTCCAGTCACTAGCTACTGGGTTAACATTCAAACATTTGGCTAAATAGCCCATAAGACTTCAATGATGCAGTTAAGATTTGGTGGAAACAATGCAACAATGCTAGGCTAACCAAAAACATAAAAAATGCATATCCCAAATCACAACGACACTCACTCAGCAGTTATACTTTGTTCCCATACAAGAAAGAAACCCAAAATGTTAGAACCAGCAACTAAATTTTCAAAACACAGGAGGAACAGATCATACACCATAAAGGCATATTAAAATGTCAAGAATATAGGTTTTATGTTCCAATTTTAAATTTTTAGGAAACAGAAGGGACAAACATCAAGTTCGTCTCTTATAGATGAATTCTAAATTCAAGCAAGGTTTGGAAATAGAGAGATATAGATTTCTTTGTTGTTGTTCTTTTTAATTTTGAAATATAACAGATATAACCAAATAAGATATGTATATAAACTGCCTTTCACCAGTTCCCTAGACCCATTAACACAGAACACTTACACAACCAGATTCAGATAACTTCCTAGAACTCAAATCTCGTGCGGAACAAAATGGTACAACCTTATTTGATTCTGATTTCCAGTATGAATACAAACGGTGAATGTGTGACCTATTGATCATACAAGATTTTACTATAAGCACCAAATTGACACTCCATTGTAGAAAGGCATTATAGTTCTTCAACACCAGCCCTCTTAATTAACCAAACAGATTTTTTTTTCTTATTTTCATTTATGGAAGATACAATTATTCACTTCAATTAATAGTTTAATGAAAACACAACTACTCAATTTAATCTATTGGTTTACGCTATAAATTATTTTTTTTAAGAACCACAACCCTTTATTTTGATTATCATTTAACTTTTAAAGCCAGAAAATAAATGTTTATTCAGTTAAAATTGATAGGCCTAGCTTGCCCTTTAAAATTGATAGGTCTAGATTTCCCTTTAAAAGACAGAAAATAAATGTTTTTCCAGTTACGTTTGTTAGCTGAACAAATCCCAACTGGCAATGCGAAAATTTTAATTATTCTTATTCCTTCCTGCCTTATTATTTTAAGCCGCTACACCAGTATTCCACAACCTAATAGCAATTCAGCCTGTGATCTCTCAGCAATACAGGGGAAAGAACATAATGGTAACAATATAATAGAACTTAGCAAGTCTTAACCATTCATGTATTTCATGGCATGACCTCCTTCCTTGATGCAGTCTGTCTTCACCCAAATAGAAATAAGTGGGATACATGTCCAATATTAAAGTTACAAACGCACATGTCATTTTACAAATGAATTTCGATAAATAAAGGGGACAGGTCAGAGTTCATTCCCTATCCAGAAAATGAACTCAGAAAATTGATATGCAAGTACTGACAATAGTAAATAAATTTCCAAAGAATAAAGACAGGTCATATTTTGCTTCACTTTCAGGAAGCCGGAAGGAAAACCAAGATGACATGATGCAACATTTGGAAACACAGAAATACAGAAGTTATGTCTTTTAATAATTATAAATAACCACTCCATTCAAAACAAAAAAACCAAACTACATATTACAGTAGCAAACACCAAAAATCAAAATAAGCAACTCGCGTTTCTTTTTTTACCAGCAGGAACTCAGAATGGCAAAAATGAAAGACCATCAGCAAAGGAATTTCAGTAATCAAAGGAATTGAATCTTAATTTAGAAAGAGAAGCCAAAACACCAGAATTCAATACCCACATAATTAGGAAACAAAAGAACAAGACACATTAAAAAAAGAAAATCGGATTATGTCAAATGCAGGCTTTCAAGCCATATCCTGGTTTGTCCGTACAGAAAAATTTCAGGCTCAAGTAGGGTTCAGTGAGGAGAAGACACAGGTTGCCTTCCTGACACTTTACTAAATCATCCAATGAACGGAACTACCTTAACCTCTAGCATTTATACAGATCCACACACACACACGTATGAAAAATCCTACTATATTCTACTTGGTTATAAAACTATTTTCCTTCATTTAATTCTTTTCTTTTGTCTTATAATTTTGTTAACTGTTACCAACTCACTTTATCGTTCTTGTCAATAGATTTACCATATACCACATGAACTTACAAATTCACGTTTACAATTTAAACTCTAAGAATTTATGTGTGTGTATGTGTGATATCAGAATGCAACACACTCCTTAGAGCAATTTTGAGGTTTAAAGGATACTACAGAAGATCTTAGTCCTCTTTAATTATTGTACATATTATTATTAATTGTTAACTTGATGTGAATATGAGCAAAAAGTTCAATAATATGTTTATTCAATAATAATATCTGTCATTTTCTTTAAAATAAATCCCAATGATTCCATATTCTGGCATTGGTCTAATTTCATGTTGGTCATTAGTTTAATTAGAAATTGACATCAATAACTCCCAAAAATTAAATATGATTGCTAAGACTCATCATTTTACAAATTTACACATGTATAAACAGACCAAAATCCCCTGCCAAAAATTTAAGTGCATTATTTACGTATTTAGTGACAAGCACCAACCCAACAATACAGTTGACTCTTCCTCTAGGATTGGTACAAGCTCTGATTATATTGGCGAATATCCTCTTTCAACTATCCTTCTAACTATGCGTGAGTAAAATAAATTGCACGCGGTAAGCAATATGCTTAGTGTTGCACTTAAAGACAAGTAAGGAATAACAGCAGATAAACAAACAAAAAGGCTCACTCTTGTTCTTATAATGAAGTTCACCACTAACACATATGATAGTATGCAAATACAGAGTAACCAACCATGATGTTGCATGTGACTGTTCATAATAGTATTCACACGGTGACATACATGTTCAGGCAAGTTCAAACAAAGTTGTAATTTAGTATAAAATAAATTAGACGAGCACATTCGAACATAATTAACTGCAATACTTGCCTCCCACAACCTATAGACATATATTGCACATTGAAACAAACATCAATGTTTTTGTTTCATAAATCTGTCCATAACACAAACACAACAAAACATAGGTCGCATTTAAATAAGTCAACCAGGTCAAATGCCCTCACCACATCATTTACAGCCATTTCAAAAAACGCAGAAAGAATTCCACAGAACAATATTCCCAAAGTATAGTAAGAAATAAAAAAGAAGAGGAGATTGTCCTAGACAACCGAATTAAGCATTCCATTCTTTGTTAGTAAATCTATCTTTGCTGTTTATTTTGTTTCTATTTTTTTAACCTTTCTATTTTTTATAACAGCAGATAACAGATTGCCGGCTTTTAATCTGTGATCACAGAATGTTGTGTATGAGAGAATAAAGAAACTAAGGAACAATGAGACAACTTAGGATGAGACAAAATAGGAGAATTAGCAAGGATGTACAAAGTACCAATGGGAGTAATGGAGGGAATATTATAACAAAAATTGTAAGTTAGCTATTTTGATGCCTATATCTAGGTGCTACAGTGTAAATGAATGGATATCATAAATTAAAAGAAATTATTCTCTCATCTTATTCTTTCTTTCTTCTCTATTCCTTCTATCCTTTCTATACTTTCAATTCTAATCTAATGACTACTGTGTATTCTATTTTCTATTACAGGTCCATTCATTGATTACGCAACACCTCATCAATCAACCTTAATCCACAACATTGGCATCAGAGCCAGCCCGAGGTGGACACCAACTTTTAAACTAAAATGGCAAAGTTACAAAAAAAGGCAGCCAAACCCACAGGAACAGATGAATCAGGAGCCGAGGAAATAGATGAGCAAGAGAAGTTTACCTCTCTTCAGAATGAAATCACCCTTAAGATATAAACCGTGCAGAAGGAGCAACATCACACCTACGACCAACTTTGCAATGAGTAGCTCAAGCTCAGTGGTCATCAATCAACCTTAATCCACAACACAGAACTAGATGATTAACACACCAGATCGTTCATACACTAGCAAGTTCCTTTTGATAAAAAACAATTTCCTAGTACTCTGCATATTCAATGAATACATACCAATAATATTTGCAGCTTCCGATATGTTCATTTAAATGTAAAATATGGCAATTAACATACCAATAGGGTCACCTATTTACACACGTAGCCACCTATTAGTCCAATATGCTTACTTAAATATAACAACTAACACACCAATTAGGATAATATATTATCATAGAATGCATATCATTTAACAATTATGAACAGCCACTCCTTTTTCACACATTGAAGATAAATATAGATAAGATAAAAAGTAGAATAGTCATATAAGTAATAACATGAAATTCCATTAAATTAGAATCCCATGTCAATTAATTGAACCTTCGTATTCAGTTTCTTCCACTCTTCCACTTAAATCAACACCATACAACCACAACAGAAACAAAATGAAGGCAAAACATATTCACACGACAAGTTCATACAGTTTAAACCAACAAAACCAGTAGCAGCATCCCTCGTGAATCCCTGACTAGGTCAGATGCAGGTTCAATACAAAATCTCAGTTCTTACATTTGTAGATTGATTTTCACAAACAAGAAGGCATTTGCCATTCAGAATAGATACCCATTAACTATAAATGAACAACAAATTAAAATCAGGATTTTTTTTAGTTGCATTAAGCTACTGCTTGTTCAACAATAAGTTTGCCTCTCCATCTCCATTAATTCGGCTTAAATTTGAGCCAACAAAAGTAATACATATCATAGTTTCTCTATCTTTATTTCAGTAAAACTGAAAAAAATGCACATTAGTCTATTTTAGTTGAATTACGACAGAGTATTATTTCCTTTATTAGCAAACCCAATAAATGAGTATTAGAACCTGTAATTTTTAAAGATTTTTTTGTTTCTTTAGAGGATGTGGCCAATGAGAAACCCCAAAAATCAATAGCAACCAACAGGTACATTGATGCAGGAGCAATCCTAGTCCTAATTGGATTCTTAGCACAACTAGGATTTTATTTAATTTCCTATTTTATCATTGAATAGTTTTCTGTTTCCTTATTTGTATAATTTATATAATTTTATAATTTATTTATATAATTTTATATTTATTATTAGTAATTGTTATTAATATTATTTAATTGTTATTATCGATATTTATTATTATTAACATTATTGAACTAATATTATCATTTTTTTAAGCCAAGAAAAAAGACGTAATTGTATGATTTAAAAAAACCTGCCCCAGCGATAGCCACAAGGACGTCTTGAAGCAAGGAAATTTAAACCACACAACCCGTAGTTTTATAAATATTAATGTTGAAAATGAATGTAAGGCAATCCCATACAATCACTCAAGATAATGCTTCTCAAAAATTGTGGTAAAGAATCAAAAGAGTTAAAGAAAAAATTCCTATGATGCAAACGACTAAGCATAGCAAAAAAATGAGCCGCTTGATTTCCTTCTCGATGCACATGAGTAACTAGACAAGAATGAGAAGTGAGAAGTTGTTTGGTGACACCAAGCCTGGATGCTGGATGAATGGAATGGGAGTGAACCATATAGTTAACCAGCAAAACCGAATCCGATTCAACATGGAAACTCTCAAAACCCGCATTAATGAACCATTGAACTCCCATTTGCATGGCTGCAATCTCCGCGTTGAAAGCATCCTCTGCCTGCAACACAAAGGCAATATCCGCTATAAATTGACCGCTGCTTGATCGAAGGACCGCACCTCCAGAGGACATATGAGGGGTAAAAGAAGCATCAACATTAAGTTTGTAATTTTCCAATAGAGGTTTTAGCCAAGTAACCAACTTAGGCTTAAGATTAGAACGCCCAAATTGAGATGGAAGAATATCTGCCAATGATGGAATGGGCCTAGCAAAAGATTCATGAGAATGACCTACACCCCAACTATTAATTATTTTGAAGATAGTATTCAGCATAGCTGGGAAATAAAAAAATTAATCTCCCCTAATGCAACCACAATAATTAACCCAAGTAACATATAAAATGGTTTGGGAAACCAACCTTCTAATTCAACCAATCAAAGATCTAGGAGAAGATAGCATCCACCATTTCATCAACTCTTGCCTCAAACTTCTGTTAATGGACGAATTAGTGCACGGGCCATGCAAGGTGTGCCAATGAGTGGGAGCGGAAGCATAGGTATGCCTATTGGGTAAACCTCTGCTCGATTGCCATGTGAGGTTGGCCAAGGCTGCCAGGCATGCCCATTGGGGTAACCTCTGATGGTGGTTGGTTGGAGGCAAGGCATGCCTTGCCACCTCTATTGCCATGTAATGTTGGCCAAGGTTGCAAGGCATGGCCATTGGGTTAACCTCTGCCGGGGGTTTGGGTGGAGGCAAGGCTTGCCTTGCCACCTCTACTGCCATGTAAGGTTGCCAGGCATGCCTGTCAAGTTAACCTGTGAGGCAGGCCAATGGATGGCGTTGGTTGTTGGCAATGCACAGTCACGGTTGGCCAATGAGGCATGCCTATTGGTAACCTCTGTTGGAGAAATGGAAGATTTTTTTAGTTTTCGGTTGGAAGAGGAGGGGGAGGGACGAATCAGAGCGACAAAGGGCTGAATCTCAGTGGATCATGGCAGCAAGGCCACTTTGCCACTTACAATATCCCATCGCATATTTAAGTCGTCTGCAAAGGATTCAATCAGTCTCCTGATGGGAATAGTACTTCAAGGCGGCTTCCTCGGCTCATCTGCCGTGGGAGCTTAGCCAACGGCACTTGCCTTTGGGAGTCGAAAGGCCCCTACTGCGGGTCGGCAAACGGGCAACAGACGCATGCGTTGCTTCTGGCCCAGATTCTGACTTAGAGGCGTTCAGTCATAATCCAGCGCACGGTAGCTTCGCGCCACTGGCTTTTTAACCAAGCGCGATGACCAATTGTGCGAATCAACTGTTCCTCTCGTACTAGGTTGAATTACCATCGCGACACCATCATCAGTACGGTAAAACTAACCTGTCTCACGACGGTCTAAACCCAACTCACGTTCCCTATTGGTGGGTGAACAATCCAACACTTGGTGAATTCTGCTTCACAATGATAGGAAGAGCCGATATCGAAGGATCAAAAAGCAACGTCGTTATGAACGCTTGGCTGCCATAAGCCAGTTATCCCTGTGGTAACTTTTCTGACACCTCTAGCTTCAAATTTTGAAGGTCTAAAGGATCAATAGACCAAGCTTTCACGATTCGTATTTGTATTGGAAATCAGAATCAAACGAGCTTTTACCCTTTTGTTCCACACGAGATTTCTGTTCTCGTTGAGCTCATCTTAGGACACCTGCGTTATCTTTTAACATATGTGCCGCCCCAGCCAAACTCCCCACCTGACAATGTCTTCGGCCTGGATCAGCCGTCGAAAGGGCCTTGGGTCTAAAAAGAGGGGTGCAGCCCCGCCTTCGATTCAAGGAAAAAGTAAAATAACATTAAAAGTAGTGGTATTTCACCGTCGCCGTTTTCGGCTCCCACTTATCCTACACCTCTCAAGTCATTTCACAGAGTCGGACTAGAGTCAACCTGAACAGGGTCTTCTTTCCCCGCTAATTCAGCCAAGCCCGTTCCCTTGGCTATGGTTTCACTGGATAGTAGACAGAGATAGTGGGAATCTCATTAATCCATTCATGCACGTCACTAATTAGATGACGAGGCATTTAGCTACCTTAAGAGAGTCATAGTTACTCCCGCCGTTTACCTGCGCTTAGTTGAATTTCTTCACTTTGACATTTAGAGCACTGTGTCACTGGGCAAGACTCAACCACGCTTGTCCGTGCAGCACCTAGCAGATTGTTATCCCCGAAGTCTAGCTAAGTTCAGCCTTTCCACCCTAGCCAATGAAATAGCAACAACACAAGAGAGTTTGAACGAATGAGGGTTGTTTTATTACATAAAGAATTGCTTTACAATGTGTAATTACAAACTCAAACACTAGGTGACACCCTAACGTAGCTTTTACCTTACAAGCTCTCAAACATACAATGCCAATTGCCTTGTGTCATTCCATACCAATGACATTCCATTCCAATACATGTACAAATGACCCAACAAGCCTATTTATACATGCTGACACCAATTTTGGCTTGCTCCACCAACCTACCATGTGATGGAGCTAGAATCTTCCAGCAATTTCCCCTGCTGGGAGGTTCTACCATGTTCCAGCACAGTTTGGAATGTTCCGGGCCCGTGCGTCTGCTGATTGGCTAGCCACTGCGTGCTGCTACCTTCCAGATTGGCCTGGAGAGTTTTACCGACTCTCCCAATCATCCACAGCCTTCCACAGCATTCCAGCAAGCTCTAGCACACTCTAGAGTCTTCCATAGCCAACTCTCGCAGATCCACCCACAATGGGCGGGCTGGTTGCCACCCTTGGCATGCCAATCATGCTAGAATCCTCTACAAGATTCTAGAGAATTCCGCCAACCGTTGCTCCACAATCGCCTAGAGACTTCCCCAAGTCTCTAGAGACTTCCACGAGGGACAAGCATACATTTGCCACCAAATTGTTCTACTGGCCAAGGGAATTAGCACACAAACAGGCCTACAGCGCCTGCTGGCTTCCACCGAATCAGTCTACCATCAAGGCCCTTGGAGCTTAGCAATTTTCCCACCATCATGCTTGGCTCCCCCCCAAGTCATTTGGCTTGCCAATGTGCCCCTTGCCACTGTTTTCACCGACCAGGCCAATATGCATTACCGTGGCTTTCCCTATATATGCTTCTGGAGCAAACTAGGCTATCCGAGGAGGAGAAACACTAGGGTCCGAGGAGCAGAGTCCCCAAGTTCAGCCACCAATTCACTTGCTCTTCCCCAAGAGATCCTTTGGCCTTCCTTTGCACCCTAATGCTAATGTATTTGGCCAGCAAATGCCAACTTTTCAAGACCAATTCTCCTCGACTTGCCTACGGGCCAATTTCTACACCAACGGGCCCAACGCTACGCTGCCCAGTTGGGCACTCTGGATCACTTCATCAATTATGATCCAAGCTTGCTGCCTCCATCCTTGGCCTTCCATGGCCAATCACCCTTGCCAATTTGGCAGCCAATTGGAGGGTGGTGACAATTCTCCCCCACCTAAGCTCGCGACGCCCTCATCGTGTCTCCATCCTTGTGCCTTAGGATTTTCTTGGAGAACTGCCACGAGTTAACCTCTTTAGCGTTGCCACCATGCAAAATCAAAAAGGAGCCTTCAAGCCTTCTAACCTCTCCACTAGGTAGAACTTGAAGTATCACCAAATCCTTTCCCTTGAAGCATTGGCCGTTCTTCCTTCCAGCCTGGTGCTTCCTCACGCGAACTGCCTTACCATGGCCAGCCCTAGTGGCATCTGCATCCATTTGCCTCCCCTTTGATTTCCTTGGAGAGGGCTTGCCATTCCCTTGCTTGGCAGAAGGACTAGCACTCTCCTTGTGTTTCCATTGCCTAGCCTTCCGTTGCTTGGGCTTCTCTTGGGCCAATTTTTCCCCAGATTGGCCAAGGCCTTCTTGCATTACACGAGTGGTCGTGACCATGCTTTTGCCCACTGGCCTCCTATCCACAGCCACCTTGTATTCCTTTCCATCACTTTGGAAGCTCACACATCCATCCTTGGTGAAGGATAAGGGCAAGACTTTCTCAATGAAGTCCAACCCAAGCAGCAACTTGTATTCTTGGAGGGGCACAACATTCACTTCAATTGTGCCAACCCATCCTCCAAACTTGATTGTGACACCTTGTGCTACGCCAAGTAACCCCTTGGCTGGCTGGTTAAGTGCTTGCATCCAGCCTTCGCACTTGGTTATTTTCAGCCCCAATCGAATGGCTTCGTTGCACGATACTATTCTTTTGATTAGCCCCGTTGTGTAACAAAGCCTTGGTGAACTCCCCATTCACCACAGCATCGACAAACATAAGGGTCTTGCCTAGTCAAAGTCCCATCTCGACCTTGGCTTTGGCACCAGCCCCCTTGGTCTCCTCTGATGCCAACGTTTTCACCAATTTTAGAACACGAACCGAACCCAGCCATGCGTCACACCTCTCCCCTTGAGGTGTGTCTCCAACAGAAGACACAATGGCATTTAGCTTTTTCTTCTTTGGGCAAATCCCGCACAAAATGAGGACCTCCACAAAGGAAGCAGTCCCACAAAGAGACTTCCACGAGGGACAAGCATACATTTGCCACCGAATTGGCCTACCACCAAGGCCTTTGGAGCTTAGCAATTTTCCCACCATCATGCTTGGCTCCCCCCAAGTCATTTGGCTTGCCAATGTGCCCCTTGCCATTGTTTTCACCGACCAGGCCAATATGCACTACCGTGGCTTCCCCTATTTATGCTTCTGGAGCAAACTGGGCTATCCGAAGAGGAGAAACACTAGGGTTCGAGGAGTAGAGTCCCTAAGTTTGGCCACCAATTTACTTGCTCTTCCCCAAGAGCTCCTTTGGCCTTCCTTTGCACCCCAGTGCTAATGTATTTGGCCAGCAAATGCCAACTTTGCACGACCAATTCTCCTTGACTTGCCTACAGGCCAATTTCTGCACCAACGGGCCCGACGCTACACTGCGCCGTTGGGCACTCTGGATCACTTTATCAATTATGATCCAAGCTTGCTGCCTCCGACCTTGGCCTTCCATGGCCAATCACCCTTGCCAATTTGGCAGCCAATTGGAGGGTGGTGACAACTAGGCAGAGATCACATTGCGTGAGCATCCGCAGGGACCATTGCAATGCTTTGTTTTAATTAAATAGTCGGATTCCCCTTATCTGTACCAGTTCTGAGTCCACTGTTCGTCGCCCGGGAAGGCCCCCAAGTCTACTTGGTTCAACCTACCAACAATAGCACTCAATATAATATGTGCAAGTAAAGTAAGAATGGAAGGTTAGCACAGGATAGTGCACACACAAAGCATACAAGAAATCTTTTCGACCTTTATTATTCGCAATAATAAGGATTACAGAAATGGAAAATACGTTTTTCATATCATTACATAGCATATCTACTGCCTACTTATACATACAGCAGTTACTTGGCAGTTACTGCCTACAAGGTTATTACAAGAGCAGTTTACACCCCCAACTGTCTAGGGCTAGGATTTAAGGGACTCAATACAGATAATAGAAACTGTCTTCTGCCATGTTGGCAATTTGTCCAAGACATATCTGCACCCATCCAAGCCAATCTTGTGGATAACCAAGTCATCAGCCTGCTGCCTTCCAGCAACCATGCCAACCTTTGTGCCAACACTGCTTGTTTATTTCGTTGGCTGCTTGGCCTACTGCCAATGCCAGCCTTGCATGCTTGCTTAAGCCATTGCCCTTGATGCTTAAGCTTGGCAGCCTACACTCTGCACAATTGCCACACTGCCTGCCATGCCAACTTGCATGTGTTTTGGCTTGCACTTGGGACCAGTGTGCCCATCCCTTGTGCTCCACCGGGCCAGCAACTTTAGGGGGCTAATAGTAGGTGTCACATGGGTAATTTTCAAACTTAGAAAATTGGCCTGTGCGGCAGTCAAGTCTCTCCTTGGTTCAGCCTTTCAACGAGGTTCCCCAACAACAATGAGTTAAGTAAATAAAGGGACAAGAGTTAATATAATTCAGTGCACACAAAAGCATATAGGAAAAATCCCCAACCTTTATTATTCTCAAAATATAAAGGATTACAGAGCAACACTATGATTTACAGCAATCACACACTCATGTTATGTTACAAATTGCAAGACAACTCTGCCTACTTATACATACAGCAGTTACAAAGGTGGTTACTTGGCAGTTACTGCCTGCAAGATTATAAAAAGAGCAATTGACACCCCCAACTGCCTAGGGCTAGGAATTAATAGACTCTTTATAGATCTTGGAAACTTCCTTCTGCCATGTTGGCAATCTGCCTAAGCCATATCTTCACCCATCTAAGCCAATCATATGAATAATCAAGCCATCAGCCTACTGTTTTGTAGCAACCAGCACCCATGCCAACCTTTGTGCCAACTCTGCTTGTATTTCATTGTGGCTGATTGGCCTGCTGCCAACGCCAGCCCTGTCCCTAGCTGCTTGGCCTGCTGCCAATGCCAGCCCTATGCGCTCAGCACGCTGCTCAAGTCATTGCCCACGATGCTCAAGCCTGGCAGCCTACTCACTGCCATAATTTGTCACACTGCTTGCCATGCTCCCCAGCATGTGTTCCTTGGCTTGCACTTAGGACCAATGTGATCATCCCTTGTGCTCCACCATGCCAGCAACTCTAGCTTGCCCGTTGTCTAGCCAATTGGCCCATACCAATGCTGGCTGATTGTGCCCCTGCACACCAATGAATTTCTTCTGCCCAAGTATCCAAGTTCCCTTGATCTAGACAGCCACCAATCTGCATATCATGTGTACTACAGAAAAGCATGCCACCTAACATGCCAATTATGCTACTGCCATAGTCCAGCAAGCCCACTTGCTAGCAGTAGCTTGCCAATTATCACTACAAAAAAACACGCTATCTGCGATGGACAGAATCCGTCGCAGATCCGTTGCAAATCAAGTCTTGCGACCGATCTGGGACGGATACGATCCGTTAATAAAAAAAGGTGTCGCAATTTTCAATTTTGCGACAGGCCGTCGCAGATTGCGACGGATTTGCAACCACTCGGTGGTTGCAAATCTTGCGCTTAAATTTTCGCGGGTAAAGGGCAGCCGTCGCAGATTCCATCGCAGATTTTCGTCGCAGATTGCCGTCACAGATTTTGTTGCAGATTGTCGTCGCAGTATCTGTCGCAAATTCCGTCATAGATTTCAAATATCCGTCGCAGATTCGTAGCAAATCCGTAGTAATTTAATATTGATTTTTATTGGAACTATTTATATTATCAATTAATTTTATGAGAACTTTATAAATACATTTGGAACATTTAAACACAATCTAAAAAAACACTAATTACATTGATAAAAATAATTCTTTTATTAATCTTCAATAGAATAAAATATTTTACAATTTAACTATACAAGTGTTAAGAACACTACTATAAATAATCTATCTTAAAAATAACAATATAGATCTTCAATTATCATTTTCCATTGAATCATGACTTGCATCATCTTTATTAACTTGCAAATAATATTAAAAAGAGTAAATGAAAAGAATAATATGATACACGTTAACAAAGTAATACTAACCATGGTGTGTAGGCTTTTTCATTCAACTCGTGTAGCTGCTCAGGAATTTTGTATATACACAAGTTGTTTGTCGTCGGGTGCAGGTTTTCCAGCTCTCTTTGCATTGACTTTGCTAATTCATTCACATCAACTATTGTCTGAACCGCTGGTGCCGTTGCCTGCAACCAGAAGAAATAGAAATTTTATTTTATTAGAACATATCAATAATTTTGCTTATGCTTCTCATCACATATGAATATGATAAATAAAAAGTATATCATGAACTGCTAAATCATATGGATACATAGTACGTTAATATCTACAATAAATATAAAATGGTACCTGATACAGTGTATTTTTTTATCATTTGCAAACAAAAAAATAAATTAACCAAAAAATTGTTTATAATACCTCCATACAGGGGATGTTCCCATCTGGGGGAATTGTTTGGGTGCTACATGACAAGATACTCTATACGTCAGATAAAGAATTATACATAGTTTATTTTATAGCATTTAAACTTGTCTTTATGTATAGAAATATATGAAAGTGATGATACCTGCAAATTACCAGCCCTATCAATATGGGCGGTGACTTTCCTGCCCGAAATGTTAGGTTGAGGAATCTCAATACCCAGGAAACCTTGAGTCCAGATATCAATTGGCACAGCCACTATAAAAGGGCTATTCATCTCCATTTAGCCTTCACCTGACACCGTATCTGATTATCTTCTATAAGTTCAGACATGATAATTACAAATAGGAAGGTTCAAATAAGTTAACATTAAGAATTTAACGTGTGGAAGAGTAATTAAAAACTTTGAGATACCCTTATCACATTTAGCCAGTGCTAGCTTTTATAGCAGTAGTATTTTAAGCATTTCAAAGTAAATATAGCTACGAGAAGAACTAATTGCTACTCGAATAGCTCAATGCAACAACTAAAAGTCTTAAAAGATAATAATTAGTGATAATCAACAGGTATTCTAACAATATTTGATTATTTAAATGATGATTTTTTATAAAAAGAATAAGAAAGTTGAGCTAATTTACATAAATTAACTAAAATTACCTTGGTGCAGCTTTTGCTCCTCAATGACTTGTCTGCTTCTTTTACATTAATAATTCATTAAAAATGATAAGCAATCAGCAGAAATGTTCTTATAGATTAAAAAATGTTCCTTACCTTTTCTTCAAATTTAACCAATGACAAGCATAAGGATACATTTATCACTTTTCCATTTCAGTATTTATCCCTACTGCAATCAATTATGTGAGAAATGGAAAAGATGGGAATTCTACTGCAGAAGGCATACTTACATGCGTATTCTTCAATCAATGGGCCTTCTATTGCCTCACACACATAGAATAAAAGCGTTTTCAAGTATTTTTCTGCAATGCATCGCAGACACCTACAAAAAAGATAGCATGCTAGAAATTCACATTCAGTTAAACAAAACTGATGGTTGAAACCATCAAATCTGTTTAAAAAGAAAATAGTGATTAATACTATCATCGAGAAACCACATGCCTTTCTCCATCCAATCAATCATTCTACGAGACTCTGCATCCATAGGCATCAATTTCTTGATCTTCATCTCTGTTGATCACGTCATAATTTCAAGGAAAATAACGAATCAACATCTCACATACATGTGCTTATTGAAAAGCAAAATTACAAAAGAAAAAGCATACCTAGAGCAGGAACAGATTTATCATTGAAATACTTCTCCGAAAATAGGCCTCTTATGTAACTTATATTGAATATGGAAATACGGAGCAGGTTCCTTGTCTAATTCAAAAAAGTTATATGATACAACACAAGATCAACTTAAGAGTTAGCAGAAACAAGTATCAGAACAAAATTACAGAGTCGATTTCTGATTTCAACTAATAATTGCTAATTTGAAATTTGGAGCGTTGTGGACTAGTTAACACATAGAAAACTGATAGCAAGTTACAATAAACAAAAATATAAATACAGAGATCAACTAAATTTCAACGGCTTCAAAGCGATAGGCTCCAACAAATCTATGAAGAAAATAATATTTTATAAAATTTGCGGGAAACCAGAGGACCAACAGCGCAAATTGCAGATCTGATTTTGAGCTTAAAATATCACCAAATATTTAGCCATTACATTAACGCATGAACATATAATTATGAAATTTCTTAAAATGAAATAACATCTGTAGTCTTACACCACATTGAACTTATTTTAGCTCAAACTATCATATCCAGTAGGTATTTGAAAAAAATACATACACGGTCCAGATATAAATGAATCCAAAAATTTACACACAAAGTTCGGAAGAGAGTTTCTCAATTTTTATCTAATAAGCATTCCAGCTGCGACTTTTAATCGGAGATTTTTTTATTGGACAAGCAAAAAGGCCAAAAAACAATTAAAAAGTTGATCAAAAGACGCAATAAAATGAAAAAATTAGTCTTATTAAAGTTCGCAGAAAAAACAACAGATAATTTGGATTAATGATCCGTTGCAAATGCAAAGCTACAGGACAAAAAAAATGGAAGTTAAAAGCAAATAACTACTGGTTCAAACTCAAATTTCCAAAAATATGGTTACAATTTAATTTCCAGTCAAAACGAGTTCACTAGTTCCGGATCTGAATTATAGTTGAAAATTGTAAAATCTACTCTAAAATCCTATCAAATAGTCACTAACAATAGAAATTGGAGGAAGATAATCACAAAAAGAGTCTTTCAAGAAAAAGAGTCTTTCAAGAGCTCCAAAATGAAGAAACGGCATAGTTCATCGTCAATACCAGAAGAAGAGAGTCCTGCTCAGTGATCTCCGCTTCCTTAACTTTCTGTGCTACCACCTGAAAAAAGAATGGATGAAACACCATCAGATCAAGAAAAGAAATGACGATAAAAGAATTAAAGAAACGAACAAAGGTTGCAAATGAAGTAGAAAACGGAGGATCAAACAGAGATTTTCTCTGCTCACCATTGCTGTGGAGTTTTTAGAGAAGAGCTGATAATCCTAGAGAGAGAGAACTATGAGTGTTTTGACTTCGAAAATTTGAATCAAAATTTAAAAAAAATAGAAAGGAGTGGCGCCAGAAGCAAGGGAATTTGGGGGGTACAAACAAAAATATTAGGATATTTTTGTCATTTAAATTGAAATATTGTGGGGGTAATTCAGTAATATAACAAGTGATTGGTAATGGAGCCATTGGTTCGGTCTTCGGTGAAGTGCTAATTCAGTGGTGGTATGAACCAATGGAAAACGAACTGTGGTCTGAACTCTGAAGGACAAAAACGTTGTCGTTTTAAAAATTTTTAATAGCAAAATTCAAATATTTTACTAACTACAAATTATTCCAGTTTTAAGTTCGTTGGGCTTTTTGGAGAAATTATATAATAAAATAAGAACTTCTATTATGAACATTGACTTATGACTCCATCTATAAATATGGTTAATTATAATTTTTTATTTAAATTATAATATTTTTTTAAAAATAATTTTTATATATTAAGTCTATATTAAATTTTTTCTAATAAATATACTCTAGAATTGTAACACGTGATTTTTTTTTATAAAAATATATTTCCTATATCTTAAAAAGTTGTCACATTTTTTTACATATTTTAAAAAAATATAATTAATATATTAACAATTTATAATATTTTCTTATACTTATTTATATAATAAATACTATAAATTTGCTACAGATTTGCCACCGCTTTGCGACGGATACATATATATATAGTCAAATCTTATTTCCGTCGCAAATGGGTAGCAAATCTGCAACGAATCTGCGACCAATCTGAGATGGTAAAAATTTTCTGCAAAAATCCTCGACGGGAGTAATCCCCGCCAACTTTAGCGACGAAACTTTATGACGAACAAAAATCCGTCGCAGATTTATTACGGATTTGCAACCGATTTGCGACGGCTTTCTCAAAATTCCTTCAACTTGTTATTCTGTCGCAAATGTGTTGCAGATCCGTCGCAAATTTGTAACGAAAATTTTCCATTGCAGATTTCCGTTGCAAATGCCGAATATTTTTGTAGTGAAATTTGCGACGGCAATAGACGGTAGCAAATCTCCATTGCAAATTGCTTTTTTTAGTGTTTTCTACAACCAATCTGCGACGGAAAAAATTTTCGCGAAAAAAATATACGCGGGTCTCTCTCCCGCCAAGTATCCGCACCAACTTTTGCGATGATTATTTGCGACGGAATGATTTTCGTCGCAGATTTACTACGGATTTGCAACCGATTTGCGACCAATTTCTCAAAATTCCTCTAACTTGTCCTTCCGTCGCAAATCCGTAGCAAATTTGCGATGGAAACAAGTCTGTCGCAGATATCCATCGCAAATGCCGAATATTTTTGTAGTGTATCTTGTCTCAAATTTAGGGGTCTAACAAACCACCCCCCACCTGAGATATTCGACGCCCTCGTTGAAGCCAATTTCTGGAAGTCAGCAGCCTGTTGCTCCTCATTCCCTTGCTTATGCCTACCAAAATTGTTTTCCCATAGAATATCAAACTCAGCCTTAAAATTCTGCCAACGGGTCTGCCTAACAGAAAATTCCTTCCAAACTGTGAAGAAATCAGCAACATTGTTTGCCCGCACAATGATTTCCTTTCCCAGGTGATATACCTGTTTTATTAGTTTTTGTTATAGATTTGTGTCTTATTTATTATGATTATTATTGTTTTCTTTAGGTATTTTGTTAGTTTTAATATGTTTATTTAGTGTTTTCATTAATTTTAGTAGTTTTAGTTTATTTCAGTGTTTATGTCGTTTTTGTCCTAGTTTTTAGTGTGTGTTTACATTTTATTGGTTAATAAAGTTTATTTCAAGCTTTGTTTTAGGTTAAAAAGCCAAGGAACCAAATTGAAGAAAAAAAGGGACAGTAGCTGACACAGGCAGAGGACACGGCCAAGCTTGTGGCCGTGCCCCATACCAAGTTAAAGAGAAGATCAAGACACAGAGAGGAACACACTCAAGGGACACGGCCAAGTCACTGGCCATGTCCCTCCAAAGAAGCTCAAACACGGCCAAGTTGCTTAAGCTTGGCCGTGTCTCACTCAGGTCCAAAGCAAAAGGAAGAAAATCAATCAGTAGAAGACACAGGCAAGGGACACGGCCAAGTCACTGGCCGTGTCCCTCTAAAATGGTCCAACACGGCCAAGTCAACCTCCAACACGGCCGTGTCACTCAAGAAAAGAAGAAAAGCAAGCAGTAGTGAACACAAGCAAGGGACACAGCCAGGCTTGTGGCTGTGTCCCTCCAAAAAAGCTCCAACACGGCCGTGTCTCATCCAGCTTGGCCGTGTCTCTCATGAACCAAAGGCAACTCGGATTTTTAAGCGGAGGTTTTGTATAAAAGAAAAGAAAGTTAGGGTTTTAGGGGTTGGCGATTTGGAGAGCTGTTTTGAGCCGTCAAAGAGAGTTTAGGTTTTGATAACTTATTTTCTTTGATTTTTGATTACGCTTTGGATTAAACTAGCTTAGATTAGATTGTTCTAGCCATTGATACATTCTTCTTGCAAGATTTGAACAAGAGATTCTTCAGAAGCTTCAAGGAGTTTGTAATTTGGTTTTGTTCTTGAACTTTATCTCTTTATTTTCATTGGAATTGTATTTATGGATATTATAATGTCTAAATTGATTTCTTTGAATATTAATGAGATGAGTATGTTTGATAGCATTATGAACTAATTTGATCTAGTCTAGGGTTTGTATGGATTTGCTATGATTGTATGAATTGGTTATTACTCTTAACTCAATAATTTCTTTAGCCTTGATTGAATGAAATATTGTTAATATATAATTGATTGGCCACCAATTATGTGTTTTAGGTATTAGATGATGGATTGAGAGATGAAGTCTAATACTGGAACAATTCAATTAAGGACTTAGGTGAATTAGAGAAATAACCTAAGAAAAGATTATTTCAATTGGAACAAGATTATTTGAGAGAGGTTTGAATGCGAGAGCTTATTTCCTTTATTCAATTAATTAAGTTGCTTGAGATTTAATCTTTGAAATTAAATTGGTTAAGAGGAATAACCGTTCATACTTATAAGTAGCAGAGAAGTGCAAACCCTAGACCATTCTATTAAGTGAATCAATTCATTAGCTCAATTTACTTTTATTGCTTTAAACTACAATAAATCTTCATTAGTTAACAATTTAAAATTTATTCATTACTTGTTATTTATAATCTGATAATCAATTAGCTACTTTAGTTTCCTTGTGAGACGACCTTGGGGCGATCACCTTTGCTACAGCTACCTCGTAAACTTGCGAGTGACGCTTTGTGGTAGAGTTAATTGGAGCGCAACAAGTTTTTGGCGCCGCTGCCGGGGAGGCTAATTGGCGTAATTGTTTATTAGTCTTAGATATTTTAGATTATTTTTCATTATTTACTTTTTATTTTATTTTGTCTTTTGCTTTTAATAATTTCTTTTCCTAGAAATTTTGTTTATGCAAGGCAGGAGATCACTTGGAGGAGAGCTATACCCAGTCATTCCAGAAATTCAGAGAGTAAAAAGGAGTAGGGAAGAGTTTGAACTGTACACAGGATTTGATACTACAGAGGAGGACACTTCTGATTTTGAGTCAAAATCTGCACAATCTGTTAAAATAGCTGAAGAAAGACAAAGAACTATGAGAGACTTTGCTAGACCTGTCATTGGAACTTCCACCTCTTGCATAAGATTGACAGATGCAGCAAGAAACTATGAGTTGAAGAACATTCATTACAACATGCTGCCATCATTCTATGGAGTTCCAAATGAAGATCCTTTGAACTTTATTCGGGATTTTTATTCTACCCTCAACACTTTTCCATTGGGAGGACTAACAGAAGATCAGTTGAGGATGAGATGTTTTCCATATACTTTGAAGGATAGGGCAAAGAGTTGGCTTATGATGTTGCCCGAAAACTCTTTGACAACTTGGGAGCAAGTTTATAACAAGTTTATGGGCAAGTTTTACTCTCATCAAAAGACAGCTGAATTGAGAGGGAAGATTGCTACATTCTCTCAATTTGAAGGAGAACCATTTCATGAGGCTTGGGACAGATTTAAGATGCTATTGATCCAGTGTCCACACCATCACTACCCACTTCAACTTCTTAATCAGTTTTTCTATGATGGTCTAACCCAGCAATTTCAGAACACTGTTGACAATGCAGCTGGGGGAGCCATGGGAGAAAAGATAGCTGATGAAACTTATGATATCTTTGAGATGTTAGGAGCTAATTCTCAACAGAAAAGTGTAAGGGGAAGAAGTAAAGGGGTGAATCAACTAGAAGCCAATAGTGAGATGGTCAACCAGATAGCTGAGTTGACAAGGCAAGTGCAGATGTTGAATATGAAGAACAATTCTCCTTCATCCACTAAAGAAATTTGTGGAATTTGTGGAACTCTCGGGTATGGAGCAAATATTTGCCCCTCCGCATATGAGACTTATGGGAAGGAAGCTGAGCAAGTCAATGCTATGGGGGGATTTCAACCAAGGGCCCGGAATGATCCTTACTCAAATTCATACAACCCTGGTTGGCGAAATCATCCTAATTTTTCTTGGGCAACAAATAATGCTCAACAACCTTTCCATTTGCTCCAGAGACAGAACCAGCAGCAGGGTCAATCCTCAAATCAAGGACAGTCTAAGATAGAGAGTTTGGAGGAAAGTTTACAAGCTTGCATCCAAGTCAGTGCTAAAAATCAAGAGATGACCAACAAGAGGCTGGATTCATTAGAAGCATCTTTTAAGAAAGTGGAGACTCAAGTAGGGCAACTTGCACAACAGATGCAGATTCAACAAAAGGGGAAATTCCCAAGTCAACCTGAGCAGGCACAATCAGTGACTATTCTTAGAAGTGGTAAGGAAATTAACAATAATGTTGAAAATGATTCTGTGAATGCAGGTGACCAAGAGAACAAGGAGGAAGGAGAACCAAAGAACAAAGGTGCTGGAGATAGATCAATGAAGAAGTCCTCTTCAACAGATTTACATAAGGCAAGCAATCCATACCGGCCACCTATACCATTCCCCAGCAGGTTGAAGGATGATAAACCAGATAAGCAATTTTCTAACATCTTCAACATGCTGTCTAAGGTAAGTATTAACTTACCCTTACTGGAAGCAATAAAGAACATGCCGGCTTATGCCAAATTCTTCAAAGAGCTGATCACCAAGAAAAAGAGGTATGAGCTGAATGAAAAGGTGATAGTTTCAGAGGTAGCTAGTGCTGTTCTGCAGCATAAACTACCTCCCAAGCTAAAGGATCCCGGTAGCTTTATAATTCAAATTACTGTAGGGAATGGAAAGGGGACTGATGGCATGTGTGATTTAGGAGCCAGTGTAAATTTGATGCCTTATTCTGTGTATAAAAAATTAGAACTAGGGGAACTTAAACCAACCAAAATGGTGTTGCAATTAGCTGATAGATCTCTTAGATTCCCGAAAGGGGTTATAGAAGATGTGTTAGTTAAGGTTGAAGGGTTAATAATACCTGTGGATTTTATAGTTCTTGACATGGAAGGAAGTAACCCTACACCATCAACACACACTATTTTGCTGGGTAGGCCTTTTATGGCGACTACCAACACCTTGATAGATGTTAAAAATGGTAAATTGACAATGACTGTCTTAGGACAAACAGTTGAATTTTCTATTTTTAACACTTCTCCCATTCCTACAACTGCTTTATATAAGGAATGTTCTTTAATTAATTGTGTTGAAGCAGTTGTTTCAGATGTTTTCTTACAGACAGGTTCCTCAGATAAATTGGAACTGACACTGACCTTAGAAGAGGGGGCTAAACCAGTGAGGGAGACCCAAAGGTGCCTTAACCCAAAGGCATATGAGAGCTCGAGGAATTATAAGGATCGCACTAAAGCACTTCATGACAGATTTATTATGCGACAGACATTGAGTTCAGGTATGAAAGTTTTACTTTTTAATTCTCGACTCCGTTTGTTTCCAGGTAAACTCAAATCTCAATGGAGTGGTACTTTTGAGATAACTAAGGTATGTCCTTCTAGTGCCATTGAATTGCTTAACTCTCGAACCAATAAGAATTTTAAAGCAAATAGACAGAGAGTTAAACCATATAAAGAAGGATTTCATGAAGTGAGGATCATTGATAGTACTTTGATCCACGATCCCTAGACCTTGCAGTGATGTCCAGCTTTATGACATTAAAGAAGCACTAAATAGGAGGCAACCCATCGGTTTGCATTTCTTTTTCATAGTTGTAATTTTAAATTTAGCAAGTTTTAATTTTATGTTTAGTCTAAATAAATGGAATGGGTGCTTTGATCGGTTTTTATTTTTCTAATGTGTTTCAGGGTTATTGGAGAAGAAGTTTACAATTTCTTTGATATTTGGTGATATAAAATAAAGATTTCAAATTAAAATAATAATAATAATAATAAAAATGTTAAAAGTGGCAGAAGGAGACACGGCCAAGGAGCTTGGCCGTGTCACATGGGACACGGCCAAGCCTCAGCAAAAACACATTCTCTTTTATTTTAGCACATTTTTCACAGTGAGTGACACAGCCAAGGAACTTGGCCGTGTCCCTTGGCCGTGTCACATGGGACACGGCCAAGCTTCACCAAATTGATCTTTGTTTTTATTTTGCATCCTCTCCTTACAGTAAAAGACACGCCCATGGGACACGGCCAAGTCAATGGCCGTGTCCCTAAAAACAAAACACATGACACGGCCGTGTTCACCCTAACTTGGTCGTGTCTCTCACTTTTTCACTTTAAAAAACACGATTCTTTCACCTTTTTCCTCATTCAATCCCTAGTTTTTCCTTCTGTTCACTCTCTCGCTCTCTCATTTTCTCTCTCTCGCAATCTCCATTATTTGTGCTTCCAAGCTCCAAATCCTCCATTAAACCTCAAATTTCTTCACCAAAATTAGAATTAGTTTATCAAAACTTCTTCTTTGCTCATAAAAGTTTGATTTAATCAAGTTTTGGTGTTGAATTTTTCAGATTTCTCAAGATGCCAAGAACAAAGATAGTTTCACATCACAAGAAGAAGAGACCTACAACTGAAGGGGCTTCTTCATCTTCATCGGTTTCATCTTTGAAGAGGGCAAATCTTTTGGCTCAGGGTTTCTTCCCGATGAGGTATGTTAATGATGAATCCCTTGATGCTCTGCAAATTAGGACTAATTTTTATCGTTATGTGCAAATTCTTGGGTGGGAGAACCTAGTCTCCTTGCGACCTTTGCAGTTTCAAGACTTGAGTTTGGAATTTTTGACATCTCTTAAGGTTGAAAGAGATGAACAAAAAATTTGCTCTAGGATGAGTTTTAGATTGCTTGGGAAATCGTTTGTGATTAATATTGAACAATTGAATGCTATATATGGTTTCCATCAACATGGGGAAAGTTTGGTACCTAAAGAGTTTAAACAGCAATTTGCTTGGGGAGCATTAGGCTCGGGGACTTATGTGGCCAAATCGGCCAAAGCATCTAAATTGAGAAATTCCACTTTGAGGTATTTGCATCGTTCTATGTCCTGCGGATTCTTTGCTAGGAAGGAGAGCCCGGGTGTGGTGGAATTGAGTGAGCTATTTTTTCTGGATTGTGCTTGTAATGCAGTGCCTGTTAGTTCCGGCTATTGGTTAGCCGATGTTTTTGATAGTGTGGCCAATAAAAGGAGGGGGGCAATTTGTATTGGAGGGTTGATTACCACATTAGCAGTAGCCCTTCTTGAGGATTTTGACTCGAGTACCAGTCGCATGACTAGAATTTTGGGTAATGACTCATTGGATTTGGCCACATTAGAAAAGATGCATATGGTGGTGCACAGGAGAGGGGCTTATATGATGGCTTCAGCTGAGCCAGAAGCACTGGGGGACAGGCAGAAGAGAGCACGGGTTCAAGAGGAGTCCGACTCAGATTCTCTTGGTTTAGATGAAGATGCTCTGGTCTCGGGTAATCAAGAAATACTTAATAGGATTGAGGCATTGGAGGGCAAGGTGGACAGTAACCATGATGCGGTCTTGTAGCAGTTGGAACAAATTAATAGCAACCTTGCCAAGATCTTGAGTCTTCATCCCTCGGCTGCATCATCTTCTCATCCGCCTTCACCGTAGATTTTGAGTTCCTTGCTTTATTGTGTTTAGCTTATTTTTGTTATTTTTCATTTTTTGTTTTTAATGTTAACATTTTATATTTTGGATATTTTATTTTTATATATTGTATTTTGTTTGTTTTTGAACATTTGTGTTTGTAATGAAAAGTTAGGGTTTTGCCTTACCAGGGTACGACGAAAGACAGGTTGTACTTAACTCTTTCTCTTTATTATTCTTGTTTTCCATTGAGGACAATGTAAATTCTAAAGTGTGGGATAATCTTTTAGCTTTTCCTTACTTCTTGTTTTGTTTGTCTTGGTGTGTTTTATTGTGTGTTGTGCATGGCATAATTATTGAAAATTTATTGATCTTTTCTGTGATTCTAGCATTGTAGTTGAGACTTTAGTGTCAGCATAGAGATGAGCATTTGAATTCATTCAGGATCAATTTTCACATTCTGCAATTCATGACATATAAATCTTTGAGAACCCACCTGTGTGAGTTTTGAGCCTCATAATTTGATATTATTATCAGTTGATTTTCTTTTCTTAAGTGTGCACCTTCATGATTTTGCATCTCTAGAGCTTGCTTTTGCATACTAATTGAACTCACATAATGATCTCAAGTTTTAAAATGATGAAGGCAAATTAGGTTAGCCCTTTAGCTTAAAAAGACCTCCCTTAATATTGAATTCCTTAGTGAGCCAAGTTGAGCCTTTGACCTTTTATTGATTGATCAACACTTTCTTATTAGCATCATACCTGCATTAAGGAATGGAGTTTTATGAAATGACAATAGGGTGGTTTATTTCAAAGTGTGGGGTAAGCAAGTAAAAAAAAATAGTATTGCTATTTGGGGTTGAATGCATACTTTGCATATTGTATTTGATTAAGAGTCGATTATTCTTTTCCTCTACATTTTAAGCTAGATGTTCTATGCAATGTTATATTTTGTATATATATGTATTTTAAAAAATTATATGATAAAATAAAAAAAGAGAAAATAAAAGAGTATATATATATATACAAAAATTCATATATTTTTTCTAGCATTAGAGGAATGTCGACTCACATATTTTTCTTAAAGTATGCAAGTATGTGAAAGTATTGAGGGATTGGTGAGTATGTCATTTGAGGGAGTTATGAGTTTCTTAGCAAGAGTATTGTCTAATATAAATACTCCATTTCTTGATGCTCCAGCTTAAATGTCTTCTCTCGCACCTTCACCTTAGCCCCATTACATCCAAATAAAAGACCTTCGGATTATTTCTTGAGAAAATCAGTGAGGGAGATTGGATAATTAAGCAAGTTTATGGTAGTATGCAGTCATGAGTGGTTTGAGTGAATTAACCTTTGAAACGAGTGAAACACTTAGATGAGAGATAAGAATTGTATGTCTGGATTAATGAATGAGTTAAGAAAATCTTGATTGAAGGAAATTGCAATTATTTATGTCTGAGTCTTGAAGGATTTCATCTTATATACTGAAATTATAGTTAAGGTTGTTTGAGTTTTTAATTTATGCCATGTGAATTTGCTTGAGGACAAGCAAAGTTTTAAGTGTGGGGTAGTTGTTTTATTAGTTTTTGTTATAGATTTGTGTCTTATTTATTATGATTATTATTGTTTTCTTTAGGTATTTTGTTAGTTTTAATATGTTTATTTAGTATTTTCATTAATTTTAGTAGTTTTAGTTTATTTCAGTGTTTATATCATTTTTGTCCTAGTTTTTAGTGTGTGTTTACATTTTGTTGGTTAATAAAGTTTGTTTCAAGTTTTGTTTTAGGTTAAAAAGCCAAGGAACCAAATTGAAGAAAAAAAAGGGACAGTAGCTGACACAGGCAGAGGACACGGCCAAGCTTGTGGCTGTGTCCCATACCAAGTTAAAGAGAAGATCAAGACACAGAGAGGAACACACTCAAGGGACACGGCCAAGTCACTGGTCGTGTCCCTCCAAAGAAGCTCAAACACGGCCAAGTTGCTTAAGCTTGGCCGTGTCTCACTCAATTCCAAAGCAAAAGGAAGAAAATCAATCAGTAGAAGACACAGGCAAGGGACATGGCCAAGTCACTGGCCGTGTCCCTCTAAAATGGTCCAACACGGCCAAGTCAACCTCCAACACGGCCGTGTTACTCAACCAAAGAAGAAAAGAAGAAAAGCAAGTAGTAGTGAACACAAGCAAGGGACACAGCCAGGCTTGTGGCCGTGTCCCTCCAAAAAAGCTCCAACACGGCTGTGTCTCATCCAGCTTGGCCATGTCTCTCATGAACCAAAGGCAATGCGGATTTTTAAGCGGAGGTTTCGTATAAAAGAAAAGAAAGTTAGGGTTTTGGGGGTTGGCGATTTGGAGAGCTGTTTTGAGCCATCAAAGAGAGTTTAGGTTTTGATAACTTGTTTTCTTTGATTTTTTATTACACTTTGGATTAAACTAGCTTAGATTAGATTGTTCTAGCCATTGATACATTCTTCTTGCAAGATTTGAACAAGAGATTCTTCAGAAGCTTCAAGGAGTTTGTAATTTGGTTTTGTTCTTGAACTTTATCTCTTTATTTTCATTGGAATTGTATTTATGGATATTATCATGTCTAAATTGATTTCTTTGAATATTAATGAAATGAGTATGTTTGATAGCATTATGAACTAATTTGATCTAGTCTAGGGTTTGTACGAATTGCTATGATTGTATGAATTGGTTATTACTCTTAACTCAATAATTTCTTTAGCCTTGATTGAATGAAATATTGTTAATATATAATTGATTGGCCACCAATTATGTGTTTTAGGTATTAGATAATCGATTGAGAGATGAAGTCTAATGCTAGAACAATTCAATTAAGGACTTAGGTGAATTAGAGATATAACCTAGGAACAGATTATTTCAATTGGAACAAGATTATTTGAGAGAGGTATGAATGCGAGAGCTTATTTCCTTTATTCAATTAATTAAGTTACTTGAGATTTAATCTTTGAAATTAAATTGGTTAAGAGGAATAACCGTTCATACTTATAAGTAGCAGAGAAGTGCAAACCCTAGACCATTCTATTAAGTGAATCAATTCATTAGCTCAATTTACTTTTATTGCTTTAAACTATAATCAATCTTCTTCATTAGTTAACAATTTAAATTTTATTCATTACTTGTTATTTATAATCTGATAATCAATTAGCTACTTTAGCTTCCTTGTGAGACGACCTTGGGGCGATCACCTTTGCTACAGCTACCTCGTATACTTGCGAGTGACGCTTTGTGGTAGAGTTAATTTGAGCGCAACAATACCCGCCAAACCAACAAGCAATGCACAATAACAAAAATTCCTTTTTCATGAGCAGTGTACTCCTGCTCAGAAGCTTTCCAATTTTCTGCTTACAAAAGCAACTGGATGGTTCTTTCATACCAATGCTCCACCAATTACCTTCCCAAAGGCATCCCCGTGAATTTCAATTCTGCTATTTGGCCTGACTAACCACAGTGCTGCCAAATAAGCTTCATCTTTCTGCTGTGATCTTTCCCCAAGATTCAATGCAGATACCAACTCAGTTTTCCTCCGATGTTCACCCTTCCCACAAGAGTGTATACAAGCAACAAAACAAGGACTGGACTCATTCATCACCATCACTCCACCCAAGTGAGGCATTGGAACTATCTTGGTTTTCCTCAGAAATTCCACACCAAGGATCAAGTCAAAATCCAATGGAATTACTAGCATATTTTCCTTCCCATTCCATGGGCCAATAGAAACAGACACATTATAAACCATCCCAATGACTGCCTATGCCTTTACATTCACAGTCTTCAAATAACTTGGGCATTTGCTCACTTTTAGCCCATATTGTTGCACCAACCTGGCAGAGAAGAATGTCTGGGTTGCACCAGTATCCATCATTGCTTTGATTTCTCTCCCATTTATTGTCATTACAATATGCAACAATAGAGAATGCGCAGCCAGTATATCAACATCTGTCATAGTACACAAAAGACTTACTTGATTCAACAGTTGCAGAGGATTGACTAATGTTGCCACCTCCTGTCCAGTGTTCTCTTGGCTTTCCTCCACCATGAGGGCATTCATCCTTTCTCATTTGAGACATTCTCTAGCCCGATGTGGACCATTGCACAGAAAACAGCCTTGATGGCCCTTCACATTGCCACCTTTTGCTTGAGAAAAAGCATCATCCTGCTTGTCCTTCTCTTTATCACCTCCATCTTTCTTTTCAAAACTTTTCTTCCACTCCCCTTCTCTTCTCTGCCCTGCTTGGATTAAGTAGAAGAAGTGTCAGATTTATCCTTGTCCACTCGAAAATCAACCAAGGCATCAGCTGCTACAATGGCACTTGGGAGATCTTTCACATTCTGTCTCTGCAATTCCATTTGCGCCTAAGGCTGCAAACCATAGAGGAAATTGGACAATTTATCCTCTTTCGACATGTTTTGTACATCCAGCATCAATGAACTAAATTCTTTCACATAATCCTGCACCGATCCAGTATGCTTGAGATGCTTTAACCCATCTCTAGCGACCTAAGATGTGTTGCTTGGAAGAAATTGACCCCTCAATTCCTTCTTCAAAAGTTCCCACATTTCAATTTTGGGCCTGCCAGCAGTTTCATCTTTCGACATGCGAGTTCTCCACCATAACTTTGCATCCTTCTCAAGATACATGTTGGTCATCATCACCATTTCTGATTCAGGCACCTTAGCAGCATTGAAATACTACTCCATGTCCCATAGAAAATTCTCAAGTTCCTTAGCACTCCTGGCCCCCTTGAAACTCTTGGGTTTAGAAACTTTCACTTTGGGACGCTCAATAGAATGGCCAGAATTCACACCGACAGCCCTCCGTAGTACTGCCACTTCCATGCAGAGATCTTCATAATCTTTGAGAATTCTGTTCAGTTCCTCAGTGTATGATTTGCGGATTTCCTCCAATTCTGAATCCAACATCGAAACCCTGGAGACTAGTGGGGTTGTTTCACCATCCTTAGGAGTATCCCCAACCAGTGCTTCCAATTGCGACACTTGCTTAAGAATTTCAGAGATTCCACCAACCATTGTGCATACCCAACGCACTGAACGAACCAATCAATCTTTCCCGTCAACCAGGGCTCTGATACCTGTTGTCACTGGGGTAATTTTCAAACTTAGAAAATTGGCCTGTACAGCAGCCAAGTCTCTCCTTGGTTCAGCCTTTCAACGAGGTTCCCCAACAACAATGAGTTAAGTAAATAAAGGGACAAGAGTTAATATAATTCAGTGCACACAAAAGCATAAAGGAAAAATTCCCAACCTTTATTATTCTCAAAATATAAAGGATTATAGAGCAACACTCTGATTTACAGCAATCAGACACTCACTGCCTATGTTCTATTACAAAATTTTAAGACAACTCTGCCTATTTATACATACAGCAGTTACAAAGGTGGTTACTGGGCAGTTACTGCCTGTAAGATTATTACAAGAGCAGTTGACACCCCCAACTGCCTAGGGCTAGGAATTAAGAGACTCTTTACAGATCTTGGAAACTGCCTTCTGCCATGTTGGCAATCTGCCCAAGCCATATCTGCACCCGTCCAAGCCAATCATATGAATAATCAAGCCATCAGCCTATTGTTTCGTAGCAACCAGCATCCATGCTAACCTTTGTGCCAAGTCTGCTTGTATTTCATTGTGGCTGCTTGGCCTGCTGCCAATGCCAGCCCTGTCCCTAGTTGCTTGGCCTGCTGCCAATGCCAGCCCTACGTGCCTAGCACGCTGCGCAAGTCATTACCCATGATGCTCAAGCCTGGCAGCCTACTCACTGCCATAATTTGTCACACTACTTGCCATGCTCCCCAACATGTGTTCCTTGGCTTGCACTTAGGACCAGTGTTATCATCCCTTATGCTCAATCATGCTAGCAACTCTAGCTTGCTCGTTGTCCAGCCAGTTGGCTAGTGACAACGCTGGCTGATTTGTGCCCCTGCACACAAACGAATTTCTTCTGCCCAAGTATCCAAGTTCCCTTGAGCTAGACAGCCACCAATCTGCCTATCATGCATACTGCCAAAAAGCATGCCACCCAACATGCCAATTATGCTACTACCATAGTCCAGCAAGCCCACTTGCTAATATTAGCTTGCCAATTAACTTGTCTCAAATTTAGGGGTCTAACAGTAGGCCTCTATCCTACCATCGAAAGTTGATAGGGCAGAAATTTGAATGATACGTCGCCGGCACGATGGCCGTGCGATCTGTCAAGTTATCATGAATCATTAGAGCAATGGGCAGAGCCTGTGTCGACCTTTTATCTAATAAATGCATCCCTTCCAGAAGTCGGGGTTTGTTGCACGTATTATCCGAGTAGAAGATACCATCAAACAAGCAGTTTCATAGTCTGAATTAGTTCATACTTACACATGCATGGCTTAATCTTTAAGACAAGCATATGACTACTAGCAGGATCAACCAGGTAGCATTCCTTTATCAACGGCACTACAAGTATGAAGCCCCAACATGCCGACCAGGAAGCACGCCAAGGGCATTGAGACGAGCACCTCCCGTCATTCTTAAAAAGGGACAACGGCAAATTAGAGGGAATTTATGCCCTTCGCCAGCATAACATTCTACATCCGATAGCACAAGCGGGTATTCAATGGGCCAAGGCAGTCCAAAGGACGTGCTAGGATCACAAATTCCACTGCGGTATTCACCCCATGCCCCGTGGGAGGCACAGACAAAAAAGGGATGATAATGGCTCACGAATTCCACCTACGTGGGTGTCCAACACAGGAACCACGAAGCTGCCTCAAGGCCAGATATGATATGGGGCCATGATTGAAGGGAATATTAGGCCAACAGTTTGATGCTCGAGCATAGAGCCAACAGTTCAGTGTAGTGCGTGTGCGGCCCAGAACATCTAAGGGCATCACAGACCTGTTATTGCCTCAAACTTCCTTAGCCTAAAGTCCTTCTAAGAAGCTGGCCGCGGAGGGTCACCTCTGCATAGCTAGTTAGCAGGCTGAGGTATCATTCGTTAATGGAATTAACCAGACAAATCGCTTCACCAACTAAGAACGGCCATGCACCACCACCCATAGAATCAAGAAAGAGCTCTCAGTCTGTCAATCCTTACTATGTCTGGACATGGTAAGTTTCCCCGTGTTGAGTCAAATTAAGCCGCAGGCTCCACTCCTGGTGGTGCACTTCCATCAATTCCTTTAAGTTTCAACCTTGTGACCATACTCCCCCCGAAACCCAAAGACTTTGATTTCTCATAAGGTGCCGGCGGAGTCCTAAAAGCAACATCCGCCGAACCCTGGTCGGCATCGTTTATGGTTGAGACTAGGACGGTATCTGATCGTCTTCGAGCCCCCAATTTTCATTCTTGATTAATGAAAACATCCTTGGCAAATGCTTTCGCAGTTGTTCTTCTTTCATAAATCCAAAATTTTCACCTCTGACTATGAAATACGAATGCCCTCGACTGTCCTTGTTAATCATTACTCTAATCCCGAAGGCCAACACAATAGGACCGAAATCCTATGATGTTATCCCATGCTAATGTATACAAAGCATAGTGTCACTAGGCAAGACTCAACCTTGCTTGTCCATACGGCACCTAGCAGACTGTTATCCCTGAAGTCTGGCTAAGTTCAGCCTTTCCACCCTAGCCAACGAAATAGCAACACACACAAGAGAGTTTGAACGAATGAGGGTTGTTTTATTACACAAAGAATAGCTTTACAATGCTATTATGAAGGATTACAAAGGAAACTCGAGCACTAGGTGACACCCTAACCTAGCTTTTGCCTCTTAAGTTCTCAATGGCATTCAATACCATTCAATACATGTACAAATGACCCAACAAGCCTATTTATACATGTTGGCACCGACTTTCCCTTTCTTCACCAACCTACCATGTGATGGAGCTAGAATCTTCCAGCTTCTTCCCTTGTTGGGAGGTTTTGCTGCGTTCCAGCACACTCTGAAATGTTCCAGGCCCATGCATCTACTGGTTGGCCAGCCACTGCGTGCTGCTGCCTTCCAGATTGGCCTAGAGAGTTCCACCAACTCTCCCAATCATCCACAGCCTTCCATAGCATTCCAGCAAGCTCTAGCACACTCTAGAGTCTTCCATAGCCAACTCTCGCAGATCCACCAACAATGGGCCGGCTGGCTGTCACCCTTGGCATGCCAGTCGTCCTAGAATCCTCCGCAAGATTCTAGAGAATTCCAGTAATCCGTTGCTCCACAATTTCCTAGAGACTCAAGTCTCTAGAGATTTCCACGAGGAAAAAGCATACATTTGCCACCATATTGGCCTATCGGCCAGGGGAATCACGCACAAACAGGCATACTGCGCCTGTAGGCTTCCACCAAATTGGCCTACCACCAAGGCCTTTGGAGCTTGGCAATTTCCCACCATCATTCTTGGCTTCCCCCAAGTCATTTGGCTTGCTAACATGCTCTTTGCCACTGTTTTCCCCGACCGGGCCAATATGCACTACCGTGGCCTCCTTTATATATGCTTCTGGAGCAAACTTGGCTGTCTGAGGAGGAGTAACACTAGGGTCCGAGGAGGAGAGTCCCTAAGTTCGGCCACCAATTGACTTGCTCTTCACCAAGAGCTCCTTTGGCCAGCAAATGCCAACTTTGCACGACCAATTCTCCTCGACTTGCCTACATGCCAATTTCTGCACCAACGGGCCCGACCGTATGCTGCGCCGTTGGGCACTCTGGATCACTTCACTAATAATGATCCAAACTTGCTGCCTCCATTCGTGTCCTTCCATGGCCAATCACCCTTGCCAATTTGGCAGCCAATTGGAGGGTGGTGACAGTAGGCTTGCTTTGAGCACTCTAATTTCTTCAAAGTAACAGCGCCGGAGGCACGACCCAGCCAGTTAAGGCCAGGAGTGCATCGCCTGCAGAAGGGACGAGCCAATAGGTGCACACCATGAGGCAGACCGATTGACCCAACCCAAGGTCCAACTATGAGCTTTTTAACTGCAACAACTTAAATATATGCTATTGGAGCTAGAATTACCGAAGCTGCTGGCACCAGACTTGCCCTCCAATGGATCCCTGTCAAGGGATTTAGATTGTACTCATTCCAATTACAAGACTCATATAGCCCAGTATTGTTATTTATTGTCACTACCTCCCCATGTCAGGATTGGGTAATTTGCGCGCCTACTGCCTTCCTTGGATGTGGTAGCCGTTTCTCAGGCTCCCTCTCCAGAATCAAACCCTAATTCTCCGTCACCCGTCACTACCATCGTAGGTGTCACAGGGGTAATTTTTCGTTCAAGGAATTTGCTTGTGTGGCAACCAAGTTTCTACATGGTTCAACCTACCAACAATAGCACTCAATACTATATGTGCAAGTAAAGTAAGAATGGAAGGTTAGCACAAAACAGTGCACACACAAAGCATACAGGAAATCTTCCCAACCTTTATTATTCACAATAATAAGGATTACAGAAATGGAACATACGTTTTTCACACACTATTACATAGCATATCTACTGCCTACTTATACATACAACAGTTACAATGGCAGTTACTGCTTGTAAGGTTATTACAAGAGCAATTGACATCCCCAACTGCCTAGGGCCAGGAATTAAGGGACTCAATACAGATAATAGAAATTGCCTTCTACCATGTTGGCAATCTGTCCAAATCATATCTGCAACCATCCAAGCCAATCTCGTGAATAACCAAGTCATCAGCCCACTATCTTTCACTAACCAGCAACCATGCCAACCTTTGTGGCAACACTGCTTGTTTATTTCATTGGCTGCTTGGCCTGCTGCCAATGCCAACCTTGCATACCTTGCATGCTTGCTTAAGCCATTGCCCATGATGCTTAAGCTTGGCAGCCTACACTCTGCCACAATTGCCACACTACCTGCCATATACAAATAAATAATAAATTTATTTACGAATTATATAACTAAATTATATAGTATGTTTGGCCGCCAATCATCATGGCTCGTTTGCCCATTGCAGCCAAAATCGCCAATCATTATGGCTTGTTTTTCCATTGTAGCCAAAATCTAATTAGCCACCCCAGCGCCACGGGCCCGTGCTGCTCCCCCGATCACTCTTTTTTTAATCATCGTAAGTATTTTCAGCTATCCATCTCCATGGCGCATTTTCCCATTGCAGCCAAAATCTAATTGGCCACCACAGCCCCGACGACCCCTTTTTTTTGTTATTGCGGGTACTTTTGGTTGTCAATCATCGTAGATTTTTTGCCTACTTCAACCAAAAACTAATTGCCCACCACTTGCCTTCCGCCACCCTCAAGCCTGCACTAACAATAAAAAAATGATGGTTCATTTTGTTTTTAAAATTGCTACCAACCTATTTACAGAAAATCCCACCCAAATTGTTTACAAATAAAATTTTAGGGAGTACTTTCCTCCCCGCACCTAGTGGTTTCTCCGACTGGCACAACCCAGCTTGCTCATTCTGCATATATGTGGGGGTGTGAGGTTTGAGCTCCCATAAAATTTTTTTTTTGCCCGTATATCTCCTTTCTTCACGTCTAGCGGGGCGGGTAGTAGCCTCATTCGGTGTTTCCACATGGCATGTTGAGCTCACAAGCTCGATGAGCCGCCGTTCGTCCAGTGGGCCCGCTGCTCGGCGTACATGGTGACGTATGAGTGGTAGACATTTTACTTGGGTTGGCAGGCTCTGTGCTAGAGCATCGAACTGTTGGCCTAACATTCCCTTCAATCAAGTCCCGATATCATATTTGGCCTTGAGGCAGCGTCGTGGTTCCTGTGTTGGATACCCATGCAGATGGAATTCGAGAACCGTTATCGTCCTTTTTTGTCTTGTGCCTCCCATGGGGCATGGGGCAAACCCCGCAGTGGCATTCATGCTCCTAGCACATCCTTTGGACTGCCTTGACCCATTGAATACCCGCTCGTGCTATCAAATGCAGAATGTTATGCGGGCGGAGGGCGTAAATTCCCTCTAATTTGCCCGTTGTCCCTTTTTAAGAATTACGGGGGGTGCTCGTCTCGATCCCCTTGGCGTGCTACCTAGTTGGCATGTCGAGGCTTCATACGAGCAGCACCATCATTAAAGAAATGCTACCTGGTTGATCCTGCCAGTAGTCATATGCTTGTCTCAAAGATTAAGCCATGCATGTGTAAGTATGAACTAATTCAGACTGTGAAACTACGAATGGCTCATTAAATCAGTTATAGTTTGTTTGATGGTATCTTTTACTCGGATAACCGTAGTAATTCTAGGGCTAATACGAGTAACAAACCCCGATTTCTGGAAGGGATGCATTTATTAGACAAAAGGTCGACACGGACTCTGCCCGTTGCTCTGATGATTCATGATAACTTGACGGATCGCATGGCCATCGTGCCGGTGACGCATCATTCAAATTTCTGCCCTATCAACTTTCAATGATATGATAGAGGCCTACTGTCACAAGGGTAATTTTTCGTTCAAGGAATTTGCCTGTGTGGCAGCCAAGTTTCTACTTGGTTCAGTCTACCAATAATAGCACTCAATACAATATGTGCAAGTAAAGTAAGAATGGAAGGTTAGCACAGAATAGTGCACCTACAAAGCATATGGAAAATCTTCCCAACCTTTATTATTCACAATAATAAGGATTACAGAAATGGAACATACATTTTTCACATTATTACATAGCATATCTACTACCTACTTATACATACAGCAGTTACAAAGGCAGTTACTGCCTACAAGGTTATTACAAGAGCAGTTGACACCCCCAACTGCCTAGGACCAGGAATTAAGGGACTCAATATAGATAATAGAAACTACCTTCTACCATGTTGGCAATCTGTCCAAGTCATATCTGCACCCATCCAAGCCAATCTCATGAATAACCAAGTCATCAGCCCACTGTCTTTCACCAACCAGCAATCATGCCAACCTTTGTGCCAACACTGCATGTTTATTTCATTGGCTGGTTGGCCTGCTGCCAATGCCAGCCTTGCATGCTTGCTTAAGCAATTGTCCATGATGCTTAAGCTTGGCAGCCTACACTCTGCCACAATTGCCACACTGCCTGCCATGCCAACTTGCAAGTGTCTTGGCTTGCACTTGGGACCAGTGTGCCCATCCCTTGTGCTCCACCGTGCGAGCAACTTTAGGGGGCTAACATACCTCTCCCACCAGAAGAACTCGACATCCTCGTCAAAACTGTCTTCAGGTAGTCATTAATCTATTTCTCAAACTGCCACAAGGATGTGTCTCTCTCCCAAGTAGCATCAGATTCTGGCTTCCCTTTCCAAAGAACTAGGAACTCAATTCTCCTATTCTTTTTGCTCATACCGAAGGTTCTATGATCCAGAATGCTAGCAATATCTTCACTAAATTGTTTTCTAACCATAGGAGGAGCACGCTTGGCCTTGCTCCTAGCTGGATCTGTCTCATCCTCAAAATACTTCCTTAAGAAGCTCACATGAAAGGTAGGATGGACTTTCAACCTTTCAGGCAATTTTAGCCTATAAGCTACCTTGCCAAATTTCCCAACAATTTCGAAGGGACCATCAAACTTAGGGATCAAACCTTGATGTACTGCCTTGCATCTTATCTTCTTCCAGATTTGTGGAGTCAATTTTAACAACACCCTGTTACCAACATTGAACTCCAAGGGTCTGCGTTTGCGGTCAGCATACTTTTTCATTCTCTTTGTAGCCTTCCGCAAGCTATCTTGGGCCTCCTTAAGCATCTCCTGCTTGTTCCTAGCATACCGATATGCTGCAGGACACTTCCCACCCAATTTTCTGTTTTGCAACATCAATGGGAGTGGCTGGCTGCTGTCCCAATACCAACTCAAAAGGACTCATCTCAGTGGATGAAGATCTGTGCAAGTTATAGCAAAACTGTGCACTGTCAAGCAAATCCAGCCAATTTTTCTGACTTGCCGTCACATAATGCCTTAAATATTCCTCCAGCAAGTGATTTATCCACTCTGTCTGCCCATCCATTTGTGGGTGATTTGCGGTTGAAAATTTTAAATCAGTACCCCATCAAATTAAATAATGAAGTCCAGAACCGACCTATGAATCTTGCATCCTGGTCACTCACTATGTCATTAGGCAAACCAAAGTGTTTAACCACATTGCGATAGAATAATTATGCAGCAACATCTGAGGGACAAATCATAGGTGTAGCAATGAATACAGCATACTTGGAAAATCTATCTACTACCACCATCACAGAAGTTTTGTCATCAACCTTTGGAAATCCACCAATGAAATCCATTGAGACAGAAACCCATGGTTTATTTGGAATAGGCAGTGGTTGAAGAAGTCCTGCTTCTTTCTTCTTTTTGACCTTGTCTTGTTGACACACAAAGCAAGTTTTTACATAGGCCTCAATATCATCTTCCATCTTGGGCCAGAAATATGAATGGGATAGTAAGGCAAGCATCCGTTCCACACCTGGATGTCCTGCCCATTGCGGGTCATGTGTTTCTTTCATTAGACTCCGTCGAAGTCCACCTTTGCTAATCCAACAAAGAATCTCCCCCCTTTGAACACAAGAAGATCATCCTCGATCCAAAACCGACGCACTGTACCCTCTTTAACTTGCTCAACCAGCTTCTTATAATTAGCATCATCCTGAGCCATAGCCTTGAGCTTGTCAAGCATGTTTGACTCTACTCTTGTAACTGAGTAGATTGCAGCAAACACTTCTTTCCTACTAAGAGCATCTGCCACTTGGTTGTGCCGACCAAGTTTATGTTCCCACAAAAAATCATATTCAGCCAAGAATTCCTGCTAACGGGCCTGCTTTGGGGACAACTTCTTCTGAGTTTTGAAGAAAGTATTGGCTACATTGTCTGTCCGCACAATGAACTTTGTTCCCAGCAAGTAAACTCTCCAAACTTGCAAACAATGCACAACAGCAACCATTTCTTTTTCATGAGCAGAGTAGTTCTGCTCTGCAGAATTAAGTTTTCTACTTTCAAAGGCAACTAGATGGTCCTCCTGCACCAACACTCCACCGATTGCCTTGTTCGATGCATCCATATGCACTTCAAATGGCAAATCAAAGTCTGGCAGCTGCAACACAGGTTCAGAAGCTATGGCAGATTTTAACTTCTCAAAGGCATCTTTGCATGCATCTAACCATACCCATGTTTCATTCTTTTTCAACAGATCAGTCAGTGGGGCTGCCTTCTTTGAATAGCCACGAATAAATTTTGTGATAGTAGTTTGCTAATCCAAGAAAGGATCTCAACTCCATCACTTTGGTAGGGGACTGCCAATCAATTATAGCCTGCACCTTTTTGGGATCCATCTACACTTGGTATTTGCTCACCAAATGACCCAGGAACATCACTTCCTGTGTAGCAAACTCACACTTTTCCATCTTCACAAATAATTTGTGTTTCCACAAACAACATAGCACTTCTCTCAAATGCCGCCAATGCTCCTCAAATGATTTGCTGTAAATCACAATGTCATCTAGATATACAACAACAAAGTCATCAAGAAAATCATACAACACATTATTCATCAAATTACAAAAAGTAGTAGGAGTATTAGTCAAGCCAAAAGGCATGACAAGAAATTCATAAGAATCATATCGGGTCACACAAGTGGTCTTGGCTTCATCACCCTCTGCTATTTTGACTTGCTAATACCCTGATCACAAATCCAGCTTTGTGAACCATGATGCCTTACTCAATCAATCCAATAGATCTTGCACAAAAGGGACTGGATATCTGTTCTTTACCGTCACCTTATTCAATGCCTGATAGTTAACACACATTCGCAGGGACCCATCTTGCTTTTTCTAGATAAAATAGGAGCACCGTAAGGGGCTTTTGAGGGCTGAACAAATCCTGCTTCCAGCAACTCATTCAACTATTTTCGTAATTCTACCAATTCCAGTGGGGACATGCTGTATGGGGATCGAGCAGGGGGAACAGACCCAGGAACCAACTCAATTTTGCGGTCTATTGCCCTCCTTGGTGGCAAGTTCTTAGGCAACTCTGCAGGCATCACATCTGTAAATTCTTTCAAAATTTTCGCTACAGAATCAGGCACTTCAATTTTCTTTTCTGGCCTCACTTCCAACAGCGCGGCCAAATAAGTATTCTTACCTTGTTTCAACCCTTTCTCTAGGGTTAAGGCTGACATGAACTCTGTCTTCCTTCTTTTATCACCCTTCCCATGAGAGTGTGTGCAAGCAACAAAACACGGGCTCGACTCATGCATCACCATCACTCCATCCAAGTGAGGCATAGGGAATGTTTTTTATTACCGCAGAAAATCAATTCCAATAATCAAGTCAAAGTCATCCAATGGAATCACCAACATGTTAGCTTTTCCATTCCAGGAGCCAACAGTCATAGGCACATTGTAAGTCATGCCAACAACTGCTTGCGCCTTTGCATTCACAGTTTTTAGGAAGCTTGGGCACTTACTCACAGAAAGACCATATTGTTGCACCATCTTCGAAGAGATAAAAGTATGGGTGGCCCCAGTATCGACCATTGCTATAATTTCTCTCCCATTCAATTTTAATGCAATGTGCAAAAATTGCCCATGTGCTGCCAGTATATCATGTTTTGTCACAGTGCAAAGTAAACTTACTTGATTCAATAATTGCAGAGGATTGACAAGAGTCGTTACTTCCTGCCCCATGTTCTCATGGTTTTCCTCCAATATGAGAGCATTTAGTTTCTCCCGCTTGGGACATTCCTTGGCTCATTCGGGACCATTGCACAGAAAGCAACCCTGCCCATTTTTTGAA